>OZ030024.1:5842500-6277500 GCA_964023405.1 Apodemus agrarius
TCGGTGTAGTGCCCCTTGGCCCAGTTGTTGCCAGCGCCACTCTGACCTGTGGGGAGACAAGAGGCGGGGAATAGGAAAGGCCGCGTGCCTACCGTGCAGAGACCCCTAGGGCCTGCCAACCGCACCATCCCCGGAAGAAAGCTGGTTCCCTTGTATTCTATAAAATGTACACAGAACATAACTCATCTCCTCACTTGGCCCTGGACATCCCTGATGAGTGCTGGGGACCCCAGCTGCAGCTGCGGATGCTTTGAACAGGGAACGGAGACTCTGGGATGAGACCCAGGCCTTGCTATCTCTCACGGACATCCTGGATAAACAGGTCGGCCTTCCCTCTCCAGTTCACCCTAACTCCCACTGGCCTGCTGAGACTTTGAAGGGAGGTGAAGGCCGTCCCTTTTTGGCCTTCAGCCTGCTGTCCTAACCGCTCTACGCCAACTTCTCCTCTTTTCCAGAATAAAAAGAATCCCTGCCTGGCAGTGTTGGAGCATGCCCTTAATCCCAGCACTGGGAGGCAGAGGCAGGTGGATTTCTGAGTTTGAGGCCAGCCTGGTCTACAGAGTGAGTTCCAGGACAGCCAGGGCTATACAGAGAAACCCTGTCTCAAAAAAACCTGTCTCAGGAAAAAAAAAAAATTGGTTCTCTCTTTCTGGGTCCCGGGGATTGAACTCAGATCATTAGATTTGACAGCAGAGCCCTTTACCTGCTGAGCCCTCTTAGCTCACGGTGCTAGGGTCTTGAAGTTAGGTGTGCCTGTCTTCCTGTGTCCATGTGAGCACTGCGGACCAAGACCGTCTAAACACATGCTCATATACTCAAGTCCCTCCGGAGACTCTCAATTTGTCAACATAAATCTGTATGTAACACGGCCTAGTCTGTGTTTTGTACCCCATTCTTTGCGAAGTATGTGAGAGGGATTATTTCCTACACAGAAACCTTTCTCTGAACCTCCAACACCCACCCACTGTCAAACGGGAAGGTCACGTTCACCCTCCAGGGTCCCAGGGAACAGCAGTTGAATTAATCTCCTTCAGGCAGTGTGTCTCTGTATGTCCACCTGGCTTCCCCAGGCCCAGGTTTCTGTCATCAGAGCCTGGAGCAGGGTGACTTACCAAAGATAAAGTTGTCAGGTCTGAAGAGGTGTCCAAAGGCCCCAGACCGAACGCTGTCCATGGTTCCAGGTTCCAAGTCCACCAGAATGGCCCTGGGTACATACTTGTGAGCTGAGGGGCAAGAGAATTCGGTGACAGGAGTTAAAGAGTCAAGGGAGCCATTTCTCCTGGAATCCTGCCTCCCCGCCCCCCATCACCACCTGCCAGTCTCCTGCTGTTACCCTACGAGCTGGGACTTACCATCATAGGCATGGACCCATGGTCAGCTCTGGCCTGGCCAAGGTGTGATGCACGGTGACACCCAGGGCAGATGGGTCCAAGTCATGTGCTCTACAGTACTAGTTAAACAGTACTGGTTAAGACTGTACTAGTTACCAAGTAGCCTCAACCAAGTCCCCAGTGACCCCTGCTAAGGATGCATCATCGAGTCCCCTGCCTGTCCCTAGACTACATAAAGCCATTAAATTAAATATATTTGCATCTCACGCCATGGTAACCTTTTTTTTTAGGTTTTATTTATTTCAGATGCACCAGAAGAGGGCATCGGATCCCGTTATAGATGGTTGTGAGCCACCGTGCGGTTGCTGGGACTTGAACTCAGGACCTTAGGAAGAGCAGCCAGTGCTCTTAACCGCTGAGCCATCTCTCCAGCCTGAGAACCATGCTTTTATCCTGTCAGTTTGGATGCCTCATTTCCAGCCACACCTGGCAGCCTCTTGGTCAATCAAGGGAGGCACAGATATGGATTCTAGGACTCTATTTGCGCAGGAGCCCTCTCTGCGGGGTCAGGATGGATGTGGGGCGGTACTCACAGGAGGCCTCATTGTAGTACACGCTGATGCGCTCCAGCTGCAGGTCTGAGTCCCCCACATAGTTGCCGCTGGGGTCTATACCGTGTTCATCACTGATAACCTCCCAGAACTGAGTGAGGACAGAAGAAGAGGGTTCATCAGACGTTTAAAACTCTCCGAAGTCTTAAAGCTCTCAGTGTAAAACTTTGGCATCTTCCCAGGTCCAACGTAAGGCTTTTTTTTTCCCTTAAAGATTTATTTATTTACTATATATATATATATATATATACATATATGTATATATATATGAGTATTCTATAGTTGTCTTAGATATACCAGAAGAAGGCATCAAATCCCATTACAGAGAGTTGTGAGCCACCATGTGGTTGCTGGGAATTGAACTCAGGATCTCTGGGAGAGCAATCAGTGCTCTTAACCACTGAACCATCTCTTTAGCCCAACATAAGGCTTTAGAAAAGAATAAATATGCATATCTGCTCTCTGTGCTATCTGACTGATGACATTACCAGGCCCCTAGAATGGACTAGGACTCAAGACACAAGTGGGTTCTACACAGCTCTATGCCTATAGGCAAATGTAGATATATCTCCTGGGGTCGACTGTAGTCTTTTCAGGAAAGGGATTGGAGGCACACGAGAGGTAGAAAGCTGCCCAGAGCAGGCTGAAGAACAGGAATGACAGAGACCAGATCCAGCATCAGGTTTCTCAGCTGCTCCGTGTGACCCTCAGTGCCAGGGCAAGCCATGTACACTGACGGAGTCCTCACGTCTGCTGTCTCAGAGGCCTCAGGCAATGTGGCCCACAGGTCTGTGAAGGACCACAAGCGTCTCCAGCTGCAGAATGGCTTGTCTGAGGTCACACACTGTATCCAGGAGCCTGGCAACACCCGGGATGGTTGGCTCACCGGCTGCTACCCTCAGCCCCTTGCGCGAGAACACAATGTGCCTGGCATGGCGCTACCATCATCTCAGCGGGCAGGATAGCACAGAGCACGGTCTAAGATGCAGGGTTCATAGTTGCCCACTAGGGGCTTAGTGTGCTTTGGTGTTCCCCTCTGTACAATGGGCTGGCTGCATGACAGCAGGCTCTAGTGTTCTCACAGCCTTCTGCATAGAGCAGAGGAACAGCCATGGTGACAATCACCACTATTATACAGTCCTGGGGGCCAGGGAGGGTGGGAAGGAAAGGGCTGCGCACAGGAAGACACGTTATCAGGACACACACAGACTCCCCATCCTGAGAGGGCCTGCCTCCTTGGGCTCTGAGATCTCTCATCATTGTGTACTCCTTACTGGTCAGGCGGGAGTGACTTGCAGATAAGTTGTTGATATGAAGGTCTAGAGACAAAGGGCCTCTCTGTGGGAGTCGTGCGTGCGGAGGAGAAGACAGCTCAGAGCTGAAAGCTGGTTAGAAAACAGTCAGCAAGCGCCTGTCCTGGGGCATGGTCTTGTGCGGAGAGAGACTTTTCACTGGCTACATTTTGGTGACATTGGTTTTTTGTTTTGTTTTGTTTTCATGTGGACATTAGCTTTTATTTAAAAAAATAGTGAAAATATTTTTAAGTGGACTGGTGACACGGCTCATCAGTTACGAACACTTATTGCTGGCTGGGGAGACGGCTCAGAGGTTAAGAGCACTGACTATCCTTCCAGAAGTCCCGAGTTCAATTCCCAGAAACCACATGGTGACTCACAACCATCTGTAATGGGATCTGATGCCCTCTTCTGGTGTTTCTGAAGATAGTTACAGTGTACTCATATACATAAGATAAATACATATTTCTAATTTTTTAAATTTTATTTTCAATTGTGCGTGAGTGTGTCTCAGTTTGGGTAAGAATGGGTGTGTGCACATGTGTGCACCACGGGCTGAGACATGGCTGTTCTTACAGAAGGCTCAAATTCAGGTCTAAGCACCACCCACATGGTGGCTCACAACTGTGTGTAATTCTAGTTTCAGAGGTCTGATATCCTCTACTGACCTGTATTTGAACCAAGCATGTATACACACACACACAATTTTAAATTAATATATATATATATATATATATATATTTGTTGTTGTTGTTGTTTTGTTTTTTTGAGACAGGGTCTCTCTGTGTGGTCCTGGCTGTCCTGGAACTCACTCTGTAGACCAGGCTGGCCTCGAACTCAGAAATCCACCTGCCTCTGCCTCCCAAGTGCTGGGATTAAAGGCGTGCGCCACCACTGCCCAGCAATATATATATTTTTTAAAATTAATATATGGTAGGATACCTGATCTACAGTGTTCCTTTTATTTTATTATTATTGTTTTAGAATCAAGAAGCAATCTTGTCAATCCCCCTGCCTCAGCCCCTCTGGTAACTGGAACTATGAGTGCGCGGCAGTATGCTCAGTTCTCGCGACATTTCAGTGTTTGCCTCGTTCACTTCGCCGGAGAGCAAGCCTAACGGCCTCTCACATGCCAGACACATGCTTCAGCCACATCTCCAGTAGCCGGTGCTTCAATTTTTACATGAGAAACATAATCAACAACTGCATTTGTAAATTACAAAGAATAAAACATAATTCAAAACAAAATCTTCCCAGGTCCAGTAGTATACAGCTGTAATACCAGTACTTAGAAGGCAGAGGGTGGAGGTTCATGAGTTCAGAGCCAGTCTGAGCTACACATTGAGATGCTAACATAGAATAACACACACACAAAAAAAAAACTTATAAGAAAATACTAGGAGGCAGAGCAGGTGGATTTCTGAGTTCGAGGCCAGTCTGGTCTACAGAGTGTGTTCCAAGACAGCCAAGGGCTACACAGAGAAACCCTGTCTCGAAAAAACAATAACAAAACAAAACAAAAAGAAAGAAAGAAAATACTAGCACATCGACTATTTAATATGTAAATGGATATAATTATTTAAATTCAGTAGCATCACTACGGAAGAGAGAACCACCCAGTGCAGCGTACCCAATCCAAACCCAGCAGCTTCAGCTTCCCTTAGACCCCAGGCCCCAGTCTGCAAAGGGCGGGGCTGCTGTCCGCGGTGCTGACCCTCTTGGGGCTAGGGTGGCCGCCGACAGCTGGGTAGTGGGACGTGAGCGGAAGCAGAGTTGGGGTGTGGCTCCCAAAGAAAGGACCGAGAGCCCTTCCTGTAAGATGTTCAATTCCCCTAAAACTCCTGGTACTCTTCTCACTTGGCCCACAGGCTCTCGGGTGGGCCACACCCTTCAGGGACTTCTACTGGGGTGGGTGTGTTCTGGCAGCTGATGGGGTACAGACAGGAGGTGTAGACCAAAGCCCCCTAAAGAGACTTTCTGGGGGACCCCTTTATAGGAGAATGCATCTGGGATCTCAGGGCCTAACAAAGGGCGGAAACAAAGGGAGGGCCAGTCATTGCTGCTCCTGCTGGGGGGGAGGGGCATGTGCCACCACCCGCCTTGACACATCTGCACACACCTAGACTAAAATTCCTGCCTTGCCCAAATCCACGGTGAGACCCGGGGCAGGTGACTCAGCTTCCAGAACCTTCATCTTTCTCAGCCTTAAGGGAGGGTGACACCCATGGGACACACTTCACAGGCTCGCAGGGCAGGGGGTGCGAACCTGATGAATTGCTAATGCCCCCCTCCCCCCCTTCTGCGGCTTCCAAGTATTTTCTCCGGGCTTCACACTTCTCTCCCACCCCACCCATACTTCCACCCAATCACCTCTCCGAAGCCAGCGGCCCTTTGTGCTAAGACAGGCGCCACCCAAAGGCCAATAAGCAGAAAAGCAGCCCTGTGCACGCTCCTCAGTCGCTGCAGGCAGCAAGGAGGAACTTTCCCCGGCGTGGCTTGCAGCAGGGACCCTAAAGCCAGCTACAAAAATAGGAAGTAAATCTGGCCAAGGAAGTTTATTTTGCCTGGGGGCAGACACTAAGCCCGTAGGTAAATCCCCACGGGGCCTGGGCCTCCAGTCTGGTCTCTGGGAGATCTTCCCAGGGAGGAGGGCGGGATGGAACTGTCAAAGTACCTCGTACTGATTACCGCGAAGGGAGCCGGTGGGAATGGGAGACGCCCCTCTCCGGGAAATGGACTCGTTATTTGCATTGTTAAAAGAATTGGAATTAAAAATTTAAACACTCGTAATTTATATTTTTTTAAAAAAGCCTAAATATTAAAAAATGCGCAAACCTACAGACCGCAGTACTGAGAAGCATAGCGGACCTCAGCTGGGTCCAGCACTCAGACGAGCTCTGCGGCCGGAGCCTGGGCGTGGACTGACTTCTAGGCCCGTACTCAACAGGAGACCCAGTGAGAGCCCAGTACAGCAGCAGTTTCAGCAAGGTCACCAAACAGGCCTTCCGATGGCAACCCTCCCCTCCCCCCTCACCCCTGGCCTTTTCCGGAGCAGATGTTCAGGGAAAGCCTGGCACCTGTGACCACATTAATGAGCCCTCACCCTCCCTCCAGGCCAGGGCAGCTGTCAGGGATGTCCCAGGAGTCCCGATTGGATCTGAGGCTCCTGCCTTAGGCTTCCTCTGTATGCCCCCCTACCCGCCACCCCCAACCCCACCCGATTTTCCCTGGTAGGGCAGAAACCGCTGTCTCCTCTGTGATTAGGGAGTCTCCGCGGGGCGGGGCAGTTTCCCTCCCCCTTTAACTAGAGGAACCTCCACCAGAGAGCCAAACTTGTAATTTACATGTCAGCCACGTGACTGGCCCAGCCCGTGGTAATTAGCTTTTTTGTTCCTGCCCGGTTTCTATGGCAACAGCCTCCAGAGGTACTCTGCTTCGTCCCCTCCCTCCCAGGACCTGTCTACCCATCCTCCTCCTTTGGGGACTAGCTCCACCATCCCCTGAGCTACCCCCAGCATCTGTCTGGACAAAGCTCCCCTCCGTATTGTTCAGAAGGGAGAAGACTGAGGTGGCTGACCCCACCCACTCAAACGCAACCCAGCGCGAGGCTGGGTTTCTGCAGGAATCGAGAGGTTCTGTCTCCCACTGGCTGTGTGACCTTGGGTTAGGAACAGCCTCCTCCGACTTGGAAACAGGACAGACACCTCACTAATGATCGTGGGAATGCAGAGTCATGGCGCCAACACCCGCCCCTCCGGTTTTGCTTTTTTTGTTTGTTTCTTTCTTTCTTTTGCCTCGGTTTCCACACCTAGTGGTGGGCTAACAATAGAGGGGAAAGTGTGGCAGTCTTCGCAGTCGGCTTTGTCTGGTGCTCAATTCCGACTGGGAGGCCTTGGGAGGGCAGTTAGAGATTTGCCCAGGTAGAGTTCAGTTCTGGATCAAGGTCATTGGGGTGCAGGCCGAACTCCTTCAACAAAGGAACAGGGTGGGGCAAGGAAACAGGGGGGCGCTGAACAAGGCTGGGGACCTGAGGACGGCCCTGCTCCCTGGAGACCGGCTAGTTCTCCAGTGGGGATCCAGGCAAGTACAGTCATTATGGTTTTAGGGGAGAGCCCCACCCTACGTTGTCCGACACACCCATCTTACTCTAGGCTTAAGTGGCAGCCTCAAAGAAGGCCACGCCCAGTCGGCGCCCCCCAACCACATCCCTGTACCTGAGGGTACCATGGTGTGCGTGGGTGCGCAGAACGGATGGAAATGAGAGTGAGAAGGCTTACCCCCAGCCTTCCGCTGCAACCTGGGCGCGGAGCAAAATGACGCGAGTGAGGGGGGACCGATTGGGGACCCCGGGGTCCCAGGAGCCCGGCAAGGGGCTGGGCTCTTCCCTTTGTTCCGCTAGCGGCACCCAGGGCCGCATTTCTCTCCCTCCCCCCTGGGGCTGGCGCTCGCGGAGGCGCAGGACGCCGGACGGCTCAGCCTCACCTTGGCCCCTATCTGGTTGCCGCACTGGCCGGCCTGGATGTGCACGATCTCCCTCATGCTGACTTCACGCGGCTAGAGACGAAAAGGCAGGCGGACAGCGGGCTGCGGAGGATCGGCAGCCTCCGCCGCGCCCTCTTATAAGAGGCTGCCCCGCCCTCGCTGGCTGATGTAAGCGCTGCGGGCCAATGCTGGGGCGCCGCACAATGCGGCAGGCTCTGCAGCATCAGCACCGGCCTCGAGATCCGCCCGCACAATGCGGAGCACGTCTGGCCGCGCCTTCGGAGGAGGGGCCACCGGAGGGCGATCCGCTCTGGGGACAATAGAACCCAGGTCCCTTAGTGCCCCACCCCAGTAGCTCCCCTCCGTCCCTGTCCCAACCCCACCCTGCAGCTTTGTAAGGAGGGTCTTTCTTTCTCTCAAGTGCTTAAGAACAAGACCCGTATTCCCCGAGTGTGCTGAGTCGCTTGAGGTGGGAGAGCCAGGGGAAGCTGCACCCTTCCTGAGACCTCTGTGCAGACCTGGGGACGCTAGTCGGGAGGGCCGAGGATTATAGCTCCAAACTCTGAGGTCACTGTTTTGTAGAGGGGAGGATTACCAGTCCATGACTCCACAAAAGGCTGCCGCGAGGGTGCGTGTGCACCGGGGTGTGAGAATGAACGATACCTGGCAGGTACCCCTGCTCCGTGACTATCTGTGGGAAATTCTCATAAGGACATACAAGCCGCTCGTTGGAGGAAGCTGAACAGTCTTTTCTGTCTGAGCCGTCGCCTGATGTCATTGGTACCCTGGCGCTTTTGGTACAAGTGAGGGCGAGGAGGGGGCAGGGAGTGAGGCGGAGCTACCTAGGTAAGGAGACTGTGTGTGTGTGTGTGTGTGTGTGTGTGTGTGTGTGTGTAGGGGCATTGGGAAGCAGAGTCAAGGGTCAGGAGCACATGCGATGTGTTCACAGACAACACTGATTTAATATTCATCGAGGATCAGTGACACCTTATGAGGACTATTTGATAGTTCAGTGACAGAAATTCTTCGGGAAGAATCTGAGACAATAGCGCTACACACTTGGATGGCCCACAGACATTCACTTCACAGGAGCTAAAAACACCTGCAGATGCCTTCGTCCAGTTGGTACGCACAGGTCCGCGCTGGGTAGAGCTGCTGCGAATACAACTTTCTCTGAGGATAGGCATCCAAGTTAGCCGAGATTAGAAATGGGTCTTTTGTTCTCAAGAGATGCCCCTCCCCCACAACGTGTCCGCGATGTGTGGCTTTCTGTGGTTGGTTTCCAGCTGGCCTGTTTCAAGAAGTCCTGGGCGAGCATCTGTCTCTGTCTCTGTCTCTGTCTGGACAGGGGAGATGCTCGGAAGCACTCGGAGGCCTGGGATGCCTCCCTGACAGATGACATCAGGCCAGAGCTCTCCGTGTCCCCAGAGGGCTATGGTGTCAGGATAAAGGCTGACTCATGGTCCCGTCTTCCAGCAGAGGCTGGCCCTGCCGGGAACCAGCTTCAGTTCAGCAGGGCTGGAGCTGGTAGTGTGGCTAAGGCCTGGCCTGGTGCCACCCCCTGATGGATGAGGGCGTCTCACCCCAGACTGAGACCACCCCAAGGAGGAGGACAAGGGACTGTTCGGTATCAGCGGGGACTAAGACTCTGTTGCAGGAATCCCGGGTTGTGGCCGCAGAAAGGCTCCAGGGTCTGCCCCTCCACAGCGGCAAGCCACTCCTGGGACTCAGGTACTCCCGAGCGCTCCTCTGTCCTGAGAGGCCTTGTCTACATACTTCCCAAGTCTGGCAGAGCACTGAGACCACCCCCACCTCCTCCCGGAAGGGCAGTGTCCCATAGAAGTAGACCTCAGCCCCTGCTCCACCCGGCAGGTGCCTCAGGGACTCTCCACCACTGGGCTTCTCAGGGCAACTCAAAATAGGATGGGGGCACTGCACAGTGGGGGCGGAGAGGGACAGGCTCTGGCCAAGGTTACGGCTGGGTCATATCAGGGGCTGAGGTGCTGCGAACTGCTACAGTGTATGGTTGAGCTGGAAGGAGCCTGGACAAAGGGAGTCCTGTCACCATAGAGGCAGGAGGGGAGGAGGCTTTAAGCAAGATCCGCTTGCTCTGTTCGTTCTGGAGTTTGCAGTCATACAGAGCAAGCCTGATTGGGGTCCCCGGTGCCCTTTTGGGACTGTGGTTCCCTAACCAGGCGGGCAGCTGTGGCTTCTGAGGCCCCCTCTCCCTAATGTGACTCTCTCCCTGTCCGCTCACCGAAAGGTCGATCGACTTCTAGACAGAGCTATGGAAGGTAGGGAGGGGCTCCGTCTGACCTTAGCATTTCAATTGCTTCCTGCCTCAGAGCCACAGGCTGTGGTCAGCGATAGGCCAACAGCCCCTGCTGAGACAGGAGGAGGCACCAGATAGAGTAGCCTGTGGATGTGAGCAGTTGGGTCCCCCACCTCTTGGAATTTCCACGAGCCGTACAATGGGTCTGTAGGCCAGTCCTACTCTGCTCGTGCAAATGGGTAGATCCCTCGTGCAAAACGCACGCTCTACAATTCTGCTCCGTGTGCTGGAAGGCTCTCACTTCCTTAAGCTGACCACGGCATGGCGATGGCTGGGTTTTCATGGCCACAAATCGGAAGCCTCCACCTTAGCTCTGGTCTCTCATTCTTTTAGAGACTTCCTGTCTGTCTCAGCAGCGGAGGGCCCAGGCTGAGGGACCTGAAGGGCTGAGCAGGGGCTGCCTTGTCAGTGGGGAGAGGTGAAGCTCTCGGGAGCCTTTGGTCTGACCCTTGCCCGGGGCTAGACTTCCCACCGCGGACTTCCCGCCGCTGCCTGGGCGAGCCCTGCAGGCACAGCTTCCTCTCTCCCCTGGCCCCAGGCCCTTTGTGCTTCTATTTTAGAGTTCATCCAGTCCACCCTCAGACAAATGGAGATCAGGAAGGGAGGAGTACCTGGGCTCTCACAGGATGCGGGCCACTGGACATCACTGTCACCCTCTGCCCAGCGCCCTGGCCACCAGGCCGAAAGCCACTGCTGTGCTCACCACGAGCACAGCAGCACCTCCTTGAGCGTCCTGCGGAGCTCCGGGCTGCGGAAAGCGTAGATGAGAGGGTCCACGATGGAGCTGAGGATGATGAGGGTGAGGAAGAGGTTGAAATTCTTGAAGATGCAGCCGCAGGTGGGGTGCTGAGGGCAGAGGACGATGAGCAAGAGGTGCAGGAAGAAGGGGCCCCAGCACAGGAAGAAAATCCCCAGAAGGATGGTGAGGGTGGCGGCCCCCTTGAGGCAGAAGCCTTGGCGCATGGATCGATGCCTCTTGTGGAGCTGGGCGATGCCCCGAGCATGCTGGCACGCTCGGGTGAGCATGTGGGCGTACAGGATCGCCATGAGCGCCAGCATGGCTAGAAAGAAGGCCACGAGGCAGAGCAGGACGGCTGTGTGTTTGTAGTAGGTGATAAAGAGGGTGCTGGAGACGATGCTGACCGCCCAGGTGCCCGCCACGGCCCGCCGTGCCCGGGGCAGCGTCACAATGCTGTGATAACGCAGTGCATAGAAGATGGAGATGTAGCGGTCTGTGGCGATGATGCCCAGGAAGCAGAGGCTGGACACCATGGAGCCGCAGATGAGCACGTCAATGACGTTGTCCAGCTGCTGCACCACGGCCGCGCGGGCCACCAGGATGCCCGCCTCCAGCAGCAGGACGACAGTCGTCTCCAGCACGATGCTTACACTCACCATGAGGTCCGACAGGGCCAGACAGCAGATAAAGTAATACATGGGCGAGTGCAGGTTGCGGTTTTTGGTGATGGCTGTCACGACCAACACATTCTCCACCAGACTCACCAGTCCCAGGCTGAGGAAGAGGCCATCTGGGATAGACACATGCAGGCACCAGGGCCCTGTCTGGTTGGTGGCCAGTCCGAGGTGAGGGGTGGCGGTGGCAGTGGCGGTGGAGTTGAGAGAACCCAGAAGCCTCTTCTGGGGCCCCTGAATGGGCATAGTCCTGTTCCGGAAGTAGGAAGCAGTCCCTGGAGGCTGCGGCTCCGGCGGTATCAGCCTCCCGGCTTCTGCCTCAGCTGTTGTCAGGGGTCTCCGACAGCCCTCAGACCCGCCTCTTTCCATACGGGCATGCTCCGATTTTGATTTTCCTGCACATGTGTGCTCTGTCTGGCTGGACAGGTCAGCCTAGGCATGGCGTAGGCAGTCTGGACACGTCCTGGCCAGGACCCTGAGCTCTGCTCATGGAGTCTCACTGCCAGTGTGAAGGAGCCCGGCCTTCTGCTGCTCCCTCTGTCTCCTCCCTCCCGACTTCTTGGTTGCTTGCCTCTGACATCTGTCTGGTCCCCACCTCACCAAGCCAGGCTAGGCCGGGGTCTGGGAAGAAAGCAGCCTTTCTCTTAATCCTTTAACTCGTCCCTAGAGCCCCTCCTCCTGAGGAGGACCACATGATGGGCATGTGCCAGGGATGTGGAAGTGCCCCAGCACCCCAGGCTCCCTCTAGGGGGCATAGGCAGCACTGAGAAACCAGACAGCCTAGCCTCAGACTCCAGCACAGGGTCTTGCATCTCCCTTTCCGTGTTCAAAGCCCCTGGGACTTGCCGATCCATGTCAGGCATCCGGCCTCACTAGAACCTGCCCTGGATAGCCCTCTCTGGACCCCCAAGCCCATCCGAAACCTCCTTCCTCTCCCATGCCGCGCCACCTCAGGCAGTCACCGGCTGTGAGCGAGGCCCCCCTGCTTCCCACGCCCCATTAGAAGGGTGCAGTGGCGGTGGAGTTTCTCCCTGGGGCTGAAGGTGTGTTCAGATCACAGCAACTCAGCCACTGGCTTCAAGGTAGCTTTAGGGGTTGGACCGAGAACTCAGAATCAGCAGCTGCAGGCAGGGCTAAGGCAGGTCAGCGCCCTACGCCAGTGGGCTCAGATGAGCTCGGGCAGGGCTGACACAGAGCGTGGCCAAGTTCGCTAAAGCCTCCCCCTTAGCTACACCTCTGGATGTGGAGGAAGCTTCTCAGTTCCTGGGAGCTGACTGACTAGAGGGGAGCCTGAGGTGATCTGCCAGCGTGCTCTGGTCAGTCGCATCCTAGCCCCTCCTCTCATGCCCCCATGCCCAGCCCTTCCCTTGAGGAGCCTCATTTCCGCTGTGGAGCACATGCCAGCCCTGGGGCCAGGAACCACATCAGGGCAGAGCTGTCTGCAGCCTCTGTGGGCCAGCAGCTGGGCATGTGACTTCACAGTGGTCAGGACAGCCGCAGTGGTGGTATCAGCCTTCCCTTGGCTGCTGCTGGGCTCTCTCCATGGTATTCAATTCTGTCTCATTAGCACAGGATGGCCCCTTCTGCACACGGGTGAGGGGAGGAACTTAAGAATGGCAGCAGGGGAGTTGGGCACAGCTTAGCCAGAGGGAACTTTCAGTGTTTAACTGTCCCCTTAAGGGTCATTTCTGTTGTCTTGAGACAGGGTCTCGCTACGGAACACTGTCTAGCGTGGAAGACTGGCCACCTCTGCTGCCGGAGTGCTGGCATCACGTGTGCGCGCGGCCATGTTCAGCTGGGAGTCAGTTCCCTCTTTGCCAACCCTGGCGATGCCTGTCACAAGGTGGTTTCCATGTGGCAGAGCAACTGTGAGCTACACAAGCATCCGTTAACAGACGTTGGTCTTTTCTTCTGTTTTCCACTTACCTTATTTATTTTTTTTCCAAGACAGGGTTTCTCTGTGTAGCCCTGGCTGTCCTAGAACTCAGAAATCCGCTTGCCTCTGCCTCCCAAGTGCTGGGATTACAGGCGTGCACCACCACACCCGGCTTCCACTTACCTTTTTAACAACCCTGAAATAAATGACAAATAGAGGTAATACCCTCAGGGCTGGAGAGATGGCTCAGCAGTTAAGAGCACTGACTGCTCTTCCAAAGGTCCGCAGTTCAAATCCAAGTAACTACATGGTGGCTCACAGCCATCTGTAACGGGATCCAATGTCCCCTTCTGATGTGTCTGAAGACAGCTACAGTGTACTTGTCATATATATAAAATAAAATCTTTTAAAAAAGTGATACCAAGTCCATCGTGGCCAGGCATACTTTCCTGGATCAATAAATAAGATACAACTTGCTCCAGAGTTATGTTGGGCCTTCCCTGGGCTTCAGGACTACCAACTGTCTATCTTGGAACGTTATACAGAACAGAATCTTCCGGTTTATGCTTTGTTCACCTTGTTATTCGGGTGATTAGAACATTCAGGCTGTGCAGTGTCCACCATGTCGATGGCCCATGCTGGACGTCTGGCAGCCTGTGGCCAACCTCATAAGGACCGGCTGTTGGCAGGTCTTGTTGTATACCATCTGGCAGACACAGGCACGTGCTTATGCTGAATGACACCTACTGGCACAGCCCTGCAGGCACGGCGCAGGGTCATCTTCAGCTTTAGTAGATCTAGCCAAACCACCTTCCTGCTCCACAAACTGTTCCCACCCTCAGGGGTCCTGTGTCGCAGGGACAGAGGATGACATAGTGACTCTGGGTGTCCCAAACCTGCACAGAAGCCTGCAGAGGCTCATACTGCTGCCTACAACTTGTGCCTTAGTCCGCTTCTAGTGATGTCAGGTCTGACGGGATGGCCAGAGCCAGGGCTGTGGAGGCATGTGGGCTAGCCTCAGGAGCCGCATGACACCTAGGCATCCTGTAACTGCAGGCCACTTCTTCCTTCGGGGACATGAAAGACCAAGTATCTCCCGCCCTGACTTCCTGCACCATCACATTTCAGAGAGGTTGGTATTCCTGGCTTCAGAATGAACTCTTTAAGACAACCACAGTTCACCCTCCAGACAATCTGACTTCAAAGGGAGGGAGAGCCAGTCTCTGGAAGAGGCAGCCACATCCTCCCTGGAGAGCCCCTGCCGAGAGGAGGGTGACCATGCATGCTGAGGAGCTCATCTGGATGGCCATGTTACCACTGCTAGAACCTCCAGAGAAGGGAGCGCCAGCTTGTGCTACGCTGTGGTGGGGCTGGATAGCCTCGGCCTCACACGTCAAGGTTGATTTCTCAGTGGCCGAATGGCACACAGGAGTATCTGCTTAGCAGGGGTTACTACCCAAAGCCTGGCTAAGGGGGATCTCTCCATGAGGCCAAGCGCAGCCTGCATCCCACTGAAGAGAGGCTCAGAGCTGTCTTTAGATCTAGAAAGCCCCCAGGCAATGTGACCATATCCCTTCTGGCTCTGGTCACACAGGACAGCAGATTCTCTCAGGAAGTCATGCCTGAGGCTGGAGACGGCTCGGCTAGGTAGTGAATAGCGCTGGCTGTTCTTCCAGAGGACACAGGTTTGACTCCCAGCATGCACAATGTGATTAAGAATGTCTGTGATAGCTGGGCCATGATAGTGCACACCTTTAATCCAAGCACTCAGGAGGCAGAGGAGGCGGGTCTGTGAGTTCGAGGCCAGCCTCACCTACAGTGCAAGTTCCAGGATAGGACAGCCAGAGCTACACAGAGAAACCCTGTCTCGAAAAATAAGCAAATAAACAACAAAGCAAATAGAAAGGAAGGAATATTTTGACTCCAGTTCCAAGGGATCGGACAGCCTTTTGTACATCCTTTTCTGGTTTCTGTGGGAATATACATGGTGCACAGACACACATTCCAGCAAAACACCCACACACGTTAAAAAGAAAAAAAGTTAGAAAGGCCATGTCACCGTGTCTTTGTTTCAAAGTCTTTCATTTCTTCTGAACTTTCTCTGAGAGGCAGCAAACAGGTTTTCTCCCTGACTACATGACAATGCACAAATGACCAACAATTCTGCACAGGAACACATTGGCAGGTGCCTCTCGTGAGACTGACGAGGGGCCAGGGAGGAAGGGGAGGAGCGGGATACACTGTCACCCCTAGCTGGGTGACAGGCCTGACTTTAAAGCTGTTTAGATGACATGCAGGTTAGGTGTGGTGGTGCACTCTTTTAATCCTAACATTTGGGAGACAGAGGCAGGCGGATCTCCAAGGCCAGCCTGGTCTACAGAGTAAAGGACAGCCTGGTCTACAGAGCAAGCTCCAGGCCACTACGGGCTACACAGTGAGACTCTGTCTCAAAGTTACTTTTCCCGATGATGTCCACAGATGGTGTGAGGGACTGGTTTTATTTTTCACCATTAGAGATGGGTTCAGTTGAAAGTCTGAGCAGTACTTCTGAAGCTGATCTTTTGACGGCCTCTCAGGAAGCAGGCCTGGAGGTGGGGCGTCCCGAAGGCCCAGGGTTCCTCTGCTTCACTGTTCCTAGAGCACGGCTCTTCATTTTGGAATCCGTTGTCTTGTGGTTGCAGAATAGCTGCTGCAGCTCCAGATGTCACATCCTCATCTGGATGGACTTACAGCTGCTGAAAGGAAGAGGCAGGATGCCAGGTTTTCTGTGCTTGCTTGTCACTTCCAGAACACACACCTCTTCTCCCTCTTCCCCACAGCTCAAAACTAGCCACAGGCCATTCCAACGTGGACACTGGGATTTACACATTGAATTAGGACCATCTGAACAGTAACCCTCCCTGGGACCGGGTGTAGATCATCCCACCAAGCCCAGGAGTAGGTGAGGCACTGGTGGACGCCACGCCCCTCAGGCCCTCCCCACGCCCCTGCCGACCCGAGAGCAGAAGGAGCAGAGCATGGGTCCAGACTTCATGGCCTTGCCAATTCACGCTGGAGAAAAAAAAGAGATGTAGCACCGATTTATGTGACCTGTGACCTCTTACCCGGTATGTAACGTTGAACACGGAGTCCCTCCTGCAAATGGCCAACTTAGAAACGGGCTGACATTAGGCTGACTATAGGTGGGGACAAGTCAGTCCTCGATATCCTGCTGAAGGGGCAGTGCTCTGGGCCCCTGCTCAGTCACATCCAGGGTCCCCTGGCCCAGAGCACCTATTAAGACCTCCTTATGTTTGTATGCTGGAGCTGGAATTATGGGTAGTTGTGAGCCACCCACCATGTGTGCTTAAGGTCACAGCCCGGGCCTCTGTGGTACTTTAACCCCAAGCTGTCCCTTTTCCACTTCTCGGGTGTGTTTCTGTGGGTGTGAACAAGCCACTGTGTGTGGTGGAGGTGGTGGTGGTGGTGGGAAGCTGCAGGAGTTAGCCCTCACCATCCACGAGGGGACTGAACGCCGGGCACCAGGCTCGGCAGCCAGCACCTTAACTCACTGAGCCATTCCCATAGCTCAGGGCATTCCTAAGGCATGCTTTGTGTCCACTCCATACCAAACCATCTAGTGATGTCTGAAACATGCAGACTCCCAGGAGGTATCACTGGACCAACACGAGGAGCCCCTCGCTGGCCACTGCACAGCTAAGACCCTGCTCCCAGACCAGAGCCTCTTCTAGGCTGTTGGGTGCAAACCGTCAGTGCTGCCTGGGAGACCTGACAACCTGTAACACCTCAGTAGCCGGATCTTCCCGCAGACAGACAGCTTATGAGACATGGGCCTCTGGCCTTGCCGGGCTGTGGTCTTTGTCTCTGCCACTGGACTGGGGTCCTTAGTCAGGGTTCCCAACTCATCCCTAGATCAAACACCCTTTCATCTCTGGAAGTATTCCTTACCTGCTCAGGCCAATCTCCTGCCTCAAACTTGTTGGTTTTGGTTTTTTTTGGTTTTTTCGAGACGGGGTTTCTCTGTGTAGCCCTGGCTGTCCTGGAATTCACTCTGTAGACCAGGCTGGCCTTGAACTCAGAAATCCACCTGCCTCTGCCTCCCAAGTGCTGGGATTAAAGATGTGTGCTACCAACAGTGGGTTTTTTTTTTTTTTTTTTGACTTCTCTTTCAATTCTAAGCCCCTCGGGCATCTCTTTTGAGTCGGGGTCTCATGTAGCTAAGACTGGCTTTGAATCCTTATGTAGCAGAGGATGCTCCTCTTGCCCTCTCTGCCTGAGTGCTGAGATCACACATGAGCACTGAGCACACAGTCTACCAGCTGAGACACACATCCCGCCCTCCGAGTTCCCAGGCTGGGCCTGTCACTCAGTGGCAGGCTGTGTGCCAGGCCTGTTTGACCTCAGCACTGTAAACATACTGGGTGTAGCACATGTGGGGCTCAGTGTCTCTAGCGAGGAGCAGGTCCTGGCACTGCAGACCCTGGGACGACCCTTCTATGTGCCATGGTACAAGTTCTGCTGTGTGAGGCGCACAGTAGGGTGCATTCGGTGCGGGGCTCCCTGCTCCTGGGACTGTTTCTGAGGACACTGGAGGAAGCTCACTCACAGAGCATAACCCACCCCGTTCAGAGGGAAAACAAAAGACACGGGTGATGGCATGGTCAGCATTCTACTCGGGACTGGTCATCTCCAACCAGAAATGGAATCAGGAACATGATTGCACGGCTCTGGGCACAGTGTCTGCACAGTTCAGTCCCAGTCCCCCTCGCCCTCAGGACTGTCCTCCTGAGGCACCTCCAGGTCGTTGAAGTGGAAGTTGGCCATCATGTCACGTACGGCCAACATCAGCCTGTCCAAGCCTTGATCGCGGTTCGGACCCCCGGCCACTCCAGCCTCCAGCCTCTCCCCCTGAACAATGAGACACATCTAAGTGGGGACTGTCTGCATAGACTTGAGATCCTGGGATCAGCGGCTGAGGCAACTCAGGCCCCAAGACTGAGCCTGTCCCCTCCCAAAGTCCTGCCCGGAAGAAGCAGCAGCTCTAGAAAGCCAGATGCGCTCGCTTAGCCAAAGCCAACCTACCGTGACGCTGAGCCTGAGCCGCCTCTCGGCCCACACTGCTCACCTGACAGCAGCTGCGACTCCAGCGGCCGTCCCCACTGTAGGCACAGCACCACAGGCGGTGCGGGCACACCCGCTTCAGCCTCCACCCTGAGCAGGACCTGCCCGTGTTAACTTGGGAGGGGAGAGAGCACCGAGCTCGAGCAGCATACCTCTGTGGTGTAGTTGGGCAACAGTGACCGGAAGAAGAGGGCGATGGTGTTTCCGTGGCTGACTGGACTCATCCTGAGCATTAAAAAAAAGGAAAGAGAGAGAGAGGAAGAGAGAGAGAGGCAGAGAGAAAGAGAGAGAGAGAGAGAAAGAGAGAGAGAGAGAAAGAGAAAGAGAAAGAGAAAGGAAGGAAAGGAGGGAGGCAGGGAAGGGGTCAGAAAATGAAAGTTAACAGACACTGTGGGGTTCCCGCCCTTGTCAGCTGGCCTGGCCCACTCTCCTAACTGCTGGGGACAAGCAGCCTTTCAGGAGAGCTCAGGCTCTGGGCCCTAAACTGCACACCAGGATGGGTCACACGGAGAGAAAACAGGGTGCCTACAGTGTGTGATGGCTGGGGAAGACGGGTCAGTCACACAAAGGCAGGCAGCACTGGGAGGTCCCTGCGGGGCTGAGCACAGCTCAGGAGCACAGTGTGGGCACACTTGGATTAGGGGCCCCGGCAGAAGGCTAGGGGGGCTGGGCCATGACAGCCTGTCAGGATGTTTCTGAGCACACTGAACATTCTCATATTAATCTAAAACTTTAACGGAAGCCTCCACTCAGTACCTCCTGTCAGGGTCTAGAAGGTCTGTGGCCCTTGCCTGGGACAGACACAGGAGCAACAGGCCCATGCGTGGCAGCCGTGAAGGCTGGGAGGGGAGGGAGGCGAGCACTCATGTCGCATGCACACAGCACCGGAGTCTGGCATGTGCATGTCAGGGCTTAGCCCACTCCCGATCTCTGCTCAGTCACACGGTTCCTTCAGCGCCCACTGGTCCCTACACTGTGCACACAGCAGAGGACCAATTGTCACCCTCTGGTTGGGACACACCTTTCTACAAAGCAGGTGACCGTCCCTTCCCGGTATGGCACGCCCTTCTTCTTGGGCATCTTTCCTGAAGGTTCTACACGTGTGACCACTGCGCATGTCTGGTTCTAGGTGTGGTGTCTGCGGGATGCGACAGCGCACTAGGCCAGATCCCGCACCAGGCCAGATCCCGCACCAGGCCAGATCCCGCACCAGGCCAGATCCCGCACCAGGCCAGATCCCGCACCAGGCCAGATCCCGCACCAGGCCAGATCCCGCACCAGGCCAGATCCCGCACCAGGCCAGATCCCGCACCAGGCCAGATCCCGCACCAGGCCAGATCCCGCACCAGGCCAGATCCCGCACCAGGCCAGATCCCGCACCAGGCCAGATCCCGCACCAGGCCAGATCCCGCACCAGGCCAGATCCCGCACCAGGCCAGATCCCGCACCAGGCCAGATCCCGCACCAGGCCAGATCCCGCACCAGGCCAGATCCCGCACCAGGCCAGATCCCGCACCAGGCCAGATCCCGCACCAGGCCAGATCCCGCACCAGGCCAGATCCCGCACCAGGCCAGATCCCGCACCAGGCCAGATCCCGCACCAGGCCAGATCCCGCACCAGGCCAGATCCCGCACCAGGCCAGATCCCACACCAGGCCAGTGCTCGCTTCTTACTCCGCACTTCTCAACTTGGTACAAACCCACAGGGAAGGGCTCGGACCTCTGGGGGACTCAGACAGCTCTGGGTTACGCTGTCTTCCCTAACCCTGAGCGGACTGGTCCCTCAGCCTGTGCTCGCCATGTCCCTCTAGCCTGTCAGGGCAGCCCCAGGAAGCCCCGAAGTCCCACCGTCGGCTGTGTGTCATGAGGACAAGCAGGGACCGTACCTCTCTGGTCTGACGTATGAGTAGATGGTGTCCAGGGGAGGCAGAGGGTCAAAGCCCATCACAGACTGTGTGGTCACATCCTGAGGAGGGGACACAACAGATTCTGGAGCAGTGCTGGCAGCCTCTGCCTTCCCAGGCTTCAGCTGGTCTCGACTCAGGCTTGCCCTATCTGCTGGAGGCAGTGACACCACCCGGCAGGAACCGCTGTTTCTACTCCATGAAACTTTAGGTCTGGGTGGAACAGTCAGTCTCTCCCAGAGAATAGTCAGGGCTAACGTGTGACATTTTGCCCCAATCAGTGGGGCATAGGACAAAGGGCACTTTACATAGGGGGCACTATCTGTACTCATGTCGCCAGTGACTGCCCTGACTGCAGACCACGGTTTAGGGATGAGAGCTGCCGGGTCCCACTGAGCTGCTGGTTCACCAACTGACCCAGCCTTGGCCACACCCTGCAGTGCCAAACACAGGGATCTGTGAGGGCAGAGCCAAGGTGCTGCTGCAGGGGCATTACATGCACCACTGCAGGGTTCTGTGAGGAAGACCCAGGTCTGTCACAGAGAGCAGGACACCATGCTGGAATAGCTCACCGAGGCATTAGCATGGTGAGGAAGGCCCAGAGAACCCGGCCCTGGGGTCGGACCCTCTGCACCGCTCCAGCCCACACGCGTGCAGGCCAACTGTACTGGGCGCGTGTGCCGTGGGCAGCTGGGCCATGACCGGCACACATCTCGGCGCCCCTCTTACCGAGGGAAGAGCAGCGACAGCCTCCTTGATCTCAGACAGTATCACATGGCGGTGGATGTTTCTGGGCGCACGCTGGTACAACACTTTCCGCCTGAGGGCAGGGAAGACAACAGCAGATCAACTGGTGCCCACAGGGCAGTGTCAAGTTACCCATGCCCAGCCCAGAGAGCCCCAGTGTGCGCTGGCTTGTCTGACTTCTGGTAAAGCTTTCCAAGTCATCTTTGGGTTGAAGCTGGAGTCGGGATGCTCATGAGGACCATGAGCAAAACAGCACAAATGAACCAGGGGCTGCTTCTCAAACGCAGCAAATGAGGCTCCAAGTTACAGAGAACCCCATGTGCCTAAAAGAGGCCAGCAGGTTGGCTAGTTGCTTTTTGTCTCTAATTTGTGTCAAGAAGGGTAAGAAAGTGCCGGACGGTGGTGGCACACACCTGTAATCCCAGCACTTGGAAGGCAGAGGCAGGCGGATTTCTGAGTTCGAGGCCAGCCTGGTCTACAGAGTGAGTTCCAGAACAGCCAGGGCTACATAGAGAAACTCTTTCTCAAAAAACCAAAAAAACAAAAACAAAAAAACCCAACAACAACAAAAAAAGAAGGCTAAGAAAAACAATCACCATAGAAATATGGAAACAGAGCAGAAAAATAGAAACCAACCAACAAGCCACATACCATCACGTGTGTGTGGACAGCAGGCTCAAAACACCCACATGGCAGCTGGGTGTGGTGGCGCACGCCTGTAATCCCAGCACTTGGGAGGCAGAGGCAGGCGGATTTCTGAGTTCAAGGCCAGCCTGGTCTACAGAGTGAGTTCCAGGACAGCCAGGACTACACAGAGAAACCCTGTCTCAAAAAACCAAAAAAACAAAACAAAACAAAACAAAACAAAAAAAAACCACCCACATGCCTTCACATCTGTGTGGACAGCAGGATCACAACACCCACACACTGTCACATCTGTGTGGACAGCAGGATCACAACACCCACACACTGTCACATCTGTGTGGACAGCAACAACCATGCCTAGGACCACTGGTGACTCCTTCAAAAGCTCAACTGAGCCAGGCGGTGGTGGCGCACGCCTTTAATCCCAGCACTTGGGAGGCAGAGGCAGAGGCAGGTGGATTTCTGAGTTCGAGGCCAGCCTGGTCTACAGAGTTCCGGGACAGCCAGGGCTACACAGGGAAACCCTGTCTCGAAAAACCAAAAAAAAAAAAAAAAAAAAAGCTCAACTGAACTCTGAGGCCCAGTGTCTGTGATGGACCCAGGAGGGCACCCAGCAGGGAGGTAGGCCAGCAGGGGCACTCCCCGAGCTTGGTTCACTCACCTGTTCTCACAGACCTCCACAGCAGGGTCGCCAGCATCTACTGCTTGCAGAACCTCACGGACATTTTCCTCTAGCCAGCTCATAATGGCGGGTTCTTTCCAAAGAAAGTGTGACCTTCCGAGGTACAGACTCACCAGCTGGCCCAGGGCAGGAGACTGGCTGTGAGAAGCAAGGGCAGAAGCGGGCGTCTCTCAGAGCCCAGTGGGAGAAGGGCGTCCAGGAAAGCCTAGCGCCTGCAATAAAGCGGACCTCCGCGGACTGGGGCGCTTCTCCAGCGTGAGTTACTTAGGTACTTAGTCAACAGGAGTATGAGAAAGACACAATGACTCTATGTTTCTGTTTCTGTGTGGAGCAGCACCAAAGGCCGGCCTACAGCTGCTGACTGGGCACCTGCAGAGGGGTGGCAGCCACCAAACGACACATCTTTTTCTGTGCGTGTTTTCTTGTTTCTGAGAAACCTGACAGTCTAGAAATCTGGGAAAGTTCATGATACGAACGGTCACGAGCCACACCACCTTCCCCCTCCTCCCTGTGTCATGCCTCCTGGCTTCACGTCCCGCCCACATCCTGTGAACTGCACTCTTTAGACTGGCGGCTGCTCACCTGCCCACACAGGTGAGATGCCCTGCACATGGCTGTGGCTCCAGGGCCATCCTCTACTACTCTAGGTGGTCGGCGCCCCCAGGAGAGGGAGCAGCACCTACGGTCTCCCATCTACAGGGCTCTAGGGAGCAGCACCTACGGTCTCCCATCTGCAGGGCTCTGTACCTTATCTCAGCATTTGGCCCAAAGAAGCGGTGGTTTGAGACTGTGGCGTCAGGCCGCACACTGCAGTACTCCAGCAATGGCATAAGAACTGCAAAGAAAGCAAAGGTTCCTCGGATTCTGCAGCTCTGGTCCCAGCCTGCCAAGGAGTCATTCCTGACTACCAGTACAAAATTTGTACATAGGCTGGGTCTCTCACACTAGGCTCCAACATAGCTCTAAACTCTAGGGAAGTGGACACATGTCCTGGTGACTCGTCTCATCTGTGTCCAAGGTATACTGGCCTATCACCTGCGAGCACGTTTTAATCATATGACGGTTGGGCATGAAGGCAGACTGGAGTGGGGTTGACTGTGCCCCGTGAGAGCTAACCCCGCAGGGACCAGGATCCGGCACACGGCCAACAGAGCCAACCTGGCTCTTTGCTGTTCACCTAAGTGCTAGCTTTTCTGAATAGCTCACGTGCTGGAGATCTACCAAAACACAACCCAGCTGTCCCAGTGACCTCCTGGGGACATGCTCATACAGCAGCTTCCTGTGAGGAGGGTGTGCCGACTCTGCGGTACGGCACACGGGCTACCAGTCTATGCTTCCTTAGCTGGTCCCCAACAGAAAAGGCACTGCAAGCCACAACAGCCCAGATGGCAGAGGCAGCTTCTAAGAACAGAACTGACCCTCACTGGGTCAGCAGATAGGATTTCTGCCTGAGGTTGCCAGGTCTGGTTGGAAGGCAGGGTTCTGGCCAAGACTCAGGGAACTCAGAATCCACGATGTCGCACCAATTCTGGAACTTTCTAACAGGAGCAGTTGTCCAGTCTTGTGTCAGTGTCATTTTGTGTACACTCTCGGAAGATTTGGGCAAGATCTCTCTCACCCTACTCTCCTGGTCACATGCCTGTGAGGACGTCTGGGCAGCACCAGGGCTTCTTCCTGGCCAATCACAGTCAATGCCCTTCAAAGTACCTTTGGGCTAGCCTTGGGCCTCTCCAGATGCTACTTCTGCTTTTCCTTCTCTAGTACCACAGGCTATCTAACATACTGTGTCTGGAAGATGCCCCACTCTCCCATCCTAAACCAACTCCCAGAGAAGACGTTTGCCCCTCCCATCTCACACCTCACCGAACTGTAGTGGCCCTGAAGTGGGTAGACCACTGTCTTCCTAGAGCTACAGCGAGGCTTTAGGCTGGAAGGGAATGCAATCTTTGCATTAAGTGTGGACAGCGCCGTGAGCTAGACGCAGTCCCCACACGAGGGGCACTCACCCCCAGGGAACATGGTGAGCGCCCGCTGGATCAGGAGCGCAGCCTGCTGTCTGGCAGAGTTGAGCTCCTGCTCAGGCAAGTCTGTTTGCTGACTCAGGAGGAAATAGGCCAATGGAACTGAGAAGGCAAAATTTGGGAGCTGGGACAGGTTCCGATGAGCCTGTGAACGAAGAAGAAACAAGGTCTGAGGCTTCAAGCTTGTGAAGACAGAACAAGGGTTTTACAGCTGTGCAGTGGACGCCAGGCAGCCCACAGCTGCTTCCTCCGGGGCCTCTGACCTTAAGATAAGGAAAGCCATGTTCTACATGCAGAACAGACACAATGACACAGAGGGCAGCAATCACCCCAGCCAGATGACTGACGCAAAGCACAGGTTGGCGCGAGCCTCTAAGGTCAGATGCTCAGCCTACCCTCTCAGCTCTGGAAGCAGGGAAGCTGGCGAAAAGCTCATAAAATCAATTCAGCAGAAAAGGGACCCTCCCCCCAGCACAGCCTGTCCCAGTGCCCTCCCGTCTTACTGCGCTTTGAGAAGGCAAGTGACCTGTGCATGTCATCTCTGTTGTGCATCGCACAGATGCACCGTCGCACCTCTATTGGGTGTCTTTCTGCAATCGTATTTCATCATTTCAACCTTTAAATTCTATTTGCCTATTCCGTGTGTGTATGCACACATGCATAGCATAGCACGTGTGTAGAGGCCAGAGGATAAGCTGCAGAAGTCAGTTCTTTCCTTCCACATGCGGGTTCTAAGTATCAAACAGGTCATCCGGCTTGGTGTCAGCGAGTCTGCCTGTCCAGCCATCTGTGTTCTCGCCCTTTCTGTTCTCAGACAAGACCTCTTCCCACACCTGCAGCTCATCCACTGGCTGCACCTCCAGCCGTGCCCCGCCCTGTCCCTGCAGGAGCGAGTTACATTACACACTGCTGCGCCCTGCGTTTCAAGTGGGTTCCGGATACCCCCACTCACGCCCTCATTCTCATACAGTCCCTTCTGTCCTGGGAACTGTCATCATCACAACTCCACAGCCTCCTACACCACAATGACCACCGACCTGCAGTCCTATATGACGTCTCCTACAGCCATGCATCTTGAGCTCCAGGGATAAACTAGATCCCAAGATGCAAAATCTCCTGGCCAGCTATACTAAGCAGTGTGTAACTTAAAATGATTTATCTCGTTTTAGTTAATGTAAAATATGTTCTGTGAAAGAACTCCCCTCACGAGCCCCTGCTGGGAGCAAGCAGCACAGGCCAGCCTCCACAC
Organism: Apodemus agrarius; assembly: GCA_964023405.1. NCBI lineage: Eukaryota > Metazoa > Chordata > Mammalia > Rodentia > Muridae > Apodemus > Apodemus agrarius. The sequence goes on from OZ030024.1 coordinate 5,868,210, forward strand.
TTCCCTTCTTTCCAAGAACCAGCGAGGCTTGGGTGGGGCCTGCCCTCCTGTGAGCTGTCTGGCAGCCGCATTATGGAGAATGGCCAAGCTCATCTTAAAGCACGGCACCTAACCCAATAAACCCAAACTGTCACTTCAACACACGTCCATGGGCATGGGCTAGAAAATCTACGTTATTTCCGGTGCCGCCTGGCACCCAGCCTGTGCTCACGTGCTGCATCCGCAGCAGCAGGGCCAGGCGGCAGTGGGTGCAGTCCATCCTCCATGTTTACTTCCATGCAAGTCTGGCCAGGCACAAGCGACTGGTTATGGTTATAAGCCCGTCTGTCCAGGATGTCTGCAGAATGGGAGTGTGTGCTGAGCTGCCGATCTCATCTGGCAGCAGCTTCCTGTGACCACAGAGAGGCCCGGGGCTCCTCGACCTTCCATCACCACTAGCACCACTGTTCTGCACACCCTCTAGGAAGACTGCATCTTGTTCAGCAAAAGTAACAAAGAAGCCAGAAGGGCAGGAGGCCCTGAGATCTACCAGAGCTGATTTAAGCTCCCAGCGTCTTGTCCTAAGGCTGTCCCCCGAACATGTATGGAAAGGGAAGGGAGGCCCGGCTGCCCCTTCAAGGCGCGGCTCGTGGCTACACGTACCTCCCATTCCTGGAAGAGGCGGATTAGGTATTCGTAATTCCGGGCCCGGAGGGCCAGGTGGTCAATAAGCAGCAGCATGCACAGGGGGTCCTCGTCCGGCTCCAGGCTTCCGGGGGCAGCGGTGGGTGGGAACAAGGAGACAGGAAATGTCGTCAGGCCAGAGTGCCCACAGGTCTGTGGTGAGCGCTGGTGGCCGTGAGGTCCAGTGAGTACCTACCTCAGGATGAGTTTGCAGTACTCCAGTGCGGTGCGTGGGCATCCACGCTTCTCCAAGAAACTCATCTGCTTGTAGAGGGCCAGGTAGAAGCTCCTAGGTCAAAAACAGTTCCCTGTGTGTTAGTGACAGGAAAGCAACAGAACATGGCACGGGAGGCCCAGAGCTGTGTCCCCTCCCAGTCACGACAGCATTTCCTAAGTGGCCAGACAGAGTGTTTGTGAATGTGCCTCTTTGTCTGAAGGAAATATGTCCTCTTTGTTATTAGTTTTAAATGCACTTACATGTGAGTCACGCTTTTTTGGTTTTACCTGAGATCTGACTATGCTGCCAAGTCCGAACTCCTTGGCTCCGGAGATCTACGTCTGAACACGACAGCTATACATGGGTGAGCACGCTTGGTTATACCCACATGTATGGGAAAAGCCTGACTTTTTTTTTTCTCTTTTCTGGTTTCTTAAGAGGCAACCTCACATAGCCCAGGTTGGACCAAACTTCCTAGGTAACCAAGGCTGGCTCCTCAGGTCTGAGACTGTACCCATATCACTGTGCTTGCAAACCTGTCTTCTTGCTAGATGTTTACCAATTGCCATTTAAAGGAAGGCAATTAAAGCTCTATAAGGACAGTCCTAATGTGTGCTCAAACTTTAACAGTCGCACAGCACTGCACGTGGATGCATAAAGCTGTGTGGTGACTTCACTTAGAACCTGTTTCAAAGAAGTAAGAGTTTAACTAGAAGAGACAAAGCAAGAATACTCCGGAGCCCCGAGAAGGAGATCCAAACCCAGCACACAGTGCAGGGGCGGACAATGGCTGAGACTAAGGGGAGGGGGGTGGCCTGCTGCAGCAGCCAGGGATACGCCGCACAGAAGGACAGGCACGCAGGCTAGAGGCAGAGGGTGCTCAGGCAGGAGGAGGCCGGAGGGGAGTGCTCATCAGACTTAAGAACCTGGAGTCACACCTACTAAGCACGCTGCAGAGCCTTAGCTCATTGGGAACGGGGCTTTTCCTCCAGAACCATGAGAGGCACGGTCCGGATCTCGCTCACCCGGGGCTTCACAGGCTCACGTGTAACTGGAACAGGTTTATTTTGGGGCCAGTCTGAGGCCTGGTTCTTTGAGCCAGCACTCTGCAGTTCAGCTGGAAACACATCGAAGTCTAAAAGGCACCCTGGACCTTCAGGGCCCTGACCCATCCTCAGGAGCAGGACAATCTTGTATCACAAGGGTCACTCATATGACTTGAGGGTCCCCTTTACTCACTCTAGGGTGGCCCACACTCACCTGTTCTCTGGTCTGCGGTAGTCCAGCCTGCAAGTGCCACTGGTGAGACTGAACAAGGGGTGGAACGCACACTCCATGCTGTACAGGGCTCTCTCTGTGGGCCACAAACATCAGAGGAGGGTGTCACAGACACAATGATCAGAACTCTCTCCTCTAACAATTCACAGCAAGGAAAGTTCTGGAAGAAAGAGCATGTAACTGGGACCCTGAAAGGGACTGCACACACAGATTTCCCAGGTATTCCCGAATGACTCTAGCTTAGTGCAACATACATCTGTAAGCTCCGGAGGGAAATGCTTTCTGTACCAGGACATACAAGTGGTGTTATGATCTGCTAATACCAGATCACACTTGCTCACCAACACGCATCGGCACACCAGATCACACTTGCTCACCAACATGCATCAACACAAAAGCTGACACGCACTTTCCCAGCAGCATCGTTTCCAGCTGGCGGGAAACAACCTAAATGTCCATCAACTGATGACACAACGTTTGGTCTACACGTAGACAGAGTTATATAGCAACAAACAGATACAAGTGTGATCCACATTCCAACAGGGACCGCAGAGGCGGGAAATGAAGGAAGCCAAGCTAGGGCCACGCCCACATGGACTCGACCCTTGAAGCACAACTGCAGTCAGAGCACAGCAATAGTTCCAGGGACTGAAGAGCAGGGCCTGTTTAAATCCGACCGACCTAGACGGTGGTGACGACTGTACAGCTGCGTACACTAAACACAGTGCGCTGCACGTTCTACACAAGCCAATCCTGCACACACGGACCCTTTCTATGAAGCCCCCTGTCACTTCACGGAGCATTCGGGCGGCAGGTGCAGCTGGGCTGGCTCACCTATCAGGTCCCGAGCCATCTCCTGGTCCTCCTGAAAGCGGCAGGCATCGCTGAGCTGCAGCAGTGAGTCCACATGATAGGGGCTGGTCTGGAGCAGAACCTGTCGGAACGGGAGATAGCCCTAGAGAGAGGCTGCAAGCCGCACACAGCCCTAGAGAAACCCGAGAAACACGCTCCTAAAGGGCACAAGGCCCCGCCCCACAGTGGGAAAAAGATTACAATGAAAGTCAGTTTGTTTTTTGTTCTTATTTGGTTTTTGTTTGTTTGAGATATGGGCTTTACTATGTAGCCCTGGCTGGCCTGGAATTCACTATGTAGGCCATACTGGCCCCTCTCTAACTAAAAAATCCGCCTGCCTCTGCCTCTCAAGGGCTGGGATTAAAGGCATGTGCTACCATGCCTGACTCATAGTTCACTTTTTTTTGTTTGTTTGTTTGTTTGTTTGTTTGTTTGTTTGTTTTTCGAGACAGGGTTTCTCATATAGTTCACTTTTAACTCAAAGTATGTGGTGTCATGGCTCAGGTGAACCATTGATCTAGTTCAAGGTGAGAACTCAGAAATTGGCCTAATTAGCTCTCTATGCCCCAATCAAAAGCAATGCAAACCAGAATTTCTCTTTTCTCCAAAGAAATATGACAGCATTCAGGGGTCAGGCACACAAAGGCACAGAGGACGAGCTGCTCTTTGTCCTCAGTGACTGCAAACCCAACCGTGGCCCAAGGACGGAGTAGACAGAACAGGGTTGCTGCATCAGAGGGGACAGGCTGCCTGGGAGAAGGGGACCAGCATTCCCTGGGCCGAATCCCTGAAGCTAAAGGCAAATGCAGCTGGGAAAGATCCCACAATGCCCTGCACACAGTTCCCAGAGGGACGGCTCTCCTCTGACGACAGGCTACACCATTAGTCCCAAGCACACTTCCTCTGAACACATATTCTGACTTCTCTGCACACAGGCGTCTTCCATACTTGGGGGAAACAGTTATCCCTTAGACATAGCTCCCCAAATCACAGGGGAAACCAGCCCAGGCCCAGCACATCGCTTGGCCCCGCCCCGCCCGTCAGGAGCTGCAGGTTACACACCACGATGTTGTTTGGCTCCATGGACTCCACAGCCACCAGGAACTTGTGCTGCGCTTGCTGGTACTCTTCATTATGCTCAAAGGCGAAGGATGAAAGGCCTTTCTTGGACTCCAGCAGCCGCATTGATAGACCTGCAAGGAATCCTGCTCAGGGAGGGCGGGCAGACAGCTGCGGCACCCACCATGCAGGACTCCACAGCTCTAGGCACTCACAACTCCTGTTGTTCTTGGCACAAGTATGTCACATAAACACAACTCAACTTGAGCATCTGGTGCAGGTTGGCCGGCTCTGGCTAGACTCCTGACAGGCATAAGCTAACATCTGCCAGGAGCCCTTGCAGAGTGCTTAGGCCTGCTCCGACTGTGAGCCACACCAAGCCCTAGAGTCTTGTCGGTTTTGCTCCTCAGATCCACCCCGAATATATGCAGAAGGGAAATGTGCAGGTCGCTATGGCGGGCGAGGAGCCAAGCATCCAAAGTGGCTATACAGTGAGCACTGCAGCAGAGTGAGCACTGCAGCAGAGTGAGCACTGCAGCAGAGTGAGCACTGCAGCAGAGTGAGCACTGCAGGTAGCTCGAACTTATGACTAGGTACTCTTGTCTGTTGTTCCTTATAGACAATGGTGGGTGTACAGGGACATTTTTCCTGGTAAATTTCCATCAAACAGGCCAGTAAGTCTAAGATCCCGTCCTAAAGTGGTTCTACCTAAAGCCAGTCTGGCATGACCACCGTCAATAACCCCTGCTTGCACCTGTGCACAGGTGTTCTTGCTGGCAAGGAAAGAGGCCTGGCGGCATCAGAAGATACCGTCAGGGACCAGTGCACAGGCCCAGAGCTCCCATACGGGCTCACAGGCATAGAAGAGGCAGGACTGTTGGGGAGGGGCAGGCCCACTTTACTACTGTCACCAGGACAGCCACACACCAATATGTACTTCCCTGCCTTCACCCCGTGAGGGGCTCTTATGTCTGTCCATCAAGACAACGGATACTTTTCCATGCCACAGAGCCGAGTGCACAGCGAGGACGTTTACTTCATGCTCGCCTGCCTCTGCCACACCGTCGCCCTTTCTTTAAATTACACACTCGGTAGCTTGCTGTGAACTATAACCATAACCAGCTAAGATGAACCGACTGCCCGGGGCCTGAGGGCATCAGTCCCGGGTGGGTCCCGCAGGGCCTTACCTGGTTTGCTGTACCGGGGCCAGGTGCTCTTAGGGGCTGTCAGCCACGTGCACTTGGGATATACACGCTGTCTCTGTCGAGGCCTGGGTTAAACAGAGCATAGCACAGTTTTATTTTCCACGGTAGATAGGGACCATGCTGGTCTAGCTAATGCCCACAGGAACTGTGAAAGTTAAACTGCAGGCAGGGAAGGCACACGAAGATAAATGAGCAGAGTGCCTAGCGGGCAGACGAGGGTGGACGGAACACAGCATTAGCCATGGAGGTAGGCACCACCACATAACCAGAGACAGAAAATTCAGGCTGGAGGAGAAGCTGTGTCTGGCACACTCGAGGTCCTAGGTTCATCCTCAGTAGAAACAAAATAAGAGAGAAAGTTCAAGCAGTCAGTCCAATAAACAGGCGGAGGGGCCCAGGCACGAGGGCACACTGGGCAGTCCTCGTACTCAGGAGGCAGATGCAGGCAGATCTCGGAGTCCGAGGCTGGCCTGGTTTACATAAAGCGCTCTAGACTATAGATAGCCAAGGCTCTGCAGTAAGACCATGTCTTGAATGAAAGAGCAGGCCGCTGCTCTGCTGACGTGAGGGAGCCGTGGAGTGCTCCCAGGGCATCATCTGAACAGAAGTAACCTCGGATCGGGTTCAGTGCCGAGGACGAGGTGAATGTGGCAATGATAAACTGACACGGGAAAGAAGGAAAGAAAGCCACGACAATGGCGAGGGACACTGGAGGGCGCGGCACAGCCATGGAGGGGACAAAGGAGGGCGCGGCACAGCCACGGAGGGGACACTGGAGGGCGCGGCACAGCCACGGAGGGGACACTGGAGAGAGCGGCACAGCCACGGAGGGGACACTGGAGGGCACGGCACAGCCACGGAGGGACACTGCAGGGCACGGCACAGCCACGGAGGGGACACTGGAGGGCACGGCACAGCCACGGAGGGGACACTGGAGGGCACGGCACAGCCACGGAGGGGACACTGGAGGGCGCGGCACAGCCACGGAGGGGACACTGGAGGGCACGGCACAGCCACGGAGGGGCACTTGAGGGCACGGCACAGCCACGGAGGGGCACTGGAGGGCACGGCACAGCCACGGAGGGGCACTGGAGGGCACGGCACAGCCACGGAGGGGCACTGGAGGGCACGGCACAGCCACGGAGGGGACACTGGAGGGCACGGCACAGCCACGGAGGGGACACTGGAGGGCACGGCACAGCCATGGAGGGGACACCGGAGGGCACGGCACAGCCACGGAGGGGACACTGGAGGGCACGGCACAGCCACGGAGGGGACACTGGAGGGCACGGCACAGCCACGGAGGGGCACTGGAGGGCACGGCACAGCCACGGAGGGGACACTGGAGGGTGCGGCCACTGGCCCAACAGAAAGACACCAAAGGCTTGTAGGAAGAGGAAAGCTGGGCTCCTCACACAGATCTTGCATGGAGGCACTGGAGCCAAAGCCTCGCCACCTTCCCTGTCCTGGTCAGACAGTGACTAGTGGGGAAGGGAGGAGAGAGTGGCCCGTCAACACGATATTCTTTACACTTCCTTGATCATTTCCAGAAACAAGATTGAAAAGCTTCAAAAAGAAATAAAACAACTGCAGAAAAAACCCAAGTGTACTAGAGAAACAGTAGAATCTGAAGGAGAATGAGACAAGCACTAACTCAGAGTCCCTGGCAGGATGTGACAGGTTAGCTGCCCCAGGCCCCAGGCCGGCCTGCCCGTCCTGCAGTGAGCCATTCCTCTGGGGGCAGCTTGAGGTGGAGAGGGAGGGTCTGGAAGAACACGGGAGGGTCGAGGTCCCAAAGCAGTGGGCATGTCCAGAGGGTTTGAGGAGGAGCTCTGAACCAACAGTTACAACAGGAGGTTGAGTCCCCAAGAGAGCACTGACCACCCTGGGAGGAGGGAAGGCTCCAGGCTCTGCCTCGGAGCAGCAGGGTAAGGGGTGGAGACCGGCTGGGAGGTGGTGGTGCACACAGCACCCGCCTGCCTTTAATCCCAGCACTTGGGAGGCAGAGGCAGGCAGATTTCTGAGTTCGAGGCCAGCCTGGTCTACAGAGTGAATTCCAGGACAGCCAGGGCTCTACAGAGAAATCCTGTCTGGAAAACGCAAAAAATAAAAAGTGGGCTGAGACTAAAAGGAAACCGCTGATGTAGCCTAGGCTAGCCTCGAACTTGAGGTCCCCTGCTTCAGCTTCCAAGTACAGAGATTTCAGGTGATCGCCCCCACATCTAGCCAAGGACAATGCTTTTTAAAAATCTTTTGTTTTAGCCGAGCGGTTGTTTTAGCCGAGCGGTGGTGGCGCATGCCTGTAATCCCAGCACTCTGGGAGGCAGAGGCAGGTGGATCTCTGAGTGCGAGGCCAGCCTGGTCTACAGAGTGAGTTCCAGGACAGCCAGGGCTATACAGAGAAACCCTGTCTCGAAAAAAACAAATCCAAAATCCAAAATCCAAAAAAAAAAAAAAAACAAAAACAAAAAAACAAAAAAACAAAAAACTTTCCACCACCGCCCGGCTAAAACTTTTGTTTTTTAAAGGTGTGTTTTTATTTAAATTTGTTTTGTGTATATGCTTTGTAAACATGCATGTATGAGTACCACGAGCATGCCTGGTACATGTGGAGGTCAGAAAAGGGTGTGCCACCTCTGGAAGTGGAGTTCTGAAGGTGGGAGACAGGAGTAGAACCAGGTCGTGGGCACGAGCTCTGGACTGCTGAGTCAGCTGTCTGGCCTGCCTTTTACGTTTGATGGGAGTGTGTGAGTTCGCACTCATGCACACGTGTGTGGGCACAGGCGTGTCAGGTTCCAGTGTGAACGAGGGAGCAGATTTGGGGACTCGGCCTCTTCTCCTGTGGCGTCGGTTTCTGACCTGACTTGGCAGCAGACAGCCTTGCTCACTGAGCCGCCTCTCTGGCCAACTTAAAGTTTTAAAGAAATAAATATAATTCAAAGTAAAATACCATAAAAGTAAATGACCCACGGTCATGGGGAGAGTTGCAGGTATTCAGTAGTTCAAGACCGGGACTGAAGCACGGTCAGTGTGGACTCGGACTTTGTAATCTGTGGGTCTAACCCTAGCACTACATACGATGAAATAGATGTAATTGCTAATTAATGTCAGTAACTCTAATTTACAGAAACAGGATGTATAAACTATAATAACACGGCACAGACAAAGCACGGCTGCAGCAGAGCACGGTAAGCCCTTCCTGTCACTCTGACGATATTGAGAATTACTAAGACACGTCTCTGCATCTGTTTGTGGGGCACTAACAGGAAGATGCACCCTGAATTTGAGCAGGACTGTCCTATGGCTGGGACACTGGACTCAATAACGGATGAGGAAGGAAAAAGACTGACTGACTGACCCACCGACCGACCGACCGACCGACAGGCGCTCATGGAATCCAGGCTAGCTTCAAATTCACTTCACAGCTGAGGATGACTTTGAACTCCTGGTCCTCCTGCCGCTTCCTCCTCCTCCCAAGTACAGCTGTGTGTAACCATCACTGGGTTATATGGTGCTGAGGATCAAACTAGGACTTTAAGCATGCCAGGCAAACACGCCACCAGTGGAGCCTAGAGCCCCAGCCCCAAGAGGGAACATTTGAAATATAAATAGTTTTCATTAGCATTCCCAAAAGAAGACATGAGTTAAGAAATTTAACATTAGCCGGGCAGTGGTGGCACACGCCTTTAATTCTAGCACTTGGGAGGCAGAGGCAGGCGGATTTCTGAGTTCGAGGCCAGCCTGGTCTACAGAGTGAGTTCCAGGACAGCCAGGGCTACACAGAGAAACCCTGTCTCAAAAAAAATTTTTTTAACATTAAAAATATAAAGCAAGAAATAAATAGATAAGCCAGGTATGGTGGCATATACCTTTAATCCCAGTACCTGGAGAACAGAGGCAGGTAGACTGCTCTGAGTTCAGGCTAGTCTGGTGCTCCAGGCCAAGTAGGAATACATGGTGAGGTTTATCTCAAACGTAATAAAGAACAAAAAAGCCCAAACAGACAAAACCCCACAAGAAAGATGAGGAACTAGCAGCTAACAGCAAACGAAAAGCCAGTGGACTTAAGTCATAAGCTAAGAAGCAGGAGTTGCGACATCAAAAACCCAGACCCTCTCGTGTTTGCTCTGGGGAAAGGAAGAGACTGACCCTGGCGGGTGTGAGTCTAAGATCTAGGCTGTACAACTCCTCTGTGGGCAGCACGGCTGCAGGCAGGTCTGGTTCAGAGGGCATGCAGGGCACACAGGAGCGGCAGCCTAGTGTGCGCACAAGCCAACATCTGGGGTAAATGACCGACCCGCCATGTCACAGCTGGAACGCCAATGCAGAAAACCAGATGTGCAAGGCAGGACGTTACAGGGCCGGTAGGATTCTCTCATGGTCACATAAAGCAAAGACTAGCATGTGCCTGCAAGCTACACCAAAAGCTGATTACCAAAAATAACTCAGGATGTGGTGAGAGAATCAGAGTCAAAAGTCAAATGACTAATCTGATTACATTTTCTAACAAGAAGCACTTGTTTAGAATAAAAAACCCCCACAAAATTTAAAGACAATGCTAGGGGCTGGAAAGTGGCTCAGCTGTTAAGAGCACTTGCTGTCCTCACAGAAGGCCTGGGCTTGGCTCCACAAGCCACGTGAATGCTCCAAACTGTGTCTAACTACAGTTCCCGAAGGCCCGACACCCTCTGGCTTCTGCAGGTAACTGCACGGAAACAGTCCATATAGACTGGCAGCCGCTCTGAGTGCACTCTCATGAAGCACTACATTTTTATACATTTTATCAGTATTAATGATAATAATATCTTTTTTAAAAAGACAGTCCTATGCTAACCTTGATAACTTAAGCCTAAAATCACAGCACTAGAGGGGCTGAGGCAGGACAGGGAATTCAAGTCCTGGCCTCAGACGACCCTATCATAAACAGTCACACAAAGATAAGGCTTTGTGGGTGTTCTGATGGAGAAGCAGAGAACACACACCCCTAACAACCAGAGGTGGCTGTTGTACGCTCTTCCTTTAGGGAATCATGGGACACGCTACAGCGCTGTCCTTGCAGCATGACGCCCGACACGAAGCATCATTAAATCAGCGACCACAGTGTCTCTGGCATCTCCACAAATACCAGGGACATCCTTGAGCGGCAGGTGAGAAGGGCGGGGCCAGCTCTGGGGGTCTTGATGATTCCACAAACCTTTCCTTTTGAATCATTTAGGACCTAACGCTAAGAGTTCTATTTGTTCACTATGGATATAAATATTCTCCCCCTATGAAGAGCCCATGGCAATCTTTCTGCCTCAGTTTCCCTCAACACACCTTCCACCTAGAGTGTGAGAAAGACCGACAGGACTTGAAGAACACAGACTGAGCGGACCTCACCTTTGCTCGCCCAGGACCGCTCGAGCACCAAAATACCTCTTCAGTTCTGTGTCTGGATTCAAGTGTCTGTGAGAAAAGAGTTTAGAAAGAAAAGTTACAGTAACTGGAAATTTTTATAAAGCCACACGAGAACCTAGTAGGGAGCCTGGCTTGTAGTGCTGGTGCATGCCTGTAATCTCAGTACTTGGAAGGCTGAGGCAGGAGGATCGGGGTCCCGGTCAGCTTTGAACACACTTAGACCCATTGTCACAAAGCCGGCAACACCGGTGGCAGGAAGTACACTTTACTGGGTCTATGGAAGAGAACAGCCGGGCAGTCGGTCCCCCGAATGTGAAATGGTGCTCTACAGCTCAGGAATCCAACAATGGGGAGTCCTCTAAAAAGGGGAGGACTGCTCCCGCCTCAACATTTCTTACAAGTTTAATAATGAGCTTATTGGTTTGTCTTGAGGGGGAGTGCCTCATTCTGTAGCCCAGGCTGACCTTGAACTCGTAACTCCTTGCCTCAGTCCACTGCATGCTCAGATGACTCGTGTAACCCCAGGCCCAGCTCAACACTGATCTGTTTGTGAACCAAGTGTGGCGCTCGCTGTACAGGAGGTGGGACTCCGGGTCTGCCCGTGCTGGGTGTGCACTCTACCCAGTACACACAGCGCGCTCTCTCTCTCTCTCTCTTTCTCTCTCTCTCTCTTTCTTTCTCTCTCTCTCTTTCTCTCTCTCTCTCTTTCTTTCTCTCTCTCTCTTTCTTTCTCTCTCTCTCTCTCTCTCTTTCTTGAGTTTATCTTACGCAGACCAGGCTGGCCCTGAACTCTCTCCGGTCTCTACTTCACAAGTGCTGGGGCTAGGGTTACAGGTGTCTGCACTAGACCTGACTAAAAAAGACAGTAAGTTTAAGACAGGGTTTCTCTGTGTAGCCCTGGCTGTCCTGGAACTCACTCTGTAGACCAGGCTGGCCTTGAATTCACACAGATTTGTCTGCTTCTGCCTCCTAAGTGCTGGGATTAATGGTGTGCACTACGACAACCTGGTCTGCCTCTTTTAAAATACTGTTTTTCTCTCACGAGTGAGGGCGCACTGTACCTGTGCTCCACATATAGGACATGCTTCCTGGAGCTCAGTGGAGGGGGGCCAGGGTGGCTGAACCCGCTGCTGTCCTCAATCCTCTCTAAGATGCGATCGATGTCTTCTAGTCCATTCTCCTAAAAGCCAGAGCAACCTGTTAATCACTGCGCTGACGTTCATTGCTCGGATTCTAGGCGTGTGCCACGGCACCTGGCTGACTTGACTTTATTTGGACAAAGAATGATGATATTGACTGACTTCCTAAAGACATTATCACACACTGCACATACACTCAAAGGGAGACATGTCTCACTAGAGAAATCCAGAAGAGCTCGAATCACAGACTCAGAGGGCCCTGGAAACCACAGGCCAAAACTCCACTGTGTCTTCTGGAGGAGTTGACTTCCTTGGGTAAACTGAGTCATGACTCCTCACTGGCAGAAACAAAGGTACAACTTTTGCAGAACTAACAGTAAGACAGGCATGCGGAAGCAAGAGGACAGCACCATCTGGTGATGGCGGTCCGCTGTGGCATCTACACTCGCTACCAGTTTAAGTCATCAGGTGAGACAGAGCTGAGAGAGGAACACTCAATCAGAACCCAGAGGCAAGAGTGGGGTCTGAAGCCCAGGGAGCAAGGGGAACAAACCAGATGCAAGAGCTGTAAGCAGTCTTCTCCTCTGTTCTCCTGACCTCTGAGCTACACCTCTTGGGAAACTCTCAAAGCGCTCAATAAGAACCTTTCTTCGAGGACCAGCCTGAGGTACCAGCAGGGAGCAGTGCGGCCCAGGCAGAGGAACCAGACCGTTTGACAACATACCGAGGCTTCTCCTGTGCAGCTTTTCTTATTTTTCTGCTTCTTTTTCTTCTTTCGGAGTTTGCCACTTGCATTAGACTAATGGAAGAGACATTTTAATCAATGGAAAGAAATAAAATCATAAACATTAAGAACTACACAGCAGCCAGGCCTGGTGGCACATGCCTTTAATCCCAGCAATCACGAGCAAACACAGGCAGATCTCTATGAGTTTGAGGTCAGCCTGGTCTAGATAGAGATCCCCAAGGTAGTGAGGGTTACACAGTGAGACCTGAATTTAAGAAAAAATAACAGCCGGGCGTGGTGGCGCATGCCTGTAATCCTAGCACTTGGGAGGCACAGGCAGGCGGATTTCTGAGTTCGAGGCCAGCCTGGTCTACAGAGTGAGTTCCAGGACAGCCAGGACTACACAGAGAAACCCTGACTTGAAAAAAACAAAAAAAAAAAAAATAAAAAAATAAAAAAATAAAAGAAAAATAACAACTAAAAATAAAACTTTTAGCTGGGTAGTGGTGATGCGTGACTTCATCCCTGCACTCAAGAGCCATCTGCAAACGATGACCCAGTTTGAGGCTATCGGGTCTACAGACCGAGTTCTAAAATAGCCAAGGCTACACAGTGAGACCGTTTCAAAAACCCAAACTAAACATTAAAAATAACACAAACAAGCCGGGCGTGGTGGCGCATGCCTTTAATCCCAGCACTTGGGAGGCAGAGGCAGGCAGATTTCTGAGTTCGAGGCCAGCCTGGTCTAAAGAGTGAGTTCTAGGACAGCCAGGATTACACAGAGAAACCCTTTCTCGAAAAAACCAAAAATCCAAAAACCAAGAAACACCTGCCGTGGTCCTCCCTCGTGGGAAGCCCGTGTGCTAACTTCATTTCGGCAACCATTCCCTGCTGTGCTCTACCGCCCCACCCCCCAAGATGGGACTCCCTGGGCCAGGGGGCTCACTGTGAGGCCTCTGCGCCCCTGCAGTAGCTCCTGTAGCCAAGTCCTATGAGAGCGAGAGCTTCACCAGATGCACGCTCTCATCAGGCACAGGCACACCCCAAAGAGGCAGGTGGACTCACTTATGTAACCACTGGTCTTCCAATTTCTACAGAAACCCCATCTAGGTAGGTTCCTCAGGGCAACCAAACAATGGATGGACTTAAATTCGGAAGAATTCAAGAAATTGGTAACACAGGGTGGCTGTGGCCAGCACCCTGGGCTCTCCCTCCAGCACGCCTCCATTGCCCTCATGGGACTGGCCCTCTGTACCTGTTCCGGGGACCCTGCTTTGGCTGCACCTCCATCTTGCTTGGTCTCTGGGTTTCCGTGTTTAGCCCTTCCTTTGTTCCCTGATGGCGCGGAGTCTGGTGGGGTACAGTCGGACCGCTCCACATTTACCACAAGGTCATCCTCCAGATCCTCGATGTTTATCTGGAAAAAAGGATGAGAAGGACATGAAAGCACCTGAGCACCACAGTGTCGTGCACACGGAGACTCTGCCCAGTGAAACAGGCAGGACTGTGAATGGGGGTGGGGGTGGGGCGCTGACCCGTGGGGCACCAGCACATTTCTGAGCCAGCGAATACATTCTGGCTCAGGCTGTGCACTGAGGAAGGCATACATCAGCTTTAGGTCTGACATTCAGAATCCCCAGACCACAATGACCCCATTTACGGAGTACCTCACAAGGGCAGCTTTAATTTCTTCTCTTCTCTTTGTGTATGGGTAGTCTGCCTACATGCATGTATATGCACATGTATGTCTAGTGCCCACGGAGACCTGCAGAGTGTGTGACCACCCCCAGAATTGGACAGCTGCAAGTTGCCATGTGGGTGATGGGAATCAAACCTGGGTTCTCCGGAAGAGCAGTCGATGCTCTTGACTACTGAGTCATCTCCAGCTTCAATAAACTATTCTTAACTGTTAGACTTCCCAGACAAGACAGCACAATCCCTGTAAAGGGCTGCCATAAAGAAAGTTTCCTTTCTGCGTTGGCAGAAGGAGCCAGCACAACTCTTCACTGTGAAGAGCGATCATGGGCTGGGAATCAGGTACAGTAACAGACCTATAGGGCAGCAGTGACCAAACCCTGGGGACATCACAGAAAACTCACAGATAGAGTGCTGACACACTCACTCTTTCCTCACAGCAATACGCACTGTGCAAACCTTGCTAAAGACAGCCTCGCTGGGGTGGAGGACAAAAGACAATCAATGTGGACTGGGGGAGCCCAGCAGTTAAGAGCAGGGGCTGCTCTCCCAGAGGACCCGGGTTTGAGTCCCAGTGCCCACGTGTATGCTTAGAACCACTTGTGGTCCCTGGGGGTCAAATGGACTCTTCAGGCGTTGTGGGTGCCAGGCACACATGTAATGCACAGACATACATGCAGACAAAGCACATCCACACACATAAAAAGGAACACGTCTATCACTGCCCTCTCACACGGGGTGCACTGCTTTGGCAGTAAATATTCAGTTCTTTATAGATTCTTTTTTGTTTGGTTGGTTTTTTGTTGTTGTTGTTGTTGTTGTTTTGTTTTTTTGTTTTTTCGAGACAGGGTTTCTCTGTGTAGCCCTGGCTGTCCTGGAACTCACTCTGTAGACCAGGCTGGCCTCGAACTCAGAAATCCGCCTGTCTCTGCCTCCCAAGTGCTGGGATTACAGGCGTGTGCCATCACTGCCCGGCTCCGGCTATAGATTAATACGTTTCATCCTGTCTGAATAAAGGCCTGGCCTCTGCTCTGGCTTCGGTGTAGTTAATGTCTAAGCCTCTGGTAATTTTCCGCAGTAATGTCTCCTCTACTGGGGCTTCGACCTACACTGACCAGAGGATTTACAGGGGCCCTGAGGCCAAGTCAGTGGTAGCAACACGATCTGAGGTGGGTATCCAAAGACAGTAACTGAACCTCCTGAGCCACTGCAGATGCTGGTCAGCCACGGGAGCTGTACGGTAAAGCCTATTAGTGAACTCCACCAAAGGACTGGGGACACAGCTCATCCTGTAACTCCTGGGCCCAAAACGACAAAAACTCCAACATGGAAACTCAGGCTGGGAGTGCCCCCCCCCCACACACACACACTGTAGGTGCAGGAGAAGTGTCACCTGTACACAACAGGCAGGCATGCTCTGGAACTTGACTCTGTAAGCATTCCCTGCCATAAGCCCTAAGAACAAACGAGTTTGGTATTTCTCACAAATTAATAATGAACTTGGAAGGTGGCCGAGAACCCCTACAGTTGGAACTAGTTAGTGTGAGAAGAGCAGTCATGTGATTTTCCCCTCATACTCTGCAGCTGTGTGGGAATCTTGATCGTGTAGGTTTAGATGAGGTTAGGGAGTGATTTATACATTGTCCTAAAATTATAAAATCAGTGCGATGTGCAAAAACTGCTATTTAACTCTTTGGTTAGTTTGGGTTTTGTTGAGACAGGGTTTCTCTGTGTAGCCCTGGCTGTCCTGGAACTAGCTCTGTAGATCGAGCTGGCCTCAAACTCAGAGATCTATCTGCTTCTGGCTCAGCTAGGATTAAAGGCAAGTGTCACCACTCCCAGCTCTTTTTCTTGTTATTAAAGATTTATTTTATGTATGTAAGTACACTGTAGCTGTCTTTAGACACACCAGAAGAGGGCATAAGATCCCATGACAGATGGTTGTGAGCCACCATGTGGTTGCTGGGAATTGAACGCAGGACCTCAGGAAGAGCAGTCAGTGCTCTTAACTGCTGAACCATCTCTCCAGCTCCTCAAACTTTTTTTTTTAAGATTTGTTTTTATATGCACTGGTGTTCTGCTTGCATGTCTGTGTGAGGAGGGTGCCAAACCCTCTGGAACTGGAGTTACAGTTATGAGCTGCCATGTGGGTGCTGGGAACAGAACTCAGTTCCTCTGGAAGAGAAGCCCCCATCCCTGCAAAATGAACAGAATATATTACTGTTCAGCAGTAAGAAGAATAAACAAGGGTGGAGAGATGGCTCAGAGGTTAAGAGCACTGACTGCTCTTCCAGAGGTCCTGAGTTCAAATCCCAGCAACCACATGGTGGCTCACAACCATCTGTAATGAGATCTGACGCCCTCTTCTGGAGTGTTTGAAAATAGCTACAGTGTACTTACATATAATAAACAAATAAATCTTAAAAAAAAAAAAAAAAAGAACAAACAATAAATGCTCAGAACGGAATAAATCTCTAAAGTGGCTCCTGAGCCAGGGGCCAGGCACGAGTGAGTATGCAGCAGATGTCGAAGACAAGTTTGGCTTACATAGCTGGAGATGTCAAATCCATACTCAATGCACTTTACTATATAACTTCAATAAGCTGACTTTTTTTTTTTTTTTTTTGGAGACAGGGTCTCAGTGCGCCACCGGCTGGCTCAGAACCTGACATGTAGGCCGAGACGTCCTGTAGCTCAGAAACTTCCTTACCCAGGGATTCAAGGGCTGCCATGGACTGAGGGTTTTTTTGTTGTTTTTGTGTTTTTGGTTTTTTCGAGACAGGGTTTCTCTGTGTAGCCCTGGCTGACCTGGAACTCAGAAATCCACCTGTCTCTGCCTCCCAAGTGCTGGGATTAAAGGCGAGCGCCACCACCGCCCAGCAAGACTGGGTTTTAAGAACTCTTCTGATTGAAATGGCACAGACGACTTCTGTTCCAGAGTCAGGCGTGGCCCCAGGCCATCTCTGCCCCTCGTCCTTCCCCATCAGCCCCTAAGAAGGTATCAAACAAGCCGCTGGCCGTCATGGGTCCGCAGCGCTCTTCCGGCCCTTCCACTTCCAACCGCACACGTCTACACTGCTGAGTGCTGATCACACGGCCAGCATGTGCTACAGGCTGCACCCACGAGCTGGCGCAGGCTTCCAGACAGCCCCATGGGTTAGCAAGAGCATCCCCCATTCTGTGTCCTGGTCAGGCGGCCAGGCTCTCACACCACAAAGGGGACAGGGAGGATGGGCGGCTCCGACTCCACACCCTGTACCCAAGTCTAAAGCAAGTGTTTGTCTCCTTTTGAAACAGGGTTTCTCTGTGTAGCCCTGGCTGTCCTAGAACTCTCTCTGTAGACCAGGGTGGCCTCGAACTCACAGAGATCTGCCTGCCCCTGACGCTGGGATTAAAGGTGTGCACCACCACTGCCTGGGTAGTAATCTGTTTTATTAAAATCAGCACAGACAGGCATGCATCCTGGGTGCCCGACGCTGTCCTGAGGGGTGGCAATACATCAGTGAGCAGCAAAGTCTCTGTTTCTCAGAGTTTCTCTCTTAGAAACTCTCTGTGTCTAGCCGTGGGAGACAATCGGCATACTCGGAGAAGAGCAGCCCAGCGCGGCTGGTGGGAGCTGCCGGGGAAAGGAAGGTGAAGGGGATGGCTGTAAATCTAGGCAGATGGTAAGAGCAGACACGTGGGAGTGACACAGGCATGCCCACGGGAGGGGAGGGGAGGGGGGAGGGGAGGGGAGGGAGGGGAGGGGAGGGGAGGGAGGGGAGGGGAGGCTCATGTCAATGTCTCAGCAGAGGGGATCGCAGGCAGAGGAGGAGCAAAAAGATGTCAGGGTGGCTCAAACAGTCAGCAAGATTAGAAACAGGCAAGGTGAGGAAGAACCGGCAGAGGGCAGACAGCAGACACCTGCTGGAGACAGAGCTGTCACTGCACTCAGGACAGGCTGTGAGCATGGGCAGGCTCCTGTGACCTGCGACAGATAAAAGAGATCTCACCCCTCCCCAGCACTGTACAGATTCGAGGCACTGTTAGAATCTCTTCAAATGTTAATAACCTCCTCGAATTCTGATGTTAACTCCCTGTAACTAAGCAGATATTTTGGGGGACAGAGCATTTTGATTCCGCCTCCCCTCCCTGGGCTGCCTTGAAGAAAAGAACTTTCTGACAAACCTTAGGCCAGACGACCCATTTTCAGCATTGCTTAGAACATTCCAGGGGCCTTGAAAAGACCTACAATGTGATCACAGCGGACTACCATGCTGAAAGGTGCAGCCTCGGAGATAGTTTCCCTTTGTATCAGGCCTCTGCTACCATAGACCTTGGTTTTGATTTGTAGGAGATTCCCTCGTCCCAAACCCCAGTCCTCTGGAAAGGCAGCAAGGGCTCTTCCCCACCGGGGTGTATCTCCAGCCCCCCGCTTGCCTACTTCAGTAGTGTGGGTTAATCTGGTAATACAAAGCAGCAGCTGAGCAGCCAGCAGCCTGGGCCCCAAAGTGGCAAGACAGCAGCTGCCTGTTATCTAAAAAGGAGGCCACTGACCAGTTTGAGAGAGGTCAGAGACTGGACAGGGGGTGGCAGAAGCAGAGGCCAGGGAGCTGAGACAAAATGTAAAAGCTGTAAAGATCCAGGGGAGACAACGTGCAGGACAAGTTCAGTAGAGCTGTAAAGTCTAGGGCCAGTGGTCTCAGATACCCAAGGTCTAAGAGCGAACACCAGCCGCTGTCAAGCGACGAAGCCCAATGCCAAGGAAGACTTTCGGGAGGGTGAATGACGTTGTCCTGGCTGGTTCTGTGTCAACTTGACACAGGCTGGAGTTATCACAGAGAAAGGAGCTTCAGTTGGGGAAGTGCCTCCATGAGATCCAGCTGTGGGGCATTTTCTCAATTAGTGATCAAGGGGGGAGGGCCCACTGTGGGTGGTGCCATCCCTGGGCTGGTAGTCTTGAGTTCTGTAAGAGAGCAGGCTGAGCAAGCCAGGGGAAGCAAGCCAGTATGGAACATCCCTCCATGGCCTCTGCATCAGCTCCTGCTTCCTGATCTGCTTGAGTTCCAGTCCTGACTTCCTTTGGTGATGAACAACAGTGTGGCAGTGTAAGCTGAATAAACCCTTTCCTCCCCAACTTGCTTCTTGGTCATGATGTTTGTGCAGGAATAGAAACCCTAAGACAGATGTGATGTCTAGGCGTTACTTTGAACTCTTAGAGAAAGGGGATTAAAATTAAAGGCATATAGACTGATGGAAACCGGGCCATGGCACATATGGGTTACTTGTATTTCCCGTGTGTGTGCATGTGTGTTTAAAATTAAACGTAGCTGAGAGGTGGTGGCACACTCCTTTGACCCCAGCACTTGGGAGGCAGAAGTAGGTGAATTTCTGAGTTTGAGACACAGAATCTCAAAGCAGTCTACAGAGTAACAGCCAGGGCTACATAGAGAAAGTCCGTCTATCTTGAAAAGAATAGTAATGATAAGCAAGAGTAAATCTAATAGTTATAATGAAGGTATAAGAAATAGTAGGAATGGGGGTTGTTTTCGGTCTGAAAGTCAGAGTAGGTAAGAAAGACTTATTTCACCACCAGCACAGACTACAGGACGAATCCCTCCCTTTCCTTACTAGAGAAATGAACTTCCAAAATGTCTGTGACATTTCCCACACTCTTCAATATCTTTGGCAGGAAACTTTTAAACCTGCTAACTGATAAAAAGCTAGGGACAAGGGGAGGGGGAGTCGTGCTGTCTGGGGCGGTGCTATAGTAGCGGTAGGCATGGTTTCATATCTGCGATCTGAGGAAGGCACAGCACTTCCGTGTGTCCCAGCTGGCTGGGACAACTCCTTGCAAGACTGAGGATCAGACACATTACAAGTTTTCACTCACTCGAAAATGGCTACCGACACCTTACCATATGTGCAAGTCAGAGAGATACAAAACCAGCAAAACACACGTGAAATGAGAATCGCAAATCATACACATATGAAACTGCTGACCCAGGTCAGTCAGTCGCAAGGAAAAACCCGGGACTCGGGAGTGCTACACATGCTTCTGTTGCGAGGGGTGCGCTAGGTACAACGAGCTGGGACACACGGAAGTACTGGGACGAATAAGCCGAAATGTTTACAAAAGAGCCAGAACGGAGAGACACCCCCAAGTCGCAGATATGAAACCATGCCCACCCTACTACAGCACCGGCCCCGACAGCACTACCCCACCCCCTCCGTGAAGGCCGGACCCAACTGAACCCCACCTCCCACTCACCGTCCCTACTGGCCCTCCCCTTAGCTGTCCCGATGGCACGCCACGCCCACTCTGACGTCACGGCCCCGTCTTGCCCCTACGTCACATCGCTGCCCCGAGACACGCCCTATGCTGCAGCAAGGTCCTGCCGCTCAGCCCCTTGTCAGCACCCGCGCTAGACGTCAGCAGCCCCTTCGCTCGGCGCTGTAGCTCAACCTCCCACTCGGGAACACGGCCCCTCGCCGGCTCCCCGGCCTGCAACTCTGCACGGCCTCGTCACCCCACCCACCCTGCCGAGGACCCGCCCTCCCCGATGCGGCGCAGTCCCTTCTCTCCGCCCACTCGACTGCAGTCCAGACCCAACTTTGTGCCCCCTTCGCATGACGTCATGCCCCCCACCATGCCCCCCCTCAGGTTGCCCAGCTCCTCACCAGCTCGAACCGGTTGTTGACACGGACTCCTTCCTTCCCTGCACCCCCGGGGCGCCGGCCACCCAGCCCCGGTTTTGGTCCCTCTTCCTCTGCGTCATCGTCATCAGGGAGGACAAACTGCAAGGCGTCGGGCCCTAGGGGTTCCTGGCCGCGCTGTTCCCCCCTCAGCCTCCGGAGGGCCCGGCGCGACATAGGACCCGACAGCCTGATGTGGGCAGAGGGACGAGGAAGAGCAGCAGAGTGGCGGCGCCTGCGCACTGGAGGCGCGCTGGCGCAAGGCTGGCGTGTCGCGTTTGCGCGCCGCGGCTCTCCGGAACTTCCTCCCAATTCCCCGTGGAGTCAGGGAAGGTGCCGGGGTGGCCCCGGGAGTTCTCGCGAGAGTCGGGCCCTAGCGGCGGCTGCGGTGCGGCGCGGCGCTCCGGCTCTCTCGATGGCTGGGTTGCAGAAAGCTGGCTGGGCGGCGGGCGGCAACGCGCAGGCTCAGAACGCGGCACGCCAAGGACGAGATTCCCGGGGCGAGCGGGCGAGCCGCCGGGCGGGGCTGGGGCGGGCGAGGAGGGAGTGAGAGCAGGTGCGCTCGCCGCAAGGCCCGTGTGCAAAGACAGTAGCCAAGGACCCGGTCCCCAACCCCTCTGCCAGCCGCCCCGTGCGACTTGTCCGATGTTCCCCGCCTCCACGTTGCTACTAGACTGCAAAGGGACAGTTTTCACCCTAATAGACACGGTCTAAGTTCTTCAAGGCTGGGTTTCTCCCCTCCGCGAGGTGCACCGAGCCGAGTTAGGTGCTACGGGTTGCTTTTTATGGTCGCGAACTCAGCAGGGATGGTGGTGTTGCAGGGGTATTGGGTGGGACGCGCGGTCTAGGTGTGGATCCGTGGTCTGAAGCCCTGCCTATGTGTTCTAAGTCAGGAAGGTTTTCACAAACTTTTTTTTTTTTTAAACAAAACAAAACAAAAGCACTCCCTAAACACAAGATCTTGCTGTGTCGCCCTGGCTGCCCTTGAACCTTACAGAAATCCTCTTGTTTCCGAAGGGCCGGAATTACAAAGCTATTCCGTGTCCAGCCCCCCCTTTATTTTATTTTATTATTTATTTATTTATTTATTTATTTATTTATTTATATTTTGGTTTTTGAGACAGGGTTTCTCTGTATAGTCCTGGCTGTCCTGGAACTAGCTCTGTAGACCAGGCTGGCCTCGAACTCAGAAATCCGCCTGCCTTGTGCGCCACCACCGCCCAGCAAGATTTATTTATTATATGCTAAGTACACCCCAGAAGAGGGCGTCAGATGCTGTTACAGATGGTTATGAGCCACCATGTGGTTGCTGGGATTTGAACTCAGGACTTTTGGAAAAGCAGTGGTCTTAACCACTGAGCCACCTCTCCAGCCCTTTCTCCTGCTTGTAATCACTGTTAAAAGTTGCAGCTTCGCTGGCGTAGTGGCGCATGCCGGTAATCCCAGCGCTTGGGAGGCAGAGGCAGGCGGATTTCTGAGTTCGAGGCCAGCCTGGTCTACAGAGTGAGTTCCAGGACAGCCAGGACCACACAGAGAAACCCTGTCTCAAAAAAAAAAAACCAAAGTTGCAGCTTCTTCCGCATCGGGCTCAGTACACCACCCTGACTGTTGAGTACACCACCCTGACTGTTGAGGACCAGGCTAGCTTCTGTCAAGAGCTGTGGGCAGCTTGCACAGGCCAGTCAGTACCTGTGGATAAAATGATAAAATGGGAGGTCTCAGTCTGGAACTGCTTCTCCTGAGATAGAAGTCATGGACCCTGAAGGATGGAGTTGGTCTTCCAGCTCCTAATATGTCTCCCCACACTGCTGCGGATCTGGGCTGTAAGGAAATCTCAGTTCTCAACCACTGTGTTTGGCATTGTCTCTGATAGACGAGGCTAGCACTAGTTCAGTGCGCTGACATGCAACCTGTTTAGAAGAGACCAGCGACCCCGAGGACCGTAAAGACAGAAGGACAGGCTGCTCTCCTGCCTAAACCACCTCTGGAAGCAGACGTAGGGCACTGTACAGCCACAGGGCGTTACCCTGCCACTCAGCTAGGTGTTTCCCAGGACGTGAGTTTATTGTTTTCATTTGTATTATGTGCGGATCAGAGCTGGTGACCGAGTGCTTGGAGGGGGAGCTGGATCTGCGGCTGCTTTCCAATCTGTAGATCGACAACTGTGCTTCCTTCCCGGCAGTGGCTGTCCATGAGGATACCACACAGACATGAGGGGTCTCTTGTTAGAGAGTTCACTATACAGCTCAGACGTCTGCAGCTTGCTACATAGCCCAGGCTAGCCTCAAACTAGTGACCTTCCTGAGGCTAATTCCCAAGCGCTGGTCTAACAGGCGTTGAGTCTCCATGCTTGGTTAACTGAGTGTTGTCGTTGCTGGCGGCGACGGTATGGATTCCAGATGTTCTTTTAAAAGAGAACAAAGGGCCGGAGAGACGGCTGCTCAGTGGTTAGCGCGCTTGCCGCAGCTCAAGCAGAGGGACTGAGTTCATTTCCCAGCACTCACGGCCACCCTCAACTCCAGTTTGATAGCTTCCACGGGCTATCAAACTAGAAGCTTGTAGTTTACATAAATTAATGTAAGCAAACATGTAACCCAAATAAGCATAGCTTTTGAACTTAAAAAAAAAAAGTCAAATACAAGGGTGGTCCGTGAGGTGCTCAGATGGGTGAGCGCTGGCAGCTAGCCGCCTTTATTGGGTGTTCTAATTTCATAGATAACTTCCACAGATCCATCTGTCAGTCGTGTGCCTGTGGTGCCTCGACTAGTCCTAAGCGGGCTGTTAGAGGCTGGGCTCAGCCAGCAGGCCTCAGTGGAAGCTCTGCCAAGCTCTGAGATAAGCAATCAAGTCTCTCTACTGAGCCTTTCCTAATCTGTAAGGCTGTAAATTGCCTGCAACCATGACAATGAAATAACCTGGTATGCAAGCCCTTGGTAATGGTTGTAGGGTTATTAACATTCCCTGAGGGGCTGGAGAGATGGCTCAGCGGTTAAGACCACTGACTGCTCTTCCCAAAGTCCTGAGTTCAAATCCCAGCAACTACATGGTGGCTCACAACCATCTGTAATGAGATTTGATGCCCTCTTCTGGGGTGTCTGAAGACAGCTACAGTGTACTTACATATAATAAATAAATCTTAAAAAAAAAAATAAATCTTGCTGGGCAGTGGTGGTGCACGTCTTTTAATCCCAGCACTTGTGAGGCAGAGGCAGGCGAATCTCTGAGTTCAAGGCCATCCTGGTCTACAGAGTGAATTCCAGGGCAGCCAGGGCTACACAGAGAAACTCTGTCTTGAAAAACCAAATAAATAAGTAAATCTAAATAAAATCAAAACAAAAAATCATTCACTGATAGGAAGCAGGTCGCCAAGCCCTCACAGGAGATTTCAGTCCCCCCTCCCCCGCTGCACCTCGGTCTTGGTATGGGAAGTAGAGAATTGGCTGGGGGTGTGAGTTATAGGGATGCAGTTTTCATGGGTGACAGCCGTGCTGGGGCTGGGCTTTGCGGTGGCCATGTCTACCCGAGTCACTTATGTTCCCACGAGTAAGCCCTCGCTGTACTCCTGCAATCTCAGGAAACTCATTGGTTCGTCAGCCTAGACTTGAGTCACCCCCTTGCTCCGTCAGTGCCGTGTCCGCTTGTTGTTCGGAGCTCCCCAGGGAAGTCACATCTCACTAGCATCAGACCCAAGAGCCAGCTTGACTTGGGGCGCCTGGGCTTCCTCCCGGCAGAACCCCACATGCTCAGAGGCCTCCCCAGTGCCTCTGAGAGGACAGCAGAGGGAGACCTGGTCCTCAGGTCCACCGAGGGGAGAGGCTGCCACACGCTCACTCCTGAAGAGAGCCAGGCACAGCACAGGAAAGCTGACCTCTGAGATCCAAGTCCCCGGCCCTCCCGCCAGTCCCCAACCCTCCCGCCCTCTCCAAGGATTCCTGACAGGAATTCCTGACAGGATTCCTTTCCTTGACAGGAAAGGAAGAGGGAAGGTCCCAGAGCAAGGCTGGCCCTGAATGAACTGTAGGGAAAGAGACAATGTATATAAATATAAATATAGGCCATATATATATTATAAATGTATCTATATATGTATATATGTACATGCGCGGGGGTGGGGCTGATGGCGGCCCTGTCCCAGGACGGGGCGCAGGGAGGCCATCATAACAGTCATTGGAAGTTGAGGGGCCTGGTGTTGGGGATGTAGAGGGACTGCGTCTGGCGGCTGCGTTTTGGGGTGGCGTTGAGGACATCCACACTCTTGCGGCTGGAACGCACGACGTCGGCCACAAAGCTGGTGCAGTCAGTGCAGACGTCCTTTAGGACGCAGCCGTGGGCGTAGATGTGGGGGAACTCCTCCTCTACGCTCCGCCACTTTGGCCCCTGCAGGGATCTAGAACGGAGAGAGAGGCCAGGAGAGAACCATGAGAGGAGAGAACCCCAGAGGGGCTGGCATCTCCCGGAGGGAGGCCTTGTCCCGCCGCTGCAGCCGCTTCTGAATCCCAAACCTGGCCACCCCTCCAGGCTGCCTCCCGCCTTCCTCATCTACAGGAGTCTCACTGGGCACAGCTGGCAGTCAGTGTGCATCCCTGAGAAGGCCTGTCCTCGACGGGCATCG
Organism: Apodemus agrarius; assembly: GCA_964023405.1. NCBI lineage: Eukaryota > Metazoa > Chordata > Mammalia > Rodentia > Muridae > Apodemus > Apodemus agrarius. The sequence continues at coordinate 5,893,729 of OZ030024.1, forward strand.
AGGTCCGGAGCCCAGACCACCCAGACTCCGCCACCTCCAACTCCGCCTCTAGAGCCAATGCCTGGGCCTGTTCCTCTGGAGGAGCCACTCAGGTCCGCGGGGACCTGCCACGGCTTCCTAGTTACTTTTAATTCTTCACTACCATAGGGTACCAGCACCGCGCCGGCGGGACGTACTGGAAGGCATCTCTCCTCGGTGTGGGCGTGGCTTTGGTAGTTGGCACCCTCTGGAGACTCTCAAACCCAAGCGTGTAGACAGGGATGTGTCCATACTTCTTGGAAGGCATCTTCATCTGCAACACAGGGGAGGGGCGGGGCTCCTCAGCAGCCACGGGGCACGCTATCCTCCCGGGCACCGGGTGGGGCGGGGTGGGGCGGGGGCAGGGGCGGGGCGGGGTGGGGGCGGGGGCGGGGGCAGGCATATTTCTGAGTTCAAAGCCAGTATGGTCTACATAAGCAGTTCCAGGCCAGCCAGTGCTAAACACAGGGAGACCTTGTCTCACGCATGTAAAGTACTTACTACCTGTGAAGGTTTTAAGAAATTGTAATCTTGGCCAGGCATAGTGAGTTTCAGCTCAGCCAGGGTTACATAGTGAGACCCTGCCTAAAAGGCGTGTGCACACACACACACACACACACACACACTCACACCCCTATACTTGGGAGGCAGAGACAGGAGGAGCTGGTGTTCAAAGTCACCCTCAGATCCAGAGAGAGTTCAAAGCCAGCTCAGACTTTACCAGAGACTGTCTTACAATCAAAACAAGCAAGCAGGCTAGCGGAAGTCTCCGGAAGAGTAAGAGCGGATCCCTGCTTAGAAGGGACAGGATGAACGGCCTCGTGGGGGTGGGGTTGCCCAACACATCCAATTGGAAACAGCCGTGCCCCGCCCTACCTCACCCAGACCAGGAAGGTTCCCCCAAGTCCTCACCTTTATGCTACAGGAAGTGCACACGGCTCTGGAAGGGATAGAGAAAAAAATGGCGTCAGTGGTGAAGGGTAGGGAGGAAAGATGTCCTCCCTCGTATCCGAGTCAGCTGCCATTGCTTCGGCCAGATCCCAGCTACCGGCTCACCCCCACTCTTCTTGGGGACAGTCATTTACCTCCGCCCCTCAGCCCTCTCGGGGGATATCTGCCCTGGAGTATTTCTGGGGCCTTTCACCACAGAAGCACCATCTAAGTAGAAGGCTTCAAGTATGATGTCCAGTTTTGCTGTTTTTTTTTTTTCTTGTTTTTTCGAGACAGGGTTTCTCTGTGTAGCCCTGGCTGTCCTGGAACTCACTCTATAGACCAGGCTGGCCTCCAACTCAGAAATCCACCTGCCTTGCCTCCCAAGTGCTGGGATTAAAGGTGTGTGCCACCACTGCCTGGCTCGATGTCCGGTTTTATACAGCAGTTAGTATTTAAAAATTTTTCCATATCCAACTTCAGAAGTAAATGCCTGCCAGGTGTGGTGACACAGACCTCTGGTCCCAGCACTGAGGCAAGAGGGTTGTGAGTTTGAGGCTATCCTGAGCTACATAGTGAGGCTCTGTTTCTCATTAAAAAGATAACAAATTCCTTCTCGTAAGTCAACCCTAAATTTAGATAGCCATTCTGTAGAGATCCAGCCTTCGGACTGCTTTAGGTACATACCAATAAAACATATGTGATTCGTTACAATGAGATGTACAAACAAACTATTCTATAAATGTACCGTGAGCTCTTCTCCATATTAACAAAGGTTGTCAAGTTCCTTTTCAAAACAATGGACCATGCTCCCTGGGAAGGATGTCCTATAATTAATTTCCCATCAATAACTCCCTAGGTTGGGGCTGGGAGTGTGGTTCAATAGTAGAGTGTTTGTCTACCATGCATAAAGCCCTCGCCCTAGGTTAAATATGCAGACTGAAAAATCCCTGGGTTAACCTAATTTTATTTCATTGTAGTCACAGAACATACTTTGTATGAATTGAGTATTGCAGGGCTTTGGGTTTGGGCTTTTTTTCCCCCCCAGTTTTTTGAGACAGGGTTTCTCTGTGTGTTCCTGGCTGTCCTGACCTCCCTCTGTAGACAAGGCTGGCCTTGAACTGAGAGATCCACCGCCTCTACCTCCCTACTGCTGGGGCTTAAGGTGTGAGCCAGCACAACCCAGCTATAAGCTCTAAAAATTTATTTATTTAATCATATGTGTATGAGTGTTTTGCCTACATGTGTGTATGTATACTGCATGTTCGCCTGGTGTCCGTAGAGGCCAGAAGAAGGCCATTAGATCCCTTGGAACTGGAGTTCTGAAGGGTGATGAGTCACTGTGTGGGTACTGAGATCCAAACCAGGGTCCTTTAAGAGCGACAAGCACTCTTAACTGACTGCTGAGTCATCTCTCCAGTGCCCCCACTTACCCTTTAAAGACAGCGTCTCAAGCAGTGCTTGGAGGCATCAAACTCAAGGTACAGCCAAGAATGACCGTGAATTCCTGATCCTCTGTCTTCCACCTCCCAAGTGCTAAGGTTACAGGTATGCGCCACCATGCTCAGCTTGAACTGAATCCTGAGACTTACCTTGAGGTCAAAGATAATAACCTTGGTAAATGTCCCATATACAGTCCACAAAAATGCGCTCTCAGCTGCTGTTTGGTGGAACATTTTCAAGCACACACTGCCCAACTCTCCTGTTTCCTTCCGTGTCTGTCTATTGGTTTTATTGATTATTGAGTGAGAAGTGCTGAGATCACTAAGAAGGAATGCATATTTCCTTGCGGTGGCATAATTTTTGCTGTTTGTACTTGGAATCTGTTATGATTATTAATGATAGAGATTGTGAGTCTTCCTTAGGGAACAAACTGCTTTACGGTGGAAATAGTCTTGGCTCTAAAATCTACTTTCTTCACTGTCTTTGCCTTTTTTTTTTGGAGACAGGATTTGGCCTCAGATTCTTGCCAGTCCTCCTGTCCCAGATTCCTGAGTTCCAGGATTATAGTTATGAGCTACTATACCTTGGCTCTGGGTCTTCCTTTTTTATTCAAACTCAGAAACTGTACAACTCAGGCACGTCCCGACTTTTTTAAAAACAAAAATTAACCTTTATTTTTATTTTAAGTGTAGGGGTGTTTGCCTGAGTGTATGTCTGTGCACCACATGCAGTGCTTGCAGAGGTCAGGTGATGCCCTGGGACAGTTGCTAGTGGCCTCGTGAGCGCCAGGACTCAAACCCAGATCCTCTGCAAACACGGTGTGAGCTCCTGACTATTGACGTCTCCCCAGCTCCCATGTTCAACCTATCAACACTGCCATCTACAAAGATTACACTTCAGTTTAAAAAAAAAATAAAAGCTCTACTTTGTAATGTAAATGTACAGTTTTTGTGTTGGGCTACGTTCATAGCTATCTTCCACAGCAAGGTGGCAGCTAGGCCAGCACAGTCTACATTTTAATTGGGTTATTTAGGCCATTTACAATTAATGTAGTAGTTGGGCAGAATTGTGTTTATCACCTTGCTATTTCTTATGCATACATTTGTTCGTTTTTCATTTTCTGTCTTCTTTTGAACTAATGGAGTTCTTAAATAAGTTTTTTTTTTTTTTTCAGGCTAATCTCAAAGTCATGATGCCCCTGCTTCAGTGTTTGGAGTGCTGGGATTGCGAACATGTGACTGCTCCATGCACAAGTACATCTCTGTGGGTCTCTCTCTGCCACACTCTCCTCTCCCACCCCTTTACTAAGATCTCCAGCTGCCCTGGCCTCCTACCCTGGGTCCAATTGGTGAAGAGAAACATCCCCGGGGCCAGCACAAGCTGCCTGTGGGCTTCTTACTGCTGCTGGATGCCCAGTCTTAAAGCCTCTTGTTTTATATCTTTTGTTTAATTGTTTGGGACTGTTTCGCCAGAAAGCAGCTGTTGCCCCGTACTGGCTAAGCATGGGTGTTCCTTCACTGTTTAAGTTTAAACTCAGCCAGATGAGGTGGCGCACACCTGTAATCCCAGCTCTTTGGAGGCAAAAGCAGGCAGACCTCTATGGGTTCCTATTTTGGTCTACATAGTGAATTTTAGGCCAACCCAGGCTACATAATGAAACACTGTCTCAAAACAAAACAAACAGAAACAAGCAAACAAATAAAAATAAATAAATTTCCGGGCGGTGGTGGCGCACGCCTGTAATCCCAGCACTTGGGAGGCAGAGGCAGGAGGATTTCTGAGTTCAAGGCCAGCCTGGTCTACAGAGTGAGCTCCAGGACAGCCAGGGCTATACAGAGAAACCCTGTCTCAAAAAACCAAAAAAGTAAAAAATAAATAAATAAATAAATAAATAAATAAATAAATAAATTTAACCTAAACAAGGCATGGGTGGCATTAACCTATAGTCCCCAATACTCAAGAAACTGAAGCAGGCCGGGCGGTGGTAGCACATGCCTGTAGGCCCAGCACTCTGGGAGGCAGAGGTAGACGAATTTCTGAGTTCGAGTCCAGCCTGATCTACAGACAGGACAGCCAGGGCTATACAGAGAAACCCTGTGTCTAAAAAACCAAATCCAAAAATAAATAAATAAATAATAAATAAATAAATAAATAAATAAATAAAAGAAAGAAAGAAAGAAAAAACTGAAGCAGGCAGATCATATTTGAGGCCAGTCTGGGGTACACAGTAAGACTCTGTCTCAGAGAGAGACAGAGACACAGACAGAGACAGAGGAAAAGACAGAGACAGACAGAGACCGAGACAGAGGACAGAGGCAGAGAGGAGAAAACAATAAACTGGCTGGATGTGGCGGAACATCCCCCTTGTTAGTTTGTCTGCTGACAGAAGCTCACCTCTTGCAGAAGAGACAGGTAGGTGGCCAGGAAAATAAGGGAAACTTGGCCCGGCAGCAGCAGCAAATCTGTAGGGAGAAGCCAGGTTGGAGCACAGTTGTGTGAAGCCACTGGAGCTGGGCCCAGTCCCAACAGGTAATTGCCTTGGGGCTCCCACCCAAGCACTGAGCGAGACTCTCCGTTGCTCAGGACGGCCCCTGCCCAGCACCCAGAGCACCGAGTCTTACCTTCCCCCTCTTAAGGCTGCTGAAGAGCTCCTTGTCCTGCAGAAACTTCTCCATCTCGGCCTTCACCAGCACCCTCCGCACGTCCACCACCTCCTCCACGGTCAGGGCCAGGCTCTCCACCGGGTGGCTGAACTCCTGGGGGCGAGGGGTAGGGTCCTGCTTGCTCAACACCCTGGGGACCCCACAGTTAACCTGGTCTCAGTCCAAACAGCCCGGCAACTCACTAAAGCATGTGTGTCAGCACTCACTACTGGGGGCTGGATCTGCCTCACTCAAGCATGTGTGTCAGCACTCACTACTGGGGGCTGGATCTGCCTCAGGGAGGCCTTGTTACTGTGATAAGGTTCTCCATGGCCCCAGGACTCCATCCCTGGCCTCATTAACCCCATTCATGCTGGGAAATACACACTCCACCTTTCTTTCTCCCTTGAAGCCTTCACTTTATCACTGAATCTTTCTTTCTTCTTCTTTTTAAAAGATTTATTTTATGTATATGAGCACACTGTCGCTGTCTTCAGACACCCCAGAAGAGGGTATCAGATCCCATTACAGATGGTTGTGAGCCACCATGTGGTTGCTGGGAATTGAACTCAGGTCCTCTGGAAGAACAGTCAGTGCTCTTAACCTCTGGGCCATCTCTCCAGCCCCATCACTGAATCCTTCAACCCTCCTTTCCCCTGATCTGTACTGTCCCCAGGAGCCCTGGGTGTCCCCTGCCTGCCTGACTCTGTGCTCTTCTGCACGCAGACAGGCCGTCTGCCCTAACTGGCATTATGACTGAGTGAGTTATTTTGGTTTAAAATAAAACTCATCAGCAGATCTTCTAAGCCTACTTTTTCTGTAAAGTGGGGTTGTTAGAGTTCCCTTGAGGTATTACAACATACAATTGTCAACATGATACTAGGCACACACGCCTCAAAATGCTAGCTGTTAAGCTGGGCGGTGGTGGCACACACCTATAATCCCAACACTTGGGAGGCAGAGGCAGGCGGATTTCTGAGTTCGAGACTAGCCTGGTCTACAGAGTGAGTTCCAGGACAGCCAGGACTACACAGAGAAACCCTGTCTCAAAAAACAAAAAACAACAAAAAATGCTAGCTGTTGTTTGTGGAGGTAGGGTGGGGACCAGCTTATGGGGTGCCACAGGGGTGGAAATTGGGTGTTTCTCTCAGATGTGCAGTGGGGAACCCTGTGCAGGGTTCGTTAGTTCTGGAACAGCACCAGGAGTTTCTCACGCCCCACCCAATCTGAGGCGTCAGGAAGTCCAGCTTCTTTCTCGTGGTATTTGTCATTGGGAGTTCCCATGTCAAAAGCAGAAAGATTAAGCAGCCACCTCTCAGGGGCTCGGACAGGCTCTTCTAATTCTGATGGCCTGCCTTCCAGAAAGTGCTCTTTGAGTCGGGACTCAAAGGCCACAATGGGGCTTGTGGAATTTAAAAGTGTGCTCTTCCCTTCCTTGTCCAAGAAACAGGCCTGAACTCTCTAGCCTTAAGAAATGGCAGCACAGAGCTGGGCATGGTGGCGCACGCCTGTAATCCCAGCACTTGGGAGGCAGAGGCAGGCGGATTTCTGAGTTCGAGGCCAGCCTGGTCTACAGAGTGAGCTCCAGGACAGCCAGGACTACACAGAGAAACCCTGTCTTGAAAAACCAAAAAAAAAAAAAAAAAGAAAGAAAGAAAGAAAAAAAGAAAAAAGAAAAAAGAAAAAGAAAGAAAAGAAAAGGCAGCATATCTACCCAGGCGGTAGCACGCACACTAATCCCAGCACTCAGGAGGCAGAGATGGGTAGATCTCTGTGAGTTTGAGGCCAGCCTGAGCTACAGAATGAGTTCTGTGACAGCCAAGGCTGCACAGAGAGACTCTGTCTCAAAAGAAAAAAAGAAAGAAAAAGAAAGAAAGAAAGAAAGAAAGAAAGAAAGAAAGAAAGAAAAAAGGAAAAGAAATAGTTATACTTGGTTCGTGGTGACACTATGCCATTGCTATTGTCACTTGGTCATAAAATCTGCTGTGGCTTTCCGCTGGCGTGGCATGAGGGTCAGGCAGCCCACGGGGCATGCAGTCCCTGTTTATATTCCACTGAAACCCCAGGAAGACACTGCCCATGTCCCCTAGTTAAACTGCTTCTGAAGTAGAAGCAGGGAACAAGTCTGAGGCTACCCTGGGCTACATGATTTGTTCTAGGCCAACCTGGACTACATAAATTTGCTCCAGGCAAGCCCGAGGTACAATGTAAGGTTGTCTCAAAAATAAAAATAAAGGGGCTGGAGAGATGATGGCTCAGCAGAAAAGAACACTAGCTACTCTTCCAGGGGTCCCAGGTTCAATTCCCAGGACCCACATGGAGGCTCACAAACACCTGTAACTTCAGTCCCAGAGAATCCCACCCTCTCTCCTGTTCTCATGGGCAGTGCATACATGTGGTTCACAGACTCACATGCTGACAAAACACCCATAAATAGGAAAAATAAACAATTTTTTGTTTTTGTTTGTTTGTTGAAACAGGGTTTCTCTAGGTTGAACTCATTGTGTAGACCAGGCTGGCCTCGAACTCACAGACATCCACCTGCCTCCGCTTCCCGAGTGCTGGGATTAAAGGCATGCGCCACCACTGCACGGCTCACTTATTTTTTTTTTTTTTTTTAACGGACAAAGGCTTGCTTTAATGTAACGATTGATCCACGGGAGGCCACGGCCAGGCCACTATGTACAGCTGCTTTTTTTTTTTTTTTTTTTTTTTTTTTTTTGGTTTTTCGAGACAGGGTTTCCCTGTGTAGCCCTGGCTGTCCTGGAACTCACTCTGTAGACCAGGCTGGCCTCGAACTCAGAAGTCCGCCTGCCTCTGCCTCCCGAGTGCTGGGATTACAGGCGTGCGCCACCACGCCCGGCTGGAAGCTTTATTTCTTGGTCTCTTCCTCTTTGGACAGAGTCTTGGTGATGTCTTCCTGCTCTGCCTGGAGGCGCTCCTCCCTGTGCTTTTACGCTTCCTTAGGACCCGTGACCTCGGCCTGGTCAGCCAGGGGGTTCTTGCATGGCTGGTCTGCCTTGAGTTTGTGGATGTGCTCCCTGAGAATCTGCTTGTTTTTGTTTTTTTTTTAAACACATTCCCTTTGACGTTCGGGTACAGGCCGTGATATATAGGCGGTGGTCAATCTTAGATTCCCGGTATCCCCTGAGAAGCAGGCGCAGGATCCTGGTCCTTCTCACCCAGGTCTCGGGCATCCGAGCGAGCGGAGCGTCGGCAGTGCCCTTCTGCCTCCCCACGCCCATAGGCCTGCCCTTCGGTTGGATGCTTTTCCAGCGGTGATCCCAGGAATGTCAGCCACAGGCTACATGATCAGCCCATGTTTGGTCAAACACCTGATCTGCTGACGGGAGCTGGCGCTGGCAAGTTCAATGGTCTCATTGGGGTCCAACCGGACCTTCTTTTTACCACAGTGGAGGACACTAGAGGCAAGCCTCTTCTTTAGCCTGAGCGTACCTATGGCTGCAGACCATTTATTTATCGTATGTATATGTGTGCATGTGTGGACGTTAAGGAGTAACTTCTTGGAGCCGTTCTCTCATTCCATGTATGGCTATTACCTTTCAATCAAAAATAAGGAGGGGCTGGAGCGATGGGTCGGTGGTTAACGTCACTTACTGCTCTCCCAGAGGGTCAGTTCCCAGCAACCCTCTAACGTCTACAGCTTCAGTCCCAGGAGATCTGATGCCTTCTGGCCTTAGCAGACACCAGCATCCATGAGCTACACGTGTAGGCAAAATGCTCGTATACATAAATAAAGGAACCTCTGAAGTTAATAAGGCTACCACAAACTTACATAGAACTAATAATCTCCAAACCATTCTAATGCGTCTTATTTAATCCGAGCCTGGTGATATAATGGTGCCAGACCTAGTTAACCCTCCTTTACACACCTGTGGGGGCTTTGTAGCCCGCCATCAGCCTTTACCTGTTACCTCATTTGAGAAATTTCACAATGAAATTCAGGCCCACGGCAGCATAACTATTAGCTCTTCCTAGAAACAACACAAAACCCATGAGACCCAGCATGTCAAAGTCCCAGTCAAAAGCACACTCCCTGAAAGACTGTTCTGACCTCGCGTCCCACATTTCGGGGTTCATTGTCTATCCTGACCCCACTGGAATTAAACAAACCACTTTAGGCCTGAAGGTCCATCTGAAAGGCAAGTCTCTGTGGTTGGGGTTGCAGTACCGATGTGTACCAGCAGGTGGCAGAAAAGAACAATCTCAGCAGAATCAGGGACTGGACCCAGCCACACGCGAGGGAGGCAGCACATCTGCACATGTCCCCCTCTTGAGCACAAAGGATGAAGTTGATCCCGAAGAGGCCACCCAGGCACCTGCCCTGTCACTTACCAGCCACAGGTGTCTGGTATCTGGTGCAGACGCCTCGGGTTCATCCACTGAGCTCAAACCGCTGGGCAGGGCGGAGCTGCGGTGAGGCTGGGTGTGGCCACTCACGGGACAGAAACCTGGAGGGAGGACAAAGGCCGTGAACTCCACCTGGCAGGAGGTGCTGTGTGTCCCAGTGGGGGTGGCGGGCAAGCCAAAAGTCAAGCCTAGAGCCGGAGGGTTGGCTCAGCGGTTCTTGGAGAGGTCCAGGGTTCAACTCCCTGACACCTCCATGGTGAGTCACAGCCATCTGTTCCAGGGGATCCCACACCCTCCTCTGATCTCCACAGGTACCAGGCACACACACATACACACACATACATGTGCATGGCACACACAGACATACTAGCAAAAGACTCATACCTAGAAGATTAAAAAAAAGTTTTAAAGTTAATTTTAAAATTCCTACGGAAGCCGGGCGGTCGTGGCGCACGCCTTTAATCCCAGCCCTTGGGAGGCACAGGCAGGCGGATTTCTGAGTTTGAGGCCAGCCTGGTCTACAGAGTGAGTTCTAGGACAGCCAGGGCTACACAGAGAAACCCTGTTTTGGAAAAAAAAAAAAAAGAAAAGAAAAGAAAAGAAAAAAGAAAAAAAAAAATCTGTAAAGGACCTCACATTCCTCCAGGGTTTTCACTTCCTGGTATCAAAACCTGCACACAGTGCTGGATGACCGCAGGCTTCTGCTGATCACGGTACGTTAGCCAGTCACGTGAGAGCATGAGGCTGGGCTCTGACCGCTCGGAGACGCGGGGCTCCTTCAGAGATGAAAGCTCACTGGGCGTCGCCGCTTGATCTGACACGGCTGCGCACACTAAACTAAAACTTCTGGCCGTGCCAAGATCGTTTGGGTTGTTTGGTCATGTTCTGGGGTCCCCATTCCTAACACTGACAGGACTAACCCTGTGCAGCCAGGCCTGCACGGCTGCTTCTAGCTTGAGCCCTCTGGTGGGGGACAGGGGTTGGTGACAAGGCAGATGCTTCCAAAGCAGCCAAAGAAAGGGAAAGTGTCAGGCCAGCTCTCCCACTGTGCCTCAGGATGTTGATGGTAACTGTCTCTAGGGAGCAGAACTGAGGGAATTTGAATTCTTTCTTTAAAAAGACTTTACTTCCTTCTTATTTGTTTTTTCTTTTCTCTTGTCTTCAAGACAGGGTTTCTCTGTGTAACCGTGGCCCGCCTCGGATTGGCTCTGTAGACCAGGCTGTCCCTGAACTCAAGAGATTTCCCGTCTAGAACTCCCAGTGTCGGGATTAAAGGTGTGCGCGCATGCCCAGCCTTCTTTACTTATTTTATTCCATGTGTGTGAATGAATGCATGTATGTATGTGCACCACTTGGGTGCCTGGTGCCCACATAGGCCAGAAGAGGGCGTTGGATTTACTGTAACTATGAGTAACCATGTGGGAGCTGAGATTCGAACCCCCTTTCTCTGCAAGAGCAGCCAGTGCTCTTAACCACAATGTCATCTCTCCTCATCCCCCGAGGATTCAAGTGCTTTAGAAAACCTTTTGCAATGAATACAGGCTGGTTAACCTCAAATGGAAAGCAAGAGTGTCTGCTTTAGGTGGACAGGCCGTACACTCTCCCTGCCGGGCGTGAGCTCCACACCGTGGGTGCTTTCCTGCTCACAGAAGCCATGAGACCGAGGCTGTAACACAAAGTCCACGGGATGAACGTGAGAAAGGTGGGTGCTGGTAAAGGCGTACTTACCCTGGTCTCGGCTGCTGGGCCTCCAGGAGTGCATGCTGCCTGCTCTGGCCCGAGGTGGCTCCGTCCCTCCTGGGGGCTGAGCGGCTGACTGAAGGCCAGATGCCACCTCACTCCGAAGCTGAGCCAGGTCATGTTCCGAAAAAGAGCGGTCCCGCTTCAGGGCCACCTCTCCACACGGGGACTCTTCTTCCTGAAAGCACATTGGGCACAGCCCCCTCCTGACTGCTGCCACCTCCTCACCCCCGTCACCTCACCCCCGTCACCTCTTCACCCCCGTTACCTCCTCACCACTGACTGACCCTTCCTGACCATCAACCCCTCCTGACCATCAACCCCTCCTGACCTCTGCCCCTCTTGACCTCTGCCCCTCCTGACCTCCGCCCCTCCTGACCTCCACCCCCTCTGACCGCCTCCTCCAGTTCTGACCACTTTCTCCATATCCTCTTGCTCATCCTTGCACCAAGGCAGTGAATCCGGGGCGCTAACTGAGCCCGCGGACACCCTAGGCTGTCCTCTACACACCCTGCCCCTCTGGTCTTTTGGACAGCTCATAGAAAGGGTCTCAATAGTCAAAACTCTTCCCTGAGTTCTTGGAGAAGGCAGCCCTGCAGGAGCCCTCGGAGATGGCTGGCCCCGAGGTCCTCTGCCTCCCTGGGACCAGCTCCTCGAGTCACCTGAGGCCACCCAGGCTACTCATCTGGCCACGAGAAGAAAGCAACTTCCACGTTTAGCCTTTGTGGTTGTGTCGTTCAGAGGGCTCTGTCTCTGTGACCCAAGGGTACTTCTGAGCTGGAGGTTAGGGAAGGGGCCACCTGCCGCCCACTGGCTAAGGAGGCCCACTGGTTAGAGGAGGCCCACTGGCTAGAGGAGGCCCACTCAGCTGGCCAAGCACACCCTGCCCTGCCAAGCCTGGCCCTGCCCCGCCGACATAATCTTTTGAAGAATCTCTATCCTCTGACCTCGGACGTGTTCATTTCTTCCATCTCTGCTAGGGTGGGGGCTTTAAGCAGGACGCGGGGCCGTGGACGCTGACTCCCACTCCCACCATCCGTGACGGACAGGTTGATGCAGGAAGTGGACTTGATGTCCCCGGAGCAGGCGTTGAGGATGCAGGGCAGAGACCCAAACCCTGAAGGCGGGAAAAGATGAGGCAGGGGTGGGCGGTGAGCGGACAGGCAGGGAGGCCGGGGCAGGGGTGGGTGTGGGTCAGAGAGGGCAAGGAGCCCGAAGCCAGAGTGCAGAACCAGCAGGAAAGACAAGGTGCCCGGGCAGGGGTGGACCACGAACACGGAAGATGCAGAGGTCAGTGAATGAGTGGACAGTGATCAGGGAAGAGGAGGCGGCCAGGGCAGGGGTGGCCAGTGAGCAGGGAAGGCGTACTGGCTGGTTTTGTGTGTCAACTTGGCACAGGCTGGAGTTATCACAGAGAAAGGAGCTTCAGTTGGGGAAGAGCCTCCATGAGATCCAGCTGTGGGGCATTTTCTCAATTAGTGATCAAGGGGGGAGGGCCCCTTGTGGGTGGTGCCATCCCTGGGCTGGTGGTCTTGGGTTCTATAAGAAAGCAGGCTGAGCAAGCCAGGGGAAGCAAGCCAGTAAGGAACATCCCTCCATGGCCTCTGCATCAGCTCCTGCTTCCTGACCTGCTTGAGTTCCTGTCCTGACTTCCTTTGGTGATGAACAGCTGTGTGGAAGTGTAACTGAATAAACCCTTTCCTCCCCAGCTTGCTTCTTGGTCATGGTGTTTGTGCAGGAATAGAAACGCTGACGAAGACAGGAGGTGAGAAGGCCTATGCAGGAGTGGAGGGGAAGATGGGGAAGATGGGGAGGCCAGGCAGGAAGAGATGCTGAGCTGGGCATGGTGACAGACTTAGGAGGCAGAGGGAGGCATCTCCTGTCTGAGGCCAGCCTGGTCTACCCAGCATTCCAGACCAGCCAGGGCTACATAGGGAGACCCACCCCCCCCACCCCCGCACACACCAAGAAAAAAGGATAGATGCTGAACTGGGGGAGGGGCAAGAAAGGCAAGGCAGTGGCCGCTACGGGAGACAGGCGTGGGCGGTGGGGGTGGGGGAGGAGGCGGGTGTGGGTGCACGGTCAGGGGCTGCCACGGTCAGGGGCCGCCATGGCTGTGAACAGCTTCATGAGCTCCATTGGTTTAATACTCCACTTAGAAGGGGGGACTCAAGGAGCTGGAGAGATGGCTCAGTGGTTAAGAGCACCGACTGCTCTTCCAGAGGTCCTGAGTTCAAATCCCAGCAGCCACATGGAGGCTCACAACCATCTGTGATGAGATCTGACACCCTCTTCTGGTGTCTGAAGACAGCGGCAGTGTACTTACGTATAATAAATCTTTTTTTTTTTTTTTTAAAAAAAAAAAAAAAGAAGGGGGACCCTAAGGCAAGGCTGGTCATCTGTCAACAATGGGAAACTCTGGCCTACAGAGAAGAGCCACCAAAGGCCCCGCAGAAGCAGGGCTGAGCTCACCAGCCTCATTTTGCAAGAACGACCAGGCCTCAGATACCTGAATACACACCTGGCTTCTAATTACTTAGAAACCTGGACTTCACTTTGCCTCTCAAATGTTGAGATTTGTCATACGTTATAACAACGCATAAAGGCAAAATCAGATCAGCACCTAGAGTGCAAGATTACTTCCCTTCTACAAGCCTCTGGCTAAGACTTCACAGGTTTACAAAAAAAAAAAAAAAAAAAAAAAGTTTAAATAATAATAATAACTTAAGGAGCTCCCAGGGCTAAAACCATCCCGAGATTTGACCCGCGGCCCCAGCCCCATCTACGGGGACGTCTTCTCTCCCGTCACGCGCCCTTGTCCCCTTGCTCACCACGGGCTCCCAAGTGCTGGGCTCCTACAGGACGAAGCCTCCGCTCCTGCTTGATCTCCTCCAGGATCTTCTCGTGCAGCGTCCTTTGCTTCTGAGGTACAGGGCGAAGTCGTCTCTCCGAGACCTGCCGCCAACGTGACACACTAAGCGTGTGTGGGGTGGGGTGGGGTGGGGAGGTGGTGAGATAGTCCACGCCAGGGAAACACTGGAGCAGTTCAGGAGACTCGGTACTACCTCTCAGTAACCCAGAAGGAAGTACTTCCCAAGGACGCTTTGTGCACACTTGGTGTGGGGTGTAAATGGCTAACACTTCTCCCCAAGAGGGATTAGATATAGACCCCAAAGTCCTGCGCTAAAGGTCACCCCACCCTTCCAACTAACGGGACGAGGAGCCCTCATGGCACCCCTCAGAAAACATGCGCTGAGACACATCCCAGGTCGGCCACAGGAGAGCAGCAGGCCCCGGGACACCGGAGGAGAAGGCGCGGAGCTGGTACCTGCTTCAGTGGGGGCCGTGAACGGATGAAGTCCAGGATAAGCTCGTGTGCGTCCTTCTTCACTCTGGGAGGGATGTCCCCATCCACCTGCCGGGAGGAGCAGGGCCACCCTGAGCTCGCAAGGGCCAGCTGCCGGTGTTACGGTGACGGGGTGGCTCACACGGCTTTGACTGCAGCCTGGTCTCCATGGCCAACGACCCTCTCTTGGGCTCTGCTCCTGAGACCCAGCTCTTCCCTAACAGATGCGGAGCAGATACATGGGCCACACCCAGCAGCGGCTACAGCGTTCAAGGCCTAATGAGCCCTAACCTCAGTGCCAGAGCTACCCGAATCAAGGCGTTTTCAGAAGATGGGGCCGAAGAACCAATTTCATGGGTTGTTTTAAGAATGAAATGAACGAACTGCCGGGGAGTGGTGGCGTATGACTATAATCCCAGCACTTGGGAGGCAGAGGCAGGGGGATTTCTGAGGGGCCAGCCTGGTCTACAGAGTGACTTCTAGGACAGCCAGGACTACACAAAGAAACCCTGTCTCAAAACAAGCAAACAAACAAACACCAACACACACACACACAAAAGCCAAACGAATGAAATGAACTTTGTATACAATGTTAAGACAGATACCAGCGCACATAAGGCTATGCGCATGCGTGTAAAATGGAGACATGTGATTGGCTCTTAGGGCCCGTCCATCCTCAAGAACCTTCTTCCTGCCCTAATTATAGCATGTTCCAATACAACCAAGGGATGTGGAATTCAGCCACATCTGCCCTATTCACATCTGCAGATGAGTACCACACTCTGATCAAGCACAGGAAAGGGACAGGGTGGTTAGCGGCGAGCGAAGGCTGCGGCACCCCGCGCACCGCAGCGGGACGGGACCCTGCGGAAGGGGACGGCTGGGGCTGCTGCAGAGGACGGCAGGGCCGAGGCTTGCTCACCATGACCTTGCGCAGCTTATAGTTCCTGGCGCGGATATCCTGCATCAGCATCTCAAAGGGGGTGAGCTGGAACTCGGTGGGCAGTGGGTTGAACTCCTTCTCCTGCACCTTCTTCAGCTTTACGCCGTGACGGAGCTCACGCATGAGCTGGACCCACAGCCGGGCCTGACCCGGAAAGGAAAATGGCCTCAGCGCTGGCCCTCGTGGCCCTCGTAGCCCTCCTGGCACGAACCCTTCCGGGTGTCCTGTGCTCTCTGCCCCAGCCCAGGAGGGGCCCGTGTCTTACCCAGTCTGTGTGTCCCAGGTGGTCAAGCTCGGCCAATGGTTTCTCTGCCCGTGGCTCATCCTCCCCCAGTTTCTGCAGCATCTGGGACCATATGGCTAGTTAGCGTGGAAGTGGCAGAGGGGTGGACACAGCAGGGCCCTGCAAATCTCATCCTGCAGGAGGCACCTCAGGACACCCTAGCCAAGCCATGAGCCCACCTATTGCCTTGGCCGGCTTGTGGCTGCTTCTCTATGCACAGCCCACACTGGAGGTCACCACAGACTAGCATCTCAGAAGCTCCCTCGGCTGCTGTTCTATGTCTCCAGCCTAGCATATCATGGCACGCGTTAGTCTCCAAATAAGGGCGGAGCCAATGGTGATGAGAGGACAGGATGAGCTGCCGGCAGGACCAGGAGGCAGTCCAGATATAAAGTGCTTACATCTTACATCGTGGTGAGGGTCAGGGAAGATACCAGGGACTTGTGGGGATTTGGGGGAAGATGCTGGACTTACTGCCTTGGTGTTTCTGGGTCTCGGCAGCAGCCAGGAGCCCCTGTTCTCACTGAGACCTCGCTACAGAGAAATATTTACTCTTTAGAAGCTCCCACCCGGGGCTGGTGAGATGGCTCAGAGGTTAAGAGCACCGACTGCTCTTCCGAAGGTCCTGAGTTCAAATCCCAGCAACCACATGGTGGCGCACAACCATCCGTAATGAGATCTGATGCCCTCTTCTGGTGTGTCTGAAGACAGCTACGGTGTACTCACATATAATAAATAAATAAATCTTAAAAAAAAAAAGAAGAAGAAGAAGAAGAAGAAGCTCCCACCCCACAAGGACAGAGACGCTAGTTACCCTGGCTTTCACCCCAAGCTACCTGCCAAACTGCTTTGAGACGCACTATTGTGTGGGATTCCTGGGGCAACGCGCACGGGCACGGAGGCTAGCGCTCCTCTCCTACCACACCTGACCCTGCCCACCTGCTTCTGCCCAACACGCTGGCCCAGACTAGCCCAGGTGCGTCTGTCCAGGACCCTACCTCTCCAGCGCCGTCCCCTGACCTGTCTCGGGGACCAGGGGATGGAGTGTAGAGGGTTGTGTCCCTGCTTAAGCAATCGCTCCTTTGTCTGTGTAAGGGACTGATCTGAGCAACGGAACAGGCCACAGGCCGTGTACAAAGAGGAACAAAAGCTGGAGGACCGCCTGACGGCCACAGGGAACGTAGTTAGAAGAGTGTCTCTAAGAGGAAGTCAGGGAGGTGGGAACGGTGCACTGAATCCTGGGAGCGGAGAGGAGAGCCTGCCAAGGTTGGCAAAGTTGGTAGTTACAAGGCGAGGAGCAACAAACGGGCTCAAGCTGGGTCCCCGGACGCCATTACGCCAACACCCCTGAGAGTCCTTGCAGGCTCCAGAGGGCCGGGATGCTAGCTATGACCCCTTTAGGCTACAGGAAGAGATACACAGCACGGTGGAATCACGGACCAGCGTCAGCTCACTTACAAATGAGCTTCTTTCTACCTGAGCAGGACGGCGACGGTGGCGTGAGCCTCACCTGACCTCTGCCAAGCCCCCCCCTCATCATCAGCGGAGTGTTTGGGAGGGGCAGGGCAGCCTACTTCACAGGGAAAAAAATGGTTCTCTTTAAGCTGCAGTAACATCTTCAACCAAGAACGGAGGCAGTCAAAAGGTGTCAAGCCCTAACTGTGTTCCGGAAGTCAGGACAGCCTAGACGGAATCTCGCTCAGGACCTGGCTGTATCCTAAACAGGCTGCGGCACTGGGACGAGGAACCCTAACTCTCAGAGGCGGCACCAAAGGAGACCACCAGAGGATGAAGTCGGACTTTGGCAAGCACGGCAAATGCCCCCCAGGGATCCTATCCCGTACCCACCCCCACAGCTCCAAGCCCACGGGCTCTGCAAGAGAAAAAGTAGCCGCTTCCTCCCGTGTCCTTAGCATCACATTTTCCAAAGGAACTGGGGCTTGGAGAGGCGACAGGTAAACAGATCTCCCTCTTGCTGAGCTGAGAGTGAGGTCTGAGAGGGTCATACAGTAGAAAGAAAGGCTAGGAGCCACTTCTGATCCCCTTCTCTGAAAACCCGGTGGAAGGAATGACGCAAAGATAAAAATGTATGAACATTTTGGACAGTGCCCCGCTTGGGGGACGGGGAAAGTTATAGGTATTCCTAGGAAGGTACAGTCAGGCACCAAGGATCTTCACCCTTGTTGGACGACCAACGGCGGGCCCCATCACCTCCTGACTCCCATCCCCACCCGATTTGTTTTGTTCGCCCACCTCCCATCCATCTCCCTGCTCCGCCCAGCCCCTCCCCCGCCCCGCCCAGAACCAGCCCCGCCCCGCCCAACAACAGCCCCTCCCCCACCCTGCCCAGCACCAGCTCCACCACTTGCAGCCCACATCTCGCTCACCTCTTTGGCCTCCCTCACCCGGGCCAGGAAGGCACGAAGCTCCAGCGTCTCCACAAAGAGAGCTCGGCACACCGCCTGGTAGTGGGCCTGCGCCCCGTGAGGGTCGGTCAAGCGCGAAGCACACAGCCGCATGGCCTGGGCAAAGGTGCGCACGGCTCGGGGGCCGCCCTCGGCCTCCTCCTCCTCTTCTGGACCCACGTAGCCCTCGTCCGCTGCCCCGCAGCTGCCGTCTTCGCAGTCGCTGTTGGCCATGAGGTCGATGAGCCTCTCCAGCTGCGGGCTGAGCTCTCGCTCCTCGTTCTCATCCAACCCCCAGTCCAGCGCTCGGTAGATGGCAAAGCCCAGTGACTGCACCATCTAAGGGACAGAGAGGTGTCATATGGTCACGAGAGACATTCTGAGCCACGAGGGTACTGGAGCCCGCACCCAGCAGCACCCACCACCACAGGACCAAGGGGATGCCAGACGGAATGGGCGGCAGGGAGAAGAGATCTCAGCACAGCTTTGCCACAGGGGAATCATCGTGGTACAAACCATGGACCACTGTTAAAAGGACGTTCCCGGAACAGCACAGCCGCTTTAGAAAACAGGAACATTCTTACCAATATGCACGACTGACCATATGCTTCAGCGCCCCACCCCCGCCCCAGGTATTTAACCCAGAGAAATGGAAAAGTATGTCCACACCAGACTTGCTCACAAACTAGTCATGTGTTCTTCCTAGCAGAGACAAGGGGGCATGTGCCCACAGTAGGGCACCATAATACAGGGGGCAGATGGACAGACAGACAGACACACACACCATAGATCCAATGAAAAGCCTTTCTATGGTGTGGTCGCATTAGCTCTAAGCAAGCTGAACGCATCCACTTCTATAGAAGTTAGTAAGGGGGGTGGGGGTGGGGGACTGGAGAGATTTCTCAGCGGTCAGGAGCACTGACTGCTTCTCCAGACTTCAGGAGTTCAACTCCCAGCAGCCACATGGCGGCTCACAACCATCTGTAATAGAATCTGATGCTCTCTCCTGGGGTGTCTGAAAACAGCGACAGTGTACTCATGTAAATAAATCTTAGAAAGCTAGCAGCTCCCTGAGCAGTCTGTGCACTACTGTGCATGCAGTGCCTGCGGAGGCCAGAATAGCTCACCAGGTCCCCCGAGGCTGGAGTCACAGACACTGTGAGCCGCCGTGTCTGTGCTGGGAATCAGACCCACATCCTCTGGAAGAACAGCCAGTGCTCTCTCTAACTGATGAGCCCTCTCTCCAGCCTCAGTGGTTCTTTTTTTAAAGCACATTAAGCACCCTTGAGGTTTTTCTGCAGCGCCCTCTTACCTCAGCATTTCTCTGTTTCCCTTGGCAAGGAACCCTCAGACCTACCTTCAGAGCTGCGGTCAATGACCTGGGGACGGTGGCTGGGGAGTGCACCGGAGGGTGATGTTTCCTGTTCGCTCTCCAGATGCTGCCTGCTGTGCCCATGTGACTATCCCCCTGGCCCCCCACCAGCTAGGTTTAATCAGACATGGGGACACTGCAGTGGGCACTAGCATATCTGAACATGTAGGAGGATTAACGGTACCCCTAATCTGCCTAACCCTTGCTCTTATGCCTCAAAAGGCTTTCATAAGGGCTGGAGAGATGGCTCAGCGGAGATGGCTCAGCGGTTAAGAGCACTGACTGTTGTTCTAAAGGTCCTGGGTTCAATTCCCAGCAGCCACATGGTGGCTCACAACCATCTGTAATGATATCTGACGCCCCCTTCTGGTGCGTCTGAAGACAGCTACAGTGTACTCACATATAATAATATATAGCAAATGGGGCTGACCAAAGTGAGCGGGGTCGATAATATATAGCAAATGGGGCTGACCAAAGTGAGCGGGGTCGAGCAGAGGTCCAGAGTTCAAATCCCGGCAACCATCAGTACAGCTACAGTGTACTCATACACAGAGTACACAGTGGCTCACAACCATCAGTACAGCTACAGTGTACTCATATACAGAAAACAAACAAACAAATGAATTAATGAATAAATAAATCTTAAAAAAAAGAAAGAAAGGAGCCGGGCGTGGTGGCGCACGCCTGTAATCCCAGCACTTGGGAGGCAGAAGCAGGCGGATTTCTGAGTTCGAGGCCAGCCTGGTCTACAGAGTGAATTCCAGGACAGCCAGGACTACACAGAGAAACCCTGTCTCGAAAAACAAAACAAAACAAAAAGAAAGAAAGGAAAAACTATCAAAGGCCCATCACACAAATAACAGCTCGACTAAGTCAGACACTATGCTGGGCCTGTGTAAAACTCCTCCGACTTAACCTCAGGACAACCCACTGACACGCCCTCCCACCTCACACACGGAGGGACAGAGGCATGGAGAGCTCAGGCCATGTCATCCCAGCGAGAAGCCAGAGAAGCCAGACAAGCTAGACCTGGGAGTCGGGTCTGTCCATGCTGTGTCTTCTGCACGCACCAGTGGTCTCTCCACTCATAGCTGGCCAGCCCGGTATCCCAGGAAACCTGAGCCCGAGGTGGGCAGAGCAATAACAGGCCAAAGCTGGGGTTGGCAAGAGGTAAGGTCTCTGGGTCTGACAGGGCCATCTCAGAAGACACTGGAGCCTAAGGTACCTGGGGGAGGTAACGCTGGGCCCGAGAGGACTGGAGGAAAGGGTGAAGCCACAGTAGAGCAAAGCCTTGGCCCAGCCCTGGGCTGCTTTCACTCCGGTTTTCTCTAGGTAAGCAGGTTAGAGGCATAGACTGGCTCCAGGCACACCCAAGAATGCGGCGAGAGGGCCTGGCGCTCACATCGAGTGGCTGGTCGCACCCGACAGGTGGAAGACAGCAGGGCTTTGGGCCAGGGTAGAGTGCTGTGGGAAACTGGAGACTCTAGGGACCATCTCAGGACGGCTCTTGGGTATGACCATGAAAGGGGGGACGGGGTGGGGGGTGGCTAGCAAGGTACAGAAACATGGGGAGCTCACACAGTAAATTCTTTGTTGTAGAGGCAGATGCCAGGTAGCTACAAGATCTCGGCTTCGGGCTCGGAGATGCTCAGCTGGGGGAACTGGCAGGGTCTCCACCCCACTCTATGGTAAGGCAGAGTGAGAAGCAAGCCAGAAGCCCCCTACCCATCCCAACGCACACTGCAGAGAGGTAACCTAATCTGCCCAGGCCACTCTCTTTTTCCTGGCTGCTGGTCTATGCTAGCAGCAAGCCGGGGGGCGGGGGGGGGGGGGAGGGAGGGTTAAGTCCAGCCGGGCCTCTTATCTGATGGCTGCTTTGGTAAAAGCTTTTCTGTGTTCCGACTCACTGGAAACTTTCTCTGGAACACAGAGAACGCTTTCCATCAGGAAAGCTGGGCAGCGGGCCAGTCTCGGGACCTCCGACCCCACAAGTTCGAGCATGGCCATCAGCCTGGAATCTGACGGCAGTTAGAGGGGCCATCCAGGCAGTTCCTGAAACTCAAGAAGCCAGAACGAAGCTTAACTGTTGAGTGGTTCCCTTGCCGTATTTCCTGGGGACGGAGCTTGTGGGGTCACATGGGGGCCTCTGAGACCAGTCCACACAGGACTCCCTCATTCAACGCTCTTTACAAGCATGTTGTGGCGTGTTATAGTAGGTAGCGGTAGGTAGCAGCTGCACCTCTGTGAGCTCCGGATAACAAGGGTCAGCTGATGACCCAGGCCAGCAGACTGGACTCAGGGAAATAAACTACCCAGGTTCTGATACAGCCGTGAGTCCAGTTAACCAATCACCATGAGGCAACACAGCCGTCTCAGAAGCTCAGCTGTTCCTTCCCCAGTTTCCAGCTAACCATATATAAAACTACCATTTTCACGGCGTTCGCAAGCGACCCTCAACAGCGTGCTTAGGGGTGACATTCTAAGGTCGCAGGGCATCTTGTCACTGGCATTAAGAACTATGTGTGCTGGTAAGATGTGGTGCCAGTCCGGTATATTGGTACAGGCCTTTCTTTAATTCTAGCACTTGAGAGGCAGATGCGAGAGGGTCTCTGGGAGTTGGAGGCCAAATTGGTCAGCCTGGTGAGTTCCAGGACAGCCAAGGCTAGATAGAGAGGCCCTGCCTCAAAACAACCAAATAGCCGGGCATGGTGGTGCATGCCTGTAATCCCAGCACTTGGGAGGTAGAGGCAAGCGGATTTCTGAGTTCAAGGCCAGCCTGGACTACAGAGTGAGTTCCAGGACAGCCAGGACTACACAGAGAAACCCTGTCTCGAAAAAACAAAACAAAACAAAAAAACAAAAAACAAAAAACAAATAGACAAACTAATTAATTAAATGTAAGGAAGTATAATATTTTTCTTCTTGAAGAAAGGCCTAGGTTGGAGAAGAGGAGGAGGGGAAGGAGGAGGAGGGGGGAGGAGGAGAAGGGGAGGGGTGGGAGGAGGGGGAGGAGGGGGAGCAGGAATGGGAGGAAGAGGGGGAGGAAGAGGGAGAAGAAAAGGGGGAGGAGGGGAAGAGGGGAAGGAGGAGGGGGGAGGGGGAAAGGAATGGGAGGAATGGGAGAAGGGGGAGGAGGGGGAGGAGGGGGAGCAGGAATGGGAGGAAGAGGGGGAGGGAGAAGAGGAGGGGGAGGAGGGGAAGAGGGGAAGGAGGAGGGGGAGGGGAAAGGAATGGGAGGAATGGGAGAAGGGGGAGGAGGGGGAGGAGGAGGCCTACAGATTCTGAGCTGGCTTTGTTGCTGTCTTTAAGTAACACATGGATCCCCCTTGATTTATGCTTACCTCACCCTTGGAATGCTATCATGCTAAATACATAAATGCAAAGGTTTTCCCCCTCCCTCTCTCCCCCCCTTCTCTGTTCCTTATTTTCCCCTCAAAGCTTCAGTCTCCCAAGAAGCTGGAATTTCAGGTCTGTACCACTGCCTTATGAATTATTTTATTAAAATTACACTTCAAAAGGCCACATTTCAACGGAAGAAACCATCAGAGCAGGCTTCTTGTCCCGGAACCCCATTTTCTAACTCTGCCGCTCACACGGTAGAGCTCTCTTCTGGTCCCCAAAGGTCCCTTCTCCTCATCCTAGGACAGAAGTGGTCTCCTAATTGCCTTGTAAGAAACAAGGAGAAGAAACAGTAGAAATATCACCACAGATAAATATCACTACTCGTTGTGAAAAAACAAACAAACAAACAAAATGAAACAAAGCAAAGAAGCAGTGGAAAGCCAAGGTGGGGTCGTGCAGGCTTGGGAAACTGAGGCAGGAGCATGGGGGGTTCCAAGCCTCCCTGGCTGCAGCTACGTGCTAAGTTGAGGCCAGTGCAGGCTACACAAAACTACATAAAACAACAACGAAAATAAACCTCAGACGCAGACCACTACCTCAAGACAATGGGCCGAATCTCAAGGTTTGGTCACCGGTCACTGGCTGGCTTCTGTTTGCCCTGAACTCCGTGCTGAGAGGCCTGCCAGCACACCACACTGTTTCCCAGCAGCCTAGCGAGCGTGGCCGGCAGTACTGTCTCCCCTCGGATCCCACTCGCAAACGGGAGGAACCATGCCAGGTCCTGCGCACACGAGGCTCCTCACCCTGCCTGTCTCCCGTGAATGGCATCTTCATCAACCGCCCAGTAAAGACCTTCATGTGTTTTCCCCACGTCTCGCCCACCTAAAGGACACTGTGACTCTGTATACTTCCTAGTTTATATTCTACAATACAGGAGTCTTAATTGGATTTCTATCGTTGTGATTAAACACTATCACTAAAGCAACTGAAGACAAGATTTATTTCAGCGTCCAACTCTCAGGGTAACTCTTATCACCGAGGCAAACACCCAGAGGCAGGCCCAGGGAGGAGTGCTGCTTACTGGCCGACTAGCTCTTCGTGGCTTGTTCGGCCTACTTTCTACGCCATTGAGGACCACTGCCTAGGGGTGGCACTGCCTACAATGGCATCAATCAGGAACCAAGAAAATGTCCCACAAGCCCACAAGCTTGCCAATAGGTAGTATGTAAACAGTGGCCTGCCTGCATTTACACCTGCAGGCCAGAAGAGGGCACCAGACCTCATTACAGAAGGTTTGCGAGCCACCACGTGGTTGCTGGGACTTGAACCAGGACCTCTGAAGAGGAGCACAGTCAGGGCTTCAGTCATTTTTTTTTTTAAAGATTTACTTATTTATATGAGCACACTGTAGCTATCTTCAGACACACCAGAAGAGGGCATCAGATGGCTGTGAGCCGCCACGTGGTCGCTGGGACTTGAACTCAGGCCCTCTGGGAGAGCAGTCTTAACCACTGAACCGTCTCTCCAGCCCGCTCCAGGCAGTCTTATAGAGGCATTATCTCAATGGATGTTCCATTCCCTCAGATGACCATAGCGTGTGTCAAGTTGACAAGAACTATCCAGCACAACAGATCAACTTTATTACATTATCAAGTAGTTGAAAATTGCTTTTCAATACCTGGGCTTCTGAGCTGGCTGGCGGCACCACCATGGTTGTAGGCTCTGTAAGAGAAGACGGCCAAGGTTATAGCGGAAGCCCAAAGACCCCACAGACAAGGTTGTTCGCCCCTTCTGTTCCATCTTCCCCAAGACAGACAGCGCATCCCCAAGGGAACACCAGAGAGCTCCCAGTGGGCTGAGATGCAGGGTACCTCGTACAGAGACCCCAGGGCCTGGCCTGAGCCAGTGTGGGCAGGGTTCAGGCTACAGGGCATAAAGGAGGACGGCCCGTGTTGGCAGCTTTCCGTCCCATGGTGCATAGCGACGGCTCAGAGGAGCGAGTCCGGGTCGGAGAGTCAGCCGGGCTGTGTGTGCGTCTGGAGAAGGGGACCGCTCAGTTGTCACACCAGGGAAGACCACTAATCTGAGATGGGCTCCCTAGAACTGAGACCCCGAGAGCCAGGACACACAGGAAGGGAAGAAACCCCGGGCCGGTGGGGAAATAGATCCCCGTCTCGTGGTGGACCCATGGGTGGGGTTTTTCCAACGGCACCTCTCCGAGGAGGAGGCCTGGGCTGGAGGGCAGGTGGAAGCCAGACTCTGCATTGTATTTGCTAAGCACGCCAGTGCGGATGCCAAGAGGTGAGTCAGCGTTCCCAAGGGCTTACTCATGGGCCCAGCCCTAGCCCAGGACGCGGGTAGCTTCGGCACCCATTTCACAGATGGGGAGCTGAAGGCAAGGGGTGAAGCAGTGGATGCTCAGGCATCACATCTGGCAGGTGAGGGTGGCTCAAGGAGGCAGGCTCGAGACCTCGGAAGGGGGCCACCAGCAACCCCTCAACTACCAGCCGTGCCCGTGCATGCCCCAGGCCTCCTGGAATCTCATATAAAGGCAGAGCCATGTAAGGACATGAACCACCGCCTCCCTAAGTTCTGGAATGGAGTGAGACAGAAAAAACAACAAACCATGAAGCCAGCTGCAGAGTAAACCTGCGACCTCCACAGATCCGTGCAGAGTGCACCGAGAACCAGGAAGATTGCCAAAGAGAGGCTGTGAGCCCCATTAAAATAATGGAAAACAATCCATCCCCCAAATCAGTGGGGGGGGGGGAGAGAGAGAGAGAGAGAGAGAGAGAGAGAGAGAGAGAGAGAGAGAGAATGCTGTCGGAGGTCTGGCGCCCCAGGGACTGTCCCCAGCACACATCGAATGCGTAACAAAACTTTGTAACCGTGACTGGATTTGGATGCCAGAAAGATGAAAGAAACCTGAGTAAGAATAAGGGTGTTTCCTGGAAAAGCTCACGCTGTGAGTCACGCCAGGGGCCAGGAAGGCGGGGCAGGCTGGTGGACATTAGCTGGTTCTGAGTCCTAGTCTTCAGCCCAGGGCAGCTTTCTGGCTGCAATTTTTTTGTTTGTTTGTTTTGTTTTGTTTTTCGAGACAGGGTTTCTCTGTGTAGCCCTGGCTGTCCTGGAACTCACTCTGTACATCAGGCTGGCCTCGAACTCAGAAATCCCGCCTGCCTCTGCCTCCCAAATGCTGGGATTAAAGGCATGCTCCACCACCGCCCGGCTTCTGGCTGGAATTTTTAAAAAGACAATGAATCATGTAGCCCAGGCAGGCCTTGAAACTCAGCATGTAGCTGAGGGGCAACTTGAATTTCTGACCCTCTTGCTTCCACCTCTCCAGTACTGGGATTAGAGACGTGTGCAAATGCATCCAGTTTGTGCGGTGGGGACTGAGCCCAGCGCATCCTGGAGTGTGCCATGTGAATACTCTACTGTCATCCCGGTCCGTGAGAAAAAGGTTTTTACTGTGCTAATAGTTGTCTCTGTTAGGATGTCTAATCCTGCAGCAAAACGCCATGGTAAAAAGACAAGTTGGTGGGGAAAGGGGCTTATTCAGCTCACACTTCCACAGTGCTCTTCACCACCAGAGGAGGTCAGGACAGGAACTCACACAGGTCAGGAAGCAGGAGCTGATGCAGAGGCCATAGAGGGATGTTCCTTACTGGCTTGCTTCCCCTGGTTTGCTCAGCCTGCATTCTTATAGAGCCCAGGCCCACTAGCCCAAGGACAGCACCACCCACCATGGGCTGGGCTCTCCCCCATTGATCACTAATTGAGGAAAAACCTTACCGCTGGATCTCATGGAGGCGTTTCCTCAGCTGAGGCTCCTTCCTCTCTGATGGCTCTAGAGCTTGTGTCAAGGTGACACGCAAGGCCAGCAAGTATGATAGTCTCTAGGTTAACAAAAGCTGTCCCAAAATTGTTTATAGATCTAATTGTGTGGGCTGCAGAGATGGCTCAGCAGTTAAGAGCAGTGACTGCTCTTCTGAAGGTCCTGAGTTCAATTCCCAGCAACCACATGGTGGCTCACATCCATCTGTAATAAGATCTGATGCCCTCTTCTGTGGTGTCTGAAGACAGCTACAGTGAAAAAATAAATCTTTTTTTAAAAAAAATATCAGCTGGGCGGTGGTGGCGCACGCCTTTAATCCCAGCACTTGGGAGGCAGAGGCAGGTGGATCTCTGAGTTCGAGGCCAGCCTGGTCTACAAAGTGAGTTCCAGGACAGCCAGAGCTACACAGAGAAACCCTGTCTTGAAAAAACAAAAAACAAACAAAACAACACACACACACACACACACACACACACACACATACATATATCAGGGCTAGAGAGATGGCTCAGCAGGTATGAGCACCAACTGCTCTTTCAGAGGTCCAGAGTTCTCACAACCATTTGTAATGAGATCTGACGCCCTCTTTTGGTGTCTGAAGACAATGACAGTGTACTTACATATAATAAATCAATCTTGAAAAAAAAGATCTAATTATGCTTCAAATGGCAAAAGATTTGGGGAGTTTCATAATTGCTGTTTTGAGACAGAATATTATTGTCTAGCTCAAAGTCATGACAATCCTCCTGCCTTGGCTTCTTGAGTGCTGGGATTACAGGGATAACCACTATTCGGGGCGGGGGAGGGGTGGGTGTGTGTCTTGGGTTTTAATGAGCAAGCTACGGCTTTGTCAGCTCCTGGGACGACAGTGACCACGCAGCCAGGCCCAGGGATAACGCAAAACTAAGAAATGTTAGTGACAGCCTCCGCTCTGTGCTGGGGGCTGAGACTCTAACTGCGCCGCCATACCCGGCTGCCAAGATGTCTTCTCCACACACAGGAGCCTGGAGCTCGGGCAGACTGGGAGATTTACTTGAAACCATATGGATGATAAGTAATGGAGCTGGGCCAGCGAGTCCCCGTTGTGTCTGAAATGCTAGATCAGGATGGGCGTCCGCAGCAAGACACTCGGTCTCCATCAGCGTCCTGTCTGTCACAGACACAGCTTGGTGCTACCCTACCCACGCAGGGTATCCTCGCGCTGAAAATAGATCGCCACTCCAGATTCTTTAAATAGCAAATGAGAAATCCAGGGGCCCGGGGAGTTTTCCTGGAAACGAGCCTGTGCCATGGAGGGAAGAGGGAAGACTTCATCTGGAGGGCCGCCCAGCCCCTCCTCCAGCGGAAGGTGCCTCTGCCCCCAGTGGCGGGAGGCAGAGCTGCCTCCGGGAGCCAGCTGTCCTCAAGTCAGGGTCTAAGCGTCCACAGTGATGGGGCAAGTGGATGACATCACTTCATCAGCCAGGGGACAGAAATGGCACCTCCCTGCCTAACTCGCGGTAGCACCTCAAGGAAGACAGGAAGTAGGCCAACAGCCGCAGAGACGCTTCCCAGGGTGCGATACCGGATGGAGACGCAGTGCCCAGCCGTGCACTGGCACAGTGCAACGGTAGGAGCTCCTGACTGTAACTCCCCCTTGGGGCCTGGGTCTGGGTCAGGGTTAATGATACAACCCCACCTCACCCCTGACTCAAAAGACTTCCTGCCTTGCATCTCAGACACAGGGCAATAAGGATGTGACATACACAGGCCCTGGCGGACAAGGGAACTGGTCACAGCCCTCGGAAGGCAGCCTGCCAAGTCTCTCTCAGAGTTATAAACTCTCCCACCTTCTCACTTAGCTTGTGGGCTTTCAGAAGGCACACCCCTGCATCACCACACCTACAAGACCACTCAGCGCTACATCTGTCCTACACCAAACATCTTTAGTGTCCTCTAAAGACAGGCACGCAGGGCACCTGCACCCGGGACATTGGGTGTCACTAAAAAAGAGCAAGATGGGCAGGTAAGGTGTCTGGTTAAGGAGTTTACTGGGTGGGGCACAGCTTTAATCCCAGCACTCAGGAGGCAGAGGTGAATTTTTGAGTTCGTGGCCAGCCTGGTCTATAGAGCAAATTCCAGGACAGCCAAGGGCACACAGAGAAACCCTGTCTGGAAAAAACAAAAACAGTAAGAAAGGAAAAAAAGAAAGAAAAGAAAAAGAAATTTACGTGAAAGCAGATCTGGGAGGCCGAGGCGATGGGATTCCCAGTTTAAGGTCAACCTCAGTCACAGAGAAAGAAAGTCCCTGTTTCAAACAACCCGCAAGATGTCTTGTGTGCTGAGTTCATCCACGGCCCCCACTCACTCAGGGAGAAAACCGAACAAACAAAACATAAAGCAATGCCTGACTTTAGGAGGATGTACATATGCCTGAGTATGTGCTGGTATGTGCCGGTGTGTGCTGGTATGTGCTGGTATGTGCTGGTAAGTGCAGGAAACCCTCACACTCTCGGCAGTCTGAGAGGAGGGAGGATGGGCGTTCAGGCAGGCGATGCAAGGACTCCTTCAAGGCCCTCCCTTAAACTTTCTGAATTTGGGCGCTGGCTGTGAGGACTGGTGTCCCCACACTCACAGGACAGCCCACAGCACTGTGAGACAGTCTCCAGTTCTGGAGGATTCAACTCCCTCGTCTGGCTTCCACGGGCATCCAACATGCACACCTCGCGCACACACACATACATTCAGGGGAAATTCTCACACATATAAAATAAAATTTTAAAAGCAGTCCTCTGGATCTTAAAATATGTGGATTTGCTAAACTCAGGAAATAAATTTGGGCCTGGACATTGTGACGCACACCTTTAATCTCAGCACTCGGGAGGCGGAGACAGGTGGATCTCAGAGTTTGAGTGGCCTGGTCTAGAGTTCGTTCCAGGATAGTCAGGGCTACACAGAGAAACCCTGCCTCAAAAATAAATTAATTAATTAAAAAAATTTTTGTTTTGGTTTTGGTTTTGGTTTTTTCGAGACAGGGTTTCTCTGTGTAGTCCTGGCTGTCCTGGAACTCACTCTGTAGACCAGGCTGGCTTCAAACTCAGAAATCCGCCTGCCTCTGCCTCCCAAGTGCTGGGATTACAGGCGTGTGCCACCACTGCCCGGCAATAAATTAATTAATTTAATTAATTAATTTGGGGAAGATAAAATACAGCACCTACATTTCTCCTAGGTCTCAGGGTACAGCCTCCAGCCAAGAGACGGAGTCAAAGGTCATGTGACCGAGCAGCACCAGCTTCCTCTCACAGAAGTGATGTCACTTACCACAAAGGGCTTGTCAGGATTGTGTGGAAACACACCCAGTGACCGGCACGCGGTAAGCGAGCCATGCATACAGGTGGGTGGCTTCCACTGGCGAGAAATGAACTGTAGAACAGCCGTGACCCGGGTCAATCAGCAGCCTTGGGAACTGGAGAAAGCCGAGAGGGAGAGGCACCCGCGGGAAGGCGCACAGTCAGAGTCCCGTGTTTGTTTAACAAACAGAATTCTGTGGGGCAAAGGGATGCAGGTGTGTCCGTCCTGCTCTTCCACGGCTGGGCGGTGGCTGATCCGGGCCCGCGTGGCAGGCGTCTCTAAGCACTTCACCCACAGGCTCCATGCCCACGCACCACTCCCAGGAAGTGCCTTGCTACCGCGGGAACCCCGTCCACCAGTTGCCGGTGGTGTGTGGGTGAAAGTGCTTGTGCTGCAAGCTTGAAGACCTGCGTCCCATCCCCAAAAGCGCAGGGGGCGGAAAGATCTGAAAGTGATTCATATGTGTCACGGAATGTGTATGCTCATAGTCACAGGTGTGTGTGTGTGTGTCTCTCTCTCTCTCTCACACACACACACACACACACACACACACATACACATACATACACACACTCACATACACACACACATTCACACATATACTCAAAAACACACACATATACACACACACAGGCACATACACACTCATACCACATACACACACAGACTGAATACTAAATGTTAAAGAAAGTAAACTGAAAATATGTTAGAAAGATGCTATTTTTAGGGGTGGGACATTGATGAGATGGCTCAGGGGTTAAGGGTACTTTCCTCCAAGCCGTTCGAACAACCTGAGTTCAAGCCCCGGGGTAGGAGAGAACTGGCTCCTGCCAGTTGTTCTCTGATTTTCAAGTGTGCCATGGGGTCTGAGCTCACACACATACAAAATAAATAAATAAATAAATAAATAAATAAATAAATAAATAAATGTATTTAAAGATTGAATTTTTTCTTATTTCATGTATATGAGTGCTTTACCTGCATAGATGTAAGCTCACCACATACATGCAGTGCCCACAGCGGCCAGAAGGGGGCATCAGATCCTTTGGGTCAGCTGACAGGGCTAAGCTGCTTTGTGGTACTGGGAACCGAACCCCAGTCCCATGGGACAGAGGCAAGTTCTTTCAGCCCATGAACCGTCCCTCCAGCCCCAAACTTTTCTTTTCTTTTTTTTTTTTTTTAAGATTTATTTATTGTTATATGTAAGTACACCGTAGCTATCTTCAGACACACCAGAAGAGGGCGTCAGATCTCGTTACAGATGGTTGTGAGCCACCATGTGGTTGCTGGGATTTGAACTCAGGACCTCTGAAAGAATAGTCAGTGCTCTTAACCGTTGAGCCATCTCTCCAGCCCCAAACTATTTTCTTTTCTTTTCTTTCTTTTCTTTCTCTTTCTTTCTTTCTTTCTTTCTTTCTTTCTTTCTTTCTTTCCTTTCTTTTTCTTTCTACTTAAACTTCTCTGCTTGGCTTCTGGTCATTTATCATTCCAAGCTTCTTTGGGGTGGGAGGCGGACGAGAGGTGTTGGAGACAGGGTCTCACTATGTCCTGGAAATCACTGTGTAGACTAGAGTGGCCTCAAACTCAGAGAGACCCACCGGCCTCTGCCTGAGTGCTAGGATTAAAGGCGTGAGCTACCACCCCAGCGATGAAGGCGTTTCCCAATCAAGGCTTTGCCTTCTCAGGGGACATTAGCTTGAGCCTCGTTGACGTAGGTCAAGCTGCCGTAAAGCTAGTCAACACAGTGCGGCGGGAATCAAGACCTGGTATAGTGTGCCCACCTATTTACCAATTGGTAAAACTACAGTGTGGAACCAAGCCCTGGGTGGGTGTAGCATACAGACCATACAGACGTCTGGGCCATGCCATCGAAGGTGACCCGTTCCGAAATCTCGAACAATGTGGTACAGCCTCCGAGGCACACGCGTGCACGCACACCCCTCACGCCCACCCCCACTGTCTCCTCGGCAGAACTGTTGGCACAGAGCTGAGATCAGATGATAACACACATGACATTCATGTGTCTCATTACGTGCGACTTTAATTTCATTTCCTGTTTTCCATTTTGTTTTGCTGAGACAAGATCTCACGTAGCTCAGGCTGACCTTGAACTCACTGTGCAGCTGGAAAGAACCCTGAACTCCTGATCTTCCTGCCTCTGCCTCCTAAGAACATGTCCTCGTGTCCAGCTACATGCAAGGTTTTGTTTTATTTTTTTATTGAAAGAAATAACTTTCTTTCTTTCGGGGGCCTGGTTACAACAGTTCAGTGGTAGGTGCTTACACAGCATATATGAGGTCTTGGGCTCCATCCCAAGCTTGCATGTGGGCTCTAAGCAAATGCTAAATTCTAGCAAATAGCATCCATGTGGGGGTTGGGGAGATGGGGGGTGCCAACAATTTCCTTGAGATGGATTAAAAATAAAACAGAGAATGAGAGATTTCGGTGGGGAGACACTATGTCCACGTATGACAACATCACAGTGAGGGGCTGGAGAGAGAGATGGCTTAGCTGTTACGAGCACTGGCTGCTCTTCCAGAAGGCCAGGGTTCAGGGTTCAACTCCCAGAACCCACAGGGAGGCTCACAACTTTTGACTGTAACACCAGGTCCAGGGGCTCCGACCCCCTCACACAGGCATGCTCTATCCTGTGGATATACTGCGGTATGTGGTAGATAAAATAGCCTCAAGGTAGAGATTATTCTGGATTTATGGCCTCCTAAGATGGACGTGAATATGCTAGTGTTTTGTTGTTGTTTTTTAATTTATTTATTGTTATATGTAAGTACATACTGCAGCTGTCTTCAGACACACCTGAAAAGGGATCAGATCTCATTTCAGATGGTTGTGAGCCACTATGTGGTTGCTGGAATTTGAACTCAGGACCTTTGGAAGAGCAGTCGGTGCTCTTAACCGCCGAGTTGTTTTAAGTCAGCAGTTTAAGAGTGTATTTACCAAGTCTTAAGAACCTCATACATTCTCTTGTAAGTTCTGCCCACCCTCTCCTCTTCCTTCCCTCTGCCCTGGGGACAAAGCAGGGACCACTGGACTGAGAAAGCAGGGGCTGTACACGTCTTCCAGGCACTCTGGTCCTCCACTGGTTTGCCTAACCAGCAGGGTGGCATTTCCAGGCAGCAAGGCCATCCCCCTGACATTCTTACGCAGAGGCCAGCTCCCTCTGAGGATCCAGTTAATGGCCAGAGACATTTAAATGGCCCAGGTTCTAGGACCAGAACTCCCAATATGAAGGGCGAAGAGGACCTTCGCTGTGCTGTAATGGTCGATGAAATGATTATCTGTGGACACCAGGGCGGGGGTGGGGTAGTGACAGATGAGTGTGGGGGAACATGGCGGCAAGCCTGGGGCTATACCCCGACTCCAGGCCGAACCATGCAAGCCGCACAGGGACCCCGAGGGCTGCCCAAGACTGGAGGCTTTATCATTCCAGAAGCATACTCCAGAGCACAGAAATAAACAGGTGGGCTAGGGACCAGCATCCTCCCTTCCCCTCCCTTCCCATGTCTTCTGGGCTACCAACCTTGGGCACAGGCATTATAGCAGAGGGAAAAATACACTTCAAGAATTGTCTTCCTGCAAGGCCTAATTCAGAGGTGAAACTGAAGAACTGTACATACACACATACCCAGCGCACACCCACATCCAGACTGCTCAGGCATCCGGCCACAACCCCATAGCATTAAGACCCCACCCCATCCCACCCCACCCCAAAACCAGTCCCCACTTTCTGAGTTGGAGGTCCCGGGGATAGGCCACTGGCCATCCAGAAGAACACAAGGGAGCCCTTTGCAGAAAGAACTGCATTCCTCAGGCTACAGTCTGCGCTGTGCCAGCTGTGCCAAGGGTTCATTTGAATGGACCCTGGCTGGATACTGTATCCCACACTGAATGTGGCCAAGGTACACAGGGGTGTGGCATGGACGCCTGCTGCTGTGCCACTGACACACAAACACCAGCTCTGAGGCAGGTGCCATGTCATGCCCCTCTCGGTGACTCTGGGCAGCTGCTTCTCCTCTGTTTCTTCGTGTGAGGCGTGGGGATCTCAACGGGACGCTGTGGCAGGAAGAGCGAGCCCAACACTGCTGGGCACTTTCCTCACGAGCATCTCTGCGCGTGCTCCAATCCAACACGCGCCCATCCGAGCTGGCCTAAATGTGAGCCCACCAGGACTTAGCTGAGTGACCTTCACGGGGCACACAGGGTTTACAGCTCTGGGTGCCTTTGCAGTCATGAGGCGGGCAACACAGCTGCGACCAGGACTACAGAGTCACGTGCAGGAGCCGCACTGGAAAGACCAACAAACAAGCACGTTTCCACTACAAATAGTCTGGCACCCGGGCGACTCGGGAGGGACAATCCCCTCCTCCTAATGGTGTTGGGTTCCCTCACGACCAGGAGAGCACTGTCCTTGGACAAGGCCACACGTAATATGAGATGGCTCAGTGGTTAAGAGCACTGACTGCTCTTCCAGAAGTCCTGAGTTCGGGGCGGTGGTGGCGCACGCCTGTAATCCCAGCACTCTGGGAGGCAGAGGCAGGCGGATTTCTGAGTTCGAGGCCAGCCTGGTCTACAGAGTGAGTTCCAGGACAGCCGGGGCTATACAGAGAAACCCTGTCTCGAAGAAGAAGAGGAGGAGGAGGAGGAGGAGGAGGAGGAGGAGGAGGAGGAGGAGGAGGAGGAAGAGGAGGAGGAGGAAGAGGAGGAGGAGGAAGAGGAGGAGGAGGAGGAGGAGGAGGAGGAGGAGGAGGAGAAGAAGAAGAAGAAGAAGAAGAAGAAGAAGAAGAAGAAGAAGAAGAAGAAGAAGAAGAAGAAGAAGTCGTCCTGAATTCAATTCCCAGCAACCACATGGTGGCTCACAACCATCTGTCATGGGATCCAATGCCTTCTCCTGGTGTGTCTGAAGACAGTGACGGTGTACCCACAGACATAAAAATGCATAAATGTTAAGAAGAAAAGCCAGTGGAACCGAACAGGCTCCAGGGCTCCGGCTCCAGAGGGCCAGCGACCTTTCTTAGTAGCCATAGATCGACTTTGTCGGAGAGGGGCCCCGGGCTGAGAGATGGGCAAGCGTGCATCCCGGTGAGACAGGTGGCCATTTACACACGCAGCGCAGTAACAAGGAACACACCCGAGGTGGGGGGCGAGAACCGGGGAACGCTGGCCTCCGCCTGGACACACGCGAGTGAGCACACGGCCTCACTCTAACCCATCCCCCTACTTCTCGGTGACGTGCAAGTGCCTAGGCTTAAGCATTGTCGAGCAATAAGAGTAAAAATATGTTCGAGGCCAGCCTGGTCTACAGAGTGAGTTCCAGGACAGCCAGGGCTACACAGAGAAACATTATCTTAAAACAACAATGTGTGAATGTGTGTGTGTGTGTGTGTGTGTGTGTGTATAAAATAAGTCGCCCTTTCCTCAACATAGTTTTAGCAACTGTACGTCATGCTAATTTGCTCACCCTCCACACTGAAGAAGTGGCTTAGTGGTTAAAAGCATCTACTGTCCTTCCAGAAGACCTGAGTCTAATTCCTAACACCCACATCAGGTAGCTTACAACCTCCTGTAACTCTGGATCCAGGGGCATCCAGTATCTCTGAATTCTGCAGACTCCTCCTGCGCTCATGAACGTGTACACGTGTACATACATACATACACACATACATACACACTTAAAAATAATAAAAACAATTATTAATTTAAAGGAGAAGAGAGAGGTCAGGTAGAAGGACAATTTTAGCATTTAAGAGGCTGAGGTAAGAGGGTCTTGAGTTCCAAGAACCTCTCTCTCCCGTCTCGTCTCTCTGCACCCCCCCACACACACACACCCCTCGGGGTCACTATGAAGACCTCTTCCCATTTAAGATGATGAGACTGCCAAGCCAGGTAGCTCAGGTCTGAAATTTCAATATTCAGGACACAAGGGCGGGAGGATCTTCATGAGTGTAAAGCCATCTTGAGCTACATAGCAAATTCAAGACCAGCCCGGGCTACATGAGATGTTGTGTCAAAGAGACAAAATCAGGAGGCTGGGGAGATGGCTTGGGAGATAACGCATGTGCCGTACAAGCATGAAGAACTTTATTTGGATCCGCAGCACCCGTGTAGCCAAGGTTAGCAGCAGGGACCCATAGCCCTAATGCCAGAGACTGGAGATAGTGGGACACCTGGCAGCCACCCGTCGAGCCTAAACGGTGAGCTTCAGGTTTAGTGAGAGACTCCGTCTCAAATCTAAGGTGGAGAAGCAAACCTGTGCGGCTCAGGACTGACCCGATGAGTGGCGGCATCCGGGGCATCCTACATCCAACACACCGAATTATGAGACTCCGCTCGCACCAGAGACAGCTGCTTCAGGAATGAACCACACAAATCCTGTAGGGAATTCACTAGTCCCGAAAGTCCGGGGAAAAAGATGAGCTAGCTACTTTCAAGGGGGTGGCTACCTTTAAGTTTCAGCTGCTTTATGAAGCTCAGAGACAGCTCTGGTAAATACTTTTTGTTTTGTTTTGTTTTTTGTTTATCGAGTCAGGGTGTCTTAGTCAGGGTTTCTATTCCTGCACAAACATCATGACCAAGAAGCAAGCTGGGGAGGAAAGGGTTTATTCAGCTTACACTTCCACATTACTGATCATCACCAAAGGAAGTCAGGACTGGAACTCAAGCAGGTCAGAAAGCAGGAGCTGATGCAGAGGCCATGGAGGGATGTTCCTTACTGGCTTGCTCAGCCTGCTCTCTTACAGAACCCAAGACCACCAGCCCAGGGATGGCACCACCCACAAGGGGCCCTCCCCCCTTGATCACTAATTGAGAAAATGCCCCACAGCTGGATCTCATGGAGGCACTTCCCAACTGAAGCTCCTTTCTCTGTGATAACTCCAGCCTGTGTCAAGTTGATACACAAAACCAGTCAGTACACAGGGTTTCTCTGTGTAGCCCAGGCTGTCCTGGAACTCTGTAGACAGGGCTGGCCTCAAACGCAGAAATCTGCCTGCTTCTGCCTCCCAAGTGCTGGGATTAAAGGTGTGTGCCACCACCGCCCAGCAATACATTTCTTTTTAATCCTTCAGGAGCCAGCAAGCCCCTGTAGTCCCAGCGTCTGAGGCTTGACCCCAAGGGTTCACTAACAGCCCCAACAACATAGCAAGATCCTGTCCTCAACCAACCAACCAACCCCCAAGCCCAACAAGTTATAACCCTCATATGCCTTCATGGGGTATGTCTACCAACAGACACCAAAGATAACACTGGATAGAAAGTGAAGTCTGACCCCTTTGTGCCTGCCACAGACAGGTTCCTCTCCCCAAAGGTCAACAACATAGAGTGCTTTCTCTGAACTTTGACCC
Source organism: Apodemus agrarius (assembly GCA_964023405.1). Classification (NCBI taxonomy): domain Eukaryota; kingdom Metazoa; phylum Chordata; class Mammalia; order Rodentia; family Muridae; genus Apodemus; species Apodemus agrarius. The sequence goes on from OZ030024.1 coordinate 5,931,090, forward strand.
AGCAGGAAGTTGCTACGGGTCTGAGAACAATCAGGCAGTGCAGGTGCAGCTCTGGGGGGGTGGAGAGCCAGGCTGAGCGTCCTTTTGGATGCCCAGGGAGAGCCCCCCTCCCAGGCAGTGAGAGTTGATGGCGGGGCACCTGTCCCTTCCAGCCAGTTAGGAGAGGGAGCCCTCGGGTTTATGCAAACCATGCTACTTTCTGATCCAATGGCCAAGGTTAAACCTCAGCCTACCTGGGTGCTGTGTTTATTATTTCCTTCTGTGCAAAATGTAACAACCTGCCAGCGAGCTTCAGGCAGGGGTGTGGAGGGAGGAAGGAAACAGGTCCAGGCTGAGAAGCCTGGGAAAGCCGGCGGCGGCGGCTCCTCTCCGTGCACGAAGGGCCCTCCCTGTGACAGAGGCAGCTGTTGTCCACTGCTTCTCTTTGGCCTCGCTTATCATTCCTAGTCCCCCGCAGATGCCGGCTTGAGGGAATTTCTGCAAGCCCACGGCTCTCGGCGTTGGAGAGAGGCCAGCCTTCACTCGGCAAACACACAGCCTGCCTTTGTGCTCCCAGCAGGGTATGGGCTTTGAGGGTACTGTCACTGTATGCTCTACCCTAGCACTACGATTCCCCAGGGGGGAAGATGAGGGGGACAGTAAGGAGCAGCTTGCACTCTCAACAGATTTCAATAATCTTCCAAAAGCTCAATTGTTGGTTCTCACTAATGTTTAAGGTGTTTTTTTTTAAATATAAATCACAGATTATACACTCTTCTTACACTTACAATTAAACTCAAGAAATTAGTATCAATTCAATACAGACTCAGCACAAGGCACAGTACTCCTGCTCTCCCTACCCTTCGAAAAAGGCGCACATCTTCTAAGTAACCTTAAGGTCTGCAGTGTTACCAGAGCAGTGTACCGGCTTCACGGGAACTGCAAGGACTCACCCACAGGCCCTGCTAGAGCAAGGCCAGAGGACTGCGGACTCCCCAAAGCCTATCTCGAAGGGAACTGGCTACAGGAGAGGCTTCGGGGGGACCAAAGCCCCTCTCCCCTGGGGAAAGCGTCCCTGGGCGCGAGCAGCCAACCGGCGATGGGCAGCTGGTAGGGTTATCCCTGACGTGTGTGTGTGTGTGTGTGTGTGTGTGTGTGTGTGATAGTAGGGTTCTCCTAGATTGAAAGAGAAGACTAGGAGTCCCAGATCCAGAGGGCAGGGTGGGGCCTTCCCGGTCCGGCGAGCGCTATCTGGGCGCTGATGAGAGAAAGGTCGATGCCGGTCACCTGGCACCCGGGTGCCCTCGGCGGCCGCCCGCCCGCCCGCCCGCCGCGCCGGCCACACCCCCACCCACTCCAGTGCGCCTTACCGGGCTCCAGCCGCGCGCCAACCGAGCCGTCCCTACGCAGGAGGATGTCTGCCGTGTCCCGGATGCGCCGCACGCCGCCGCCCGGCTCGCCCCGCAGCCCGCGGCAGCCCTGGAAGCACACCGCCCAGGCCTGCTCCTCGTTGATGGGCTGCTCGTACACCTTCAGCACTTCCTCCAGGGACAGCTCCCACGGCTCGGGCCGCGCCGCGCCCCCCGCGCGTTCGGGAGCTGCTGCGCCGCCGCCGCCCGCCCGGGCCATGGCCGCCCATCATCGCCGCCCGCGCGCGCGGCAGGTCTCCATAACAGCGGGGCGACGCACCGCCGAGCGAGGGGGCGGGCCCCGCGCCGCCCGTGTGCTTTGTCATTCCGGCCCCGCCCCTCGCGGGCAGATGCAGGTGAGGGCGGGGGCTGATGGAGGAGGAGGAGGCCGACGGTCGAAGGGGCGGGGCCGGGCGCGTTGGGAAGGGAAGACCCGTAGGGAGGGGCGAGCCGGGGGGGAGGGGCTGAGCTAGGAGGGGCAGCCGGAGAGGATGGGTGCGCTAGAGGAGAGGACAAGGAGGTTTGTTAGGAATGGGTTGGGGACATTGGGGTCCGTGAACACACACACACACACAGAGGCACATGTACACACGCTCCCTTGCCTCTGGGTCTTTAAAGCAGACAGTGCCTGTGATGGCCTTTGTGGAAGGTCTGGAGAGCCAAGGACCTTAGGAGATTGCTACAGTGTGATTGGCTCAAAGATGATACAGGGCTACAGGGACGGAGTACTTCGTAAATGTCCTTTTTCTGCTAGAAAGGACCAGCTTTACACCCTCAGTGTCTTAGTGACAAACAATGGGACCGAGCTAACACAACACCTGGTTTTTCAGTGTGTTGCCTTCATTCCAAGGTCGGCTCCTACAGGGCTCAGCAGAAGTGGTAGCGGGCCAAGCACAGCACACAGCTTTGTTGAAAGTAGTTCCGGCCATATTTCCGACTGCTCGGAAGAACAGCACGGAAGATGCAGCTGGTCTCGGGCTTGGCTATGGGGTAGAAGAATCGCAAGGCTGGGACGGGATCTGACGAGGTCTGTTGGAGTGAAACTCTCCACTGTGGAGTTCACTGACGCTAAGGCTGGGACATAGTTGTAAGATAGTTTCACCTCCTTTGAGAGAGACTTGGTTGGTGCAGGGGTGGCTGACAATCTCCTCTGGATTCTCTCAGTCCTCAACTGGAAAGAAATGATGCAAATGCATTTTTGCGTAAAAGTGTTTATAATTGATATCTGGGCAAGTGTGACATCCTTCTTCCAGTTCTCAAGCTTATGAGATGCCACCGACTTAGGTGGACTCAGAGGACACTTGGAGAAGAGGAAATGAAAGAGATTTCCTCTGCTCACAATGCGGTGTGCAGACCACCTGCGATTCTGGCTCCTCAGAAACCTCAAGGGCTACCTCAGCAGGGAGGAACAGTCAGAACCTCCCAGAGAGGACCTGGCTTGTGTTAGGAGTGAGAGGGGCTCACACAGTGCCTCACACAGTGCGCCGATAGTGCCCACGGATAAGGCCAGGTAGTTTCTTGTTGGCTGTCTCATAGAATGGTTTCTGCATCTCTCTCTCTCTCTCTCTCTCTCTCTCTCTCTCTCTCTTTCTCTCTCTCTGTTTTGTTTTTCGAGACAGGGTTTCTCTGTATAGTTCCAGCTGTCCTGGAACTCACTCTGTAGACCAGCCTGGCCTCGAACTCAGAAATCCGCCTGCCTCTGCCTCCCAAGTGCTGGGATTAAAGGCATGCGCCACCAACGCCCAGCCTGTGCATTTCTAATATAAGAAAGCACCAGCACAAGCTCCGAAACTGGAATCCTGACCGAGTTAAGGACTGAGCCACCCACAGGCTTTGTAGTAATCCAGGAGTGATGGATCTCAGCTGGGGACGTGGGGCTGTGACAGTGGCAGGAAGTCTCTCAGGGAGTCCCAGTGTATGGGGGTCCCTGATGCAGAGGGTAGCAAGAGACCAGGCAGAAGGCAGGCAGTGTGTGTGTGTGTGTGTGTGTGTGTGCGCGCGCGCGAGCGCACAAGAGACCAGGCAGAAGGCAGGCAGTGTGTGTGTGTGTGTGTGTGTGTGCGCGCGAGCGCGCAAGAGACCAGGCAGAAGGCAGGCAGTGTGTGTGTGTGTGTGTGTGTGTGCGTGCGCGCGCGTGCGAGCGCGCAAGAGACCAGGCAGAAGGCAGGCAGTGTGTGTGTGTGTGTGTGTGTGCAGGCATCTCCTGGGCTCCCTCGGGGTACCGCCTTGCCCCACTTTAGCGGCAGAAGCACCCACAGGAGGTGCATCGTTCTGGTGTCAGTGAAGTTGTAGCACATTTGGGCAGAGGATGGAAATTACCTACAGGGAAGTGAGGATGCAGCAAACTGTTTCCCATGATCACCACAGAGCTCCTGCCTTGAAGGTTCGAGCCTTAACAGTGCGCCAATCGCAGATAGGCGATCGGATCGTGAGGGCCCTGACACGATCAATGGTTGCTCTACAGAATGTTCCGAGCGGTGGGTACTGTATGCGTATGGTGTGAGGGTAGATGCCGGTCAGCCCAGCATGTGCGTGGAGGTCAGAGGGCAATGCCTGGAGGTGATTCGCTCCTTCCACTACGGTTTCCAAGGATGGAACTCGGAGGGTTAGGCTTCCGTGGCTCTTACCCAGCACGCCATCTTTCCAGCCCTAGAATCGCCATTTAAACAGTCTCAGGGAGGCATTGCAGACTCCCGGAGGTGGATCCTAGCTAGGGAAAGTCGGTCACCAGAAGCGAGTTCTTAGGGACCGGGCCGTGTTCTAGGACTCTCTGTTCACCTCTCTCCAGTTCACCGTGAGGTGAACCCGCTCTGCGTCTCCACACAGGACTCAGGAGCCTGACTGAAACTAAGCCAAATAAACTCTCCTTCTTAGGGAATTGTGTTGCAGCAACAAAATATCTTCCGTGCCTGCTCTCTTTCTCTTAAAGCTTTGAATTTTCTTTGTTGGCTACAAGTGTTTAAATTCTTCTATAGTAAGCGCTGGCCCAGCAGCTGCTGACTTTTTCACCTGGAACTTATTAAGAGAATCCCTAGGTACTTCCAGGGTATCATCCCATAATATTTAATACAATGGGATACACATGCACGCTCAAAGTACATTCAAACACACACACACACACACACACAGAGAGAGAGAGAGAGAGAGAGAGAGAGAGAAATACATGTTTTTATGATGCTGAGGGTTGAGCCTAGGGCCTGTGTATACTAGGTAAATACTGTAAAACCGAACCAAGCCCTGATCCTATTACTAATAAATATACAAGTTAGTTCTATCTCCTCCTATCTAAAGACTAATTCCTCTTAGCCGTGGTCAACACAAGGAAGCAGAAGGGTCAGTCAGCTCTGTGGTCGCTTGAAGAAAGCGTTGCTTTCTTCCCTCCTGGGGCATTTACTTACTTATCGCCCACAGTGCCAGAGGAACCCAGAAATGGACCTCAGGTGAGACATCAGCCCCAAACCTCTTGATGGTCGTCATAGCAGCAAGAAGGATTTCCACCTGGCAGCCCGGACTGACTTACAACCAGGTGGCAGCCCGGACTGACTTACAACCAGTCATCAGATTTAAAGAGCAAATCAATTCAAAGACTAATTAAAGTGACCTCAGTGCCGAGACGAGATGAACTGACTCCTGACCTGATCCGTCCTCTTGGTGAAGTAACGAACTCTACCTGTGTGCAACTCAAGTCCGCCAAGATGGCTGTTTCCTTCCGTTAAAAGCGGCACTTGGCCTAAAACATTTGGTTTGTCTACAGACAACTTTGAAGTTGAGTCACAACTGGGGAAGTATTTCTAGCTGGGTGGTGGTGGTGCACGCCTTTTGTCTCAGCACTCAGAAGGGAGAGGCAGCCTGTTGGGGATTTCTGAGTTCGAGGCCAGCCTGTTGAACAGAGCAAGTTCCAGGAAAGCCAGAGCTACACAGAGAAACCCTGTTTCAAAAAAACAATAAACTAAGCCGGGCGTGGTGGCGCATGCCTGTAATCCCAGCACTTGGGAGGCAGAGACAGGCGGATTTCTGAGTTCGAGGCCAGCCTGGTCTACAGAGTGAGTTCCAGGATAGCCAGGGCTACACAGAGAAACCCTGTCTCGGAAAAAAAACAAACAAACAAACAAACAAAAAACCACAATAAACTAAAATAAAGAAGGAAGGTATTTTCCATACCTTCAGCTTTCTGTGTGGATTTTTAGAAACAAAACATCTTGGTTTTGACTGTTAAAAAAGAGAAGAGATGACTCAGAGGTAAAGAGCACCGACTGCTCTTCCAGAGGTCCTGAGTTCAATTCCCAGCAACCACATGGTGGCTCACAACTGTCTGCCATGGGATCTGATGCCCTCTTCTGGGGTGCCTGAAGACAGTGACAGTGTGATCACATGCACAAAATAAGTAAATCTTAAAGAAAAGAAAGGAAGGGGGAAGAGGAGCAGGAGCTAGTGGTGTACACTTTTGATCCCAGGATTTGGGAGGAAGAGGCAGGCAGATCTCTGACTTTAAGGTCAGCCTGGTCTACACAATAAATCCCAAATCACACAATAAATTCCAGAGCTATAGTGTGAGCTCCTGTCTCAACAAAGAAACAAACAAAACCTAGGAAGTGGAGGAGAGATAGGTGAGGACTTTGGGTACTTGATAGGAACTGGGCTATATATGCCTTTGCCCGTACTCTGTGCTTGGTGCTTTGAAAACCATCCTCTGTGGTAGCAACACAGGGGAAGGGCTGTGGGTTGGTGACTATGCAGCCATGAACGGGAAAGCTCTGGAAACTAATCTGTCAGTATCTGTAAAGACACAGGCACCAGAAAGTCCCAATTGTAGGTTTCTGTGTACCAACTGGGTAGGGGCGGGCTGGGTCCTCAGCTGCTCTGCGGCTGCGGTTGAGAGGCCGTTTGTTCCGTGGTTCGTGCCGCAGGGCTGCGGGGCTCGAGAGCCTCTTGCGACTTGGCAGAAAGGGTGAGGTGCCTGGCACATAGCCAATTTCGGAGCAAAGGTCTCATCCATTCACCCAGACACAGGCAGAGCCGATCCACCTGCCAAAAATAGAGTGGAGGGGCCCCTGCCGTCCCAGTCCAAGTCCACTTCAGATCCAGGTCGGCTTCTCCCCAGAGACTCCGCGTATACTGTTCGTGGTGAGCGACCAGGCTTTGTGTTACCGGCATCCGAAGGCCCCTGAATGTGCTCTTTGTCACATTCTCTGCAGCCGGGCAGAGCCAGAGTTCAAGGGTCCGAGAGGAAAAGCTGAAATTCTAGAGCCTGGTTTTGTGTTTAGGTTTATTTTTAGGATAACGATAAAGGCTTTGAGTCTCCGGGGATAACAGACAGAGCCCAGGCTGTGCCCGGTCAATGAAAGGACCTAGGACGGCTCAGAGGGAGGGACTCTGGGAATGGGCGTCACAAGGTTTCTGGGCTAGTGACTAGCGTGAGAGCTAGAGGGTGAACCTGGGCAGTGAGGAAGGGTCCAGAGGACAGGACCCCAGACTGTCACAGGGCACAGGGGCATCCAGAGTGGAGTCAGGATGAAGAGGAGGAAACAAATCCAAACTGCCCAGAGAGCACCTCTCAGGACCTTCTGAGATGCAGGATGCTTCAAAGCACACAGGAGGTTGGTGTGGTCAGAGACGGTGAGAAGGGCCCTACTCCCAAGATCAGGAGGGGAAAGTATTAGCAGGGACTTCTGAGTTCGAGGCCAGCCTGGTCTACAGAGTGAGTTCCAGGACAGCCAGGGCTACACAGAGAAACCCTGTCTCGGGGGTTGGGGGGGAGGAGAAGAAAGTATTTAAGCACCCCTGTTTGTGGCCCATCGAGAAGAGTTGACGTTGCCTGCAAATTTTGAAGCTGTTTCAGAGAATCCAGTGACCATGAATGAATGGGACCTCTTCCTAGTGTGACAGACACTTAGCTCGTGGTCGCTGCAGTTTCTCCTCACAGCTGACATTCAGTCTCTGATGATGACCCTCTACTTCCCCTAGGGCCTAAATACTGTAACACTGAAGCCGTAACACTGAAATCATGGTCGTGACACATACTGCTCCAGTGGAGTCTGATCCGGCTTTGTAATCAAATATCCAAAAATGGTATACACTGGAAACTGTTTGTTTGGTTGGTTTTTGGTTTTTTGTTCTTTTCTTTTCTTTTCTTTTCTTTTCTTTTCTTTTCTTTTCTTTTCTTTTCTCTTCTTTTCTCTTCTTTTCTCTTCTTTTCTTTTCTTTCTTTCTTTCGTTCTTTCTTTTCCTTTCTTTTTTTTTTTTTTTTTTTTTTTTTGGTTTTTTTCAAGACAGGGTTTCTCTGTATAGTCCTGGCTGTCCTGGAACTCACTCTGTAGACTAGGCTGGCCTCGAACTCAGAAGTCCGCCTGCCTCTACCTCCCAAGTGCTGGGATTACAGGCGTGCGCCACCACCGCCCGGCTTTTATTGTTTTGATTTGGTTTTTGGTTTTTGGTTTCCACCACCCAGCTTTGTTTTGGTTTGGTTTTTGGTTTTCAGAAACTTTTTTTTAAAAAAAGATTTATTTATTTATCATATGTAAGTACACTGTAGCTGTCTTCAGACACCCCAGGAGAGGGCATCAGATCCCATTACAGATGGCTGTGAGCTACCATATGGTTGCTGGGATTTGAACGCAGAACCTTCAGAAGAGCAGTCAGTGCTCTTAACTGCCGAGCCATCTCTCCAGCCCATGCACTGGAAACTCTTACCCAGGACGCTGGCCCCCAACTCTTATTCCTCTCAGAGACGGTTATTGCAATGGTGTGCTGGTTAGTTTTATGTCAACTTGACACAGTTATAGTCATCTAAGAGAAGGGAACTGAGGAAATGCCTCCATGAGATCCAGCTGTAAGGCATTTTCTTAATTAGTGATCAATGGCTGAGGGCTCGGTCCACCGTGAGTGGGAGACCCACCGGGCTGGTGGTCCTGGGCTCTATAAGAAGGCAAGCCAGTAAGCAGCACCCTCCATGGCCTCTGCATCAGCTCCTGCCTCCAAGTTCCTGCCCTGCTGGAGTGCCCGTCCTGACTTCCTTCAGTGATGGATGATGTGTTTGGAAGTGTAGGCTAAATAAACCATTTTTACCCCAGTCTGGTTTTTGTCATGGTGTTTCACCAGAGCAATAATGATCCCAAGTCAGACAAAGGGGCCTTTTGCTTTCCTTCCTGAAATATCATATACCCATGACAAATAGATACATCCCTGTTCATACAGAGAGTCATATCACACACCCACCTCTCTGCCCACGAGGAAAGACTTTGTACCTCTCTGCAAACTGCTTCTGCATTCTACAGAACTGTGGGCCTCTTTGTGGGTGGGCCAGAACCTCTTTCTAGTTCTCGCTGAGAGACCTGTGTGAGGTTGCATGCAATCCTAATCAACAGTCCACGCTGTGTGCTCGGTCACTGCCGCACCAACTGCTTTCCACAGGGTGAGACTAGAGATGATGCCAGTCCGTTTCTACGCATGTGCTGTCAATCCTGAGTAATGGACTCCCTGAAGCCTGGAGAGAATGCTTGGCAGTCAAGAGCATTTGTCTTAGCCGGGAGGTGGTGGCGCACGCCTTTAATCCCAGCACTTGGGAGGCAGAGGCAGGTGGATTTCTGAGTTCGAGGCCAGCCTGGTCTACTGAGTGAGTTCCAGGACAGTCAGAGCTACATAGAGAAACCCTGTCTCGAAAAAACAAAATTAAGGGCTGGGGTTCAGTTTCCAACAAGACATGTTTGCTCACAGCCAACCATTACAGGAAGGGAGATTCAGTGCCCTCCCCTGTCCTCCAGGGGACACAGTGTGCAAACACACAGGTAAAAACACTTATACACATAAATAAAACAAACATAAATTTGTTTTAAATTTTTTAGATAAAAAAGTATATAAATGTATGTTTCTTTTGTTTTTGTTTTTGTTTTTGTTTTTGTTTTTTGTTTTGTTTTTCGAGACAGGGTTTCTCTGTAGTCCTGGCTGTCCTGGAACTCACTCTGTAGACCAGGCTGGCCTCGAACTCAGAAATCCGCCTGCCTCTGCCTTCCAAGTGCTGGGATTACAGGCATGCGCCACCACGCCCGGCAATGTATAACTTTCTTACAGGACTCGCTAAGAACTAAGGCCAGCGCCTACTCATCCAGTAGTCTATCTGCCTTTGACCTACTTCCTGCCCCAGTGTAGGAACTTAAAACAAGTATCAGCAAACCGCCTACCAAAGCGGCTGTCTCTGCTTACGTACACATCTGTAAAGCTCGACAGTATCTGTTTTCCTTGGCTCCCTGACAGAGTAGAGGAGGAGCAGACTTCGACTCCGCCAGATGCGGTAGCTCACGCTTGAGACCCAGCTCTCAGTGGGCAGCCGTGAGAGGACAGGGAGCCCTTATGTCAACACGAGCTCCGAAGGGAGACCTTGTCGCAAAAGCTGGGCGTGGCGTGCATACCCTTAGTCCTGGCCCTCGAAGGCAGAGGGATTGAATCTCTGAGAATTCAAGGCTGGCCCGTCATACACAGAGAGTTCCAGCTCTTTCTCTCTCTGTCTCTGTCTCTGTCTCTGTCTCTGTCTCTGTCTCTGTCTCTGTCTCTGTCTCTCTCACACACACACACACACCATAACAAAAATAGCAGACCCGGAAGATGGCTAAGCAAGTGAAGGTTTTGCTACCCAAACCTGATGATCCCCGAAACTCTCTCTCTCTCTCTCTCTCTCTCTCTCTCTCTCTCTCTCTCTGTGTGTGTGTGTGTGTGTGTGTGTGTGTATGTGTGTGTCTGGGGCATGCATATATATATTTCATGGCATCCTGCATTCTGAATTCTCTCATACCCTGTGTCTCTGCTCTTTCTTTCTTTCTTTCTTTCTTTCTTTTTTTTTTTTTTTTTTTTTTTTTTTGAGACAGGGTTTCTCTGTGTAGCCTTGGCTGTCCTGGAACTCACTCTGTAGACCAGGATGGCCTCGAACTCAGAAATCCGCCTGCCTCTGCCTCCCAAGTGCTGGTATTAAAGGCGTGCGCCACCACCACCCAGCATCTCTGCTCTTTCTTTCTCTCTCTCTCCTTTCTCTCTCTTTTCCTCCTCTCTCACAATAATAATAATAATAATAATAATAGCCGGGCGTGGTGGCGCACACCTGTAATCCCTGCACTTGGGAGGGAGAGGCAGGCGGATTTCTGAGTTCAAGGCCAGCCTGGTCTACAGAGTGAGTTCCAGGACAGCCAGGGCTACACAGAGAAACCCTGTCTCGAAAATAATAATAATAATAATAATAATAATAATAATAATAAATTCTTGTGAATCTTTCATAGATAGATGTGGCTTAATGTGTATTTTGCCTGTTGGCGTGAAGAACAGATTTAAAATTTTTTATTATTGTTCTTTCTTTTTTAAATTTTTTTATTTTTGAGACAGGCTCTCTCTATCCCTGGCTGGCCTGAACTTACTTTGGAGAGCAGGCTGGCTTTGAATTCACAGAGATTTACCTGCCTCTGCTTCCCAAGTGCTGTGTTCTAAGGTGTTTATAACTAAATCTGGCTTCTCTGTGTAGCCTTGGCTATCCTGGAACTCACTCTGTAGACCAGGCTGACCTCGAACTCAGAAATCCGCCTGCCTCTGCCTCCCAAGTGCAGGGATTACAGGCGTGCGCCACCACCGCCCGGCCTAAATCTGGCTTTTTAAAAAGCGAGTGTATTGCCAACAAAAGTGCGCACCCTAGGGGCCAGAAGAGAACAGTGGCTCCCCTGGAAGTGGAGTTAAGGACGGTTGTTTTGTTTTTTTTTGTTTGTTTGTTTTTCGAGACAGGGTTTCTCTGTGTAGTCCTGGCTGTCCTGGAACTCACTCTGTAGACCAGGCTGGCCTCGAACTCAGAAATCCGCCTGCCTCTGCCTCCCAAGTGCTGGGATTACAGGCGTACGCCACCACGCCCGGCTCTAAGGAAGGTTGTTAACTGGAGCCTGCTCCTCTGGACAAGCCCTCCTCATCCCCTTTTAAAGCCCAGCCTGAAGGATGGTGATGATTAGGACCAAGGCCAAAGGACGCTTTGTCCCCATAGCCGAGGGCCAAAACTATGGGGTTTTCTTTAACCTGAATGATCAACTTTCTTTTCTTTTTTCTTTTTCTTTTTTTTTTTTTTTTTTTTTTTTTTTTTTTTTCCCCGAGACAGGGTTTCTCCGTGTAGCCCTGGCTGTCCTGGAACTCACTCTGTTTGCTTTTTTTTTTTTTTTTCAAGACAGGGTTTCTCTGTGTAGTCCTGGCTGTCCTGGAACTCACTCTCTAGACCAGGCTGGCCTCGAACTCAGAAATCTGCCTGCCTCTGCCTCCCAAGTGCTGGGATTACAGGTGTGTGCCATCACCGCCTGGCTCTTTTTTCTTTTTTTAAAGATTTATTTATTTATTTATTTATTTATTTATTATATGTAGGTACACTGTAGCTGTCTTCAGACACCCCAGAAAAGGGCGTCAGATCTCATTACGGATGGTCGTGAGCCACCATGTGGTTGCTGGGATTTGAACTCAGGACCTTTGGAAGAGCAGTCGGTGCTCTTAACCGCTGAGCCATCTCTCCAGCCTCAAAGAGCAAATTTCAAATATGAACTGATTCTGATAAGCAGAAGCACAGGCTTGCGCTGTCTGAGCCCACACACTCAGCATGTTCTTTAGCACAGAGCCCAGCTCAGGTTCCTAGCAAGGTTCCCTTGAGTGAAAGCCAAGGTTTACAAAATACTTACAAAGACACTGGTGGCCTCACCATCCCCACCTCCCCACTGCAAACCTTAGTACCTGGTAATATTCGTTTGTTTGTAGCACTGTGCGCCCCACCTAAGGCCTCGTGCACGTTACAGCTGAGACCTAAGGCCTCGTGCACATTACAGCTGGGACCTAAGGCCTCGTGCACATTACACCTGGGACCTAAGGCCTCGTGCACGTTACACCTGGGACCTAAGGCCTCGTGCACGTTACACCTGGGACCTAAGGCCTCGTGCACGTTACACCTGGGACCTAAGGCCTCCTGCATGTTACACCTGGGACCTAAGGCCTCGTGCACTTACAGCTGGGACCTAAGGCCTCGTGCATGCTAAGCAAACACTCTACTGATTCACACCCAGGCCCCATTTTGCTTTCTGACCTTTCACTATCTCCAGGCACCATCATCATCCAACAAGCTATGTTTTACTCACTTGTGGCTCTCACTAGACCATACTACCCGCAATGGTGGAACTTTTTATTTTTCACTGCGGTGTCCCCAGGCCTAGAATGGTGTGGGGTGAGAGTCCAGCCAGGCACGCTGAGGGAGAGTACCTGTGTGCACGTAGCTCTATTTTGCTAACGCTAGTAAACTAGTCACAGTAATCTCACCAATGATATTTCTTTATAGTCTCACTGTGTCCCCTGAGACGGATAGAATGTATTATCTTTACTTGACAGAGTAAAAAATGACTGTGTGATACTACTGTCAGTCCGCAAGCTAAGATGTCGAGGCTGGGATACAGTCTAGATTTCTGCTGTTTTTCCCCCTGAGGCAGAGTTTTATCCTGTAGCTCAGGCCGACCTGGGACTCTGCAATCCTTCTTGCTCGGCTCCCTAAACACTGGAGTCATGAGGATAAGTCATCATAACCAGTGCTATCCTCCTTCGCCGCACAGGGATCTTCGGAGAGACCAGAACCTAGAAAACCTCTGGCACTTGGGACACATTTTGGCCCGCTCCCTGTTTTTTAAATCAAGTTTTATTGGCACACAGCTACATTTATTTGGAACATATTTGTGGCTGCTTTAAGCCTCTATAGCATGTCGGGTAGCTGTGATAAACACCATGCGGTCCACAAGGCTGGAGTATTTTCTTTCTGCTCTTTACACTACCGTTCTCTCCCCTGTGGTCCATTATCAGAGGTCCCTGGTGCCCTAAGTCCACTCCATCAAAGTCAATTCCATGCTGATGCCGTTGTGTGGTTTTTCACTGTGCTGACCCTTACGATGATACAGAAGAGGTGGAGGCTGTGGAAGTTTCCTGAAACTGCCAAAACACATGACCACAAATGACCCAGGGGCTCAAAGAACAGAAAGTCATTCATTTTTGTTCTCTCTTTGCTGAGACACGGCTTCACTAGGACCCTGGTTGGCTTGGAACTCTTTTATGTAGAACAGGCTGACCTCAGAGATCCAACCCACCAGCCCCAGCCTCTGCTTCTGGGACTAAAGGTGAGTGCTACCATCTAGCCAGAGACCCAGTCTTAAGGCTCTGCAGGCCAGAAGCCCAAGTGAATATGGGCTGAGGCTCCCTGGAGAGGCTCCAGAAGACGTTCTCATCCGCACTCCAAAATACCCTTCCTTCCCCAACTCTTTGTTCTTTTAGATGGTCTCCTAGAGTCATCCAGGCTGTCCTCCTGCCTCAGCTTCCCAATGGCTGAGATTACAGGTATGAGCTACACCTGGTCTTCAATGTATCTTCATGTCCTTGTCTCTCCTGTGTCATTTTTTTTTTTTTTAAAGACACGGTTTCTCTGTGTAGTCCTGGCTGTCCTGGAACTCACTCTGTAGACCAGGCTGGCCTCGAACTCAGAAATCCGCCCGCCTCTGCCTCCCAAGTGCTGGGAGTAAAGGCGTGCGCCACGACCGCCCGACTGTGTCATCTTCTATTCTATCTCCTGACACTTGTCATTGGATTTAGGAGTCTCTCAGACAAGCCAGGATGCTCTCGAGAGTCGTTGTTACACCTCAGTGACCATTTCCAAGATTCTTGGGAAGCAGGAGCAGGAGGAGCAGGGGTTCAAGCTCAGCCTCAGCTCCAAAGTGAGTCGGAGGCCAGGCTGGGCCACCTGAGTCTTTGTTGATTCAAAAAGCTAACCAAAGCCCAGGCTGGAAAGGTGACTCCGGGGTTATTCTTAGTGCCTTTGTCAGGTGGCTTACTCCTGTTTTTTGTTTTTTTGTTTTTTTTTGTTTTTGTTTTTTTGTTTTTATTTTTGTTTGTTTGTTTATTTTTGTTTTTGCTTTGTTTGTTTGTTTTTTGTCCCAATGGCTCTGGAAACTAAGGCAGGAGGATCATTTTCCTATTGAGTTTTTGTGTTGAAATAAAAGACTGTATTTTTGCCAAGGCAGTAGTGATACATGCCTCTTGAGACAGGATTTCTCTCTGTAGACCAGGCTGGCCTCGAACTCAGAAATCCACCTGCCTCTGCCTCCCGAGTGCAAGGATTAAAGGCATGAGCCACCACTGCCTGGCTGACAGAACATGCCTTTAATCCCAGCCCTCAGGCCCTCCAGATGCGGAGGCAGGTCCTCCAGAGGCAGAGGCAGCGTATCTCTGAGTTTGCTAGCCTGGGTTACGAAGTGAGTTCCAGGACAGACATCCAGGGCTACACGGAGACACTACTCATTTAGAAAAAAAAGACAAAAACAAACAAACAAACAAACAAGCAAACAACAACAATAACAAAGACTTTGTGGGAAAGCAGCAGGTGGTGGAGTGAGGGCAGAGGGCTTGTCTTGGAGGAGAGCCACCTTGTGGGCAATGATGGAAGTGCAGCCAAACCTCCCGCTGGGCAGAGCCAGCAGGATCTGAGCCTCCTCTCTGATGGCCCTGCTGATGCCAGGGGCGACTTGGAGATCCCCAGTGCCCTGGCCATAATGATGAGTTTTTGTTGAAATATTCTTTCGAGTTTAGTGTTCTCTTTGACCCGTAAAGTGGCTTTTGGCTCCCAGCCAGACTGTGGCACCTTTAGGCCAAAGAGGCAGATAAACCGATTCCTGGAAACCCTTGCTCAGTCTTTGTCCACTCTACTCTGGCTCTGATAACGGCTCCCCCGGCTGCAGACTGATTTCGGCCTGGGTGAATTCCAATCACAACTTGGCTATTATGGCCGGTTCAAGCCTGTCTCCAGCTTCCTGTCATCCAGTAAGAGTCTGCGTGTAAGCCTGGATAAAGCTAAAAAATCAAGCACAGTCACTGCAGTGCAGATAATGCCCTCTTTCCTTTGGTTTGTTTGTTGGAGACAGGGTTTCTGTGTAGCCCTGGCTGTCCTGGAACTTGCTCTGTAGACCAGGCTGGCCTCCAACTCACAGAGATCCAACTGCCTCTGCCTCCTGAGTGCTGTGATTACAGCATCATCCAGCACCTCAGGTAAACTTTATAAAGGAAGAAACGGGAACAATAACGCTTTGTGTCTGTTTTTCCTTCCTGAGTACTTTGAGGGCTTAGCAGGGAGGGATAGCAACTCTGTTTTTCTTCAACCTTTGAAAGTCACATCCCAGCACTAAAACTCCTTTGGTCAATTTTCCCGCAGTAAGAGCCCAGTAAGCACTGCAGAGTATTAGGGATCGACCCTTTGTATGTATGTATGAATATATATATATATATATATATATATATACCCATACATACATATACACATACATGCAATATACAATAATTTATATAATATATAATGTACATAATATATGTAAAATATACATATGCACACATATCTAAGACGCTGTAGCTGTTTTCAGACACACCAGAAGAGGGCGTAAGATCCCATTACAGATGGTTGTGAGCCACTATGTGGTTGCTGGGATTTGAACTCAGGATCTCTGGAAGAGCAGCCAGTGCTCTTAACCACTGAGCCGTCTCTCCAGCTCGACCCTATATAATTTTGAGCAAAGGTGTTAAGAAGAGGATTTTCCCATCAACAGGCCAGGGGTTGTCACGTGATCTCCCCAGGCCACGCTCCAGGCCATTGACAATTGTGTGCCACATTACACAAGTTGTGCTGGTGTATTGCACCAAGGCTGCCACCAGACTACCAACCCCGCCCCACCCGAAAACAGCCAGTCTCGGGAACCAGCACCACAACAAAGTCGGGCCCCAGAGCAAGGAAGGGTCCGCCCTCGGGGGTGTGGTCGAGCGTGCTCCTAGCCAATGAGCGCCAGCACCTGGCCGCCGCCAATCGGAAGGCAGCGCGGGCTGCAAAGCGGGTGTTCCAGATGTCTAGGCTGGGATAAGTCTAGATTTCTGCTGTTTTTCCCCCTGAGGCAGAGTTTTATCCTGTAGCTCAGGCCGACCTGGGACTCTGCAATCCTTCTTGCTCGGCTCCCTAAACACTGGAGTCATGAGGATAAGTCATCATAGCCAGTGCTATCCTCCTTTGCGGCACAGGGATCTTCGGAGAGACCAGAACCTAGAAAACCTCTGGCACTTGGGACACATTTTGGACCACTCCCTGTTTTTTAAATCAAGTTTTATTGGCACACAGCTACATTGATTTGGAACATATTTGTGGCTGCTTTAAGCTTCTATAGCATGTCGGGTAGCTGTGATAAACACCATGCGGTCCACAAGGCTGGAGTATTTTCTCTCTGCTCTTTACACTACCGTTCTCTCCCCTGTGGTCCATTATCAGAGGTCCCTGGTGCCCTAAGTCCACTCCATCAAAGTCAATTCCATGCTGATGCCGTTGTGTGGTTTTTCACTGTGCTGACCCTTACGATGATACAGAAGAGGTGGAGGCTGTGGAAGTTTCCCGAAACTGCCAAAACACATGACCACAAATGACCCAGGGGCTCAAAGAACAGAAATTCATTCATTTTTGTTCTCTCTTTGCTGGGACACGGTTTCACTAGGACCCTGGTTAGCTTGGAACTCTTTTATGTAGAACAGGCTGACCTCAGAGATCCAACCCACCAACCCCAGCCTCTGCTTCTGGGACTAAAGGTGAGTGCTACCATCTAGCCAGAGACCCAGTCTTAAGGCTCTGCAGGCCAGAAGCCCAAGTGAATATGGGCTGAGACTCCCTGGAGAGGCACCAGAAGACTTTCTCATCCTCACTCCAAATACCCTTCCTTCCCCAACTCTTTGTTCTTTTAGATGGTCTCCTACAGTCATCCAGGCTGTCCTCCTGCCTCAGCTCCCCAATGGCTGAGATTACAGGTATGAGCTACACCTGGTCTTCAATGTATCTTCATGTCCTTGTCTCTCCTGTGTCTTTTTTTTTTTTTAAAGACACGGTTTCTCTGTGTAGTCCTGGCTGTCCTGGAACTCACTCTGTAGACCAGGCTGGCCTCGAACTCAGAAATCCGCCCGCCTCTGCCTCCCAAGTGCTGGGAGTAAAGGCGTGCGCCACGACCGCCCGACTGTGTCATCTTCTATTCTATCTCCTGACACTTGTCATTGGATTTAGGAGTCTCTCAGACAATCCAGGATGCTCTCGAGAGTCGTTGTTACACCTCAGTGACCATTTCCAAGATTCCTGGGAAGCAGGAGCAGGAGGAGCAGGGGTTCAAGCTCAGCCTCAGCTCCAAAGTGAGTCGGAGGCCAGGCTGGGCTACCTGAGTCTTTGTTGACTCAAAAAACTAACCAAAGCCCAGGCTGGAAAGGTGACTCGGGGCTTATTCTTAGTGCCTTTGTCAGGTGGCTTACTCCTGTTTTGTTTTTGTTTTTGTTTTTGTTTTTGTTTTTGTTTGTTTTTTGTCCCAATGGCTCTGGAAACTAAGGCAGGAGGATCATTCTCCTATTGAGTTTTTGTGTTGAAATAAAAGACTGTATTTTTGCCAAGGCAGTAGTGATACATGCCTCTTGAGACAGGATTTCTCTCTGTAGACCAGGCTGGCCTCGAACTCAGAAATCCACCTGCCTCTGCCTCCCGAGTGCAAGGATTAAAGGCATGAGCCACCACTGCCTGGCTGAGGGAACATGCCTTTAATCCCAGCCTTCAGGCTCTCCAGAGGCTGACACTGCGTGTTGGTCTTGAGACCTGTGACGTCATATAGGCGACAATTAGTGTGGCCTGCAAGTTTAGCCCTGTTACCAAGGCAATGGCCACCATGTACCCAGAATTCAATGGGCCTACCTATTTTACCTGTAATTTAAATTACCACCCATATAAAAGGGTAGTGTTTCTCTCTCTCTTTCTCTTTTACTCTTCGCTCCCGGCCTTCCCTTTACCCCGCTCACCTGTACCCCTATCTTAAATAAAGCCACGTGGAGTTGTCTGGTCTAGTCTTATTGCTGCGGCCCACATCTCCCGGCTTCTCCACCGCACCGCGGCTTGCGGCCCAGGCGGTTTCCGCCGCCGGTCACCGAACTGCATGGGAAAAACCAACATTTTGGCGAGCCAAGCCAGGAGACTCTGCAGAGAAAACACCCACGCAGTATTCACCGCGCCTAAGCCACCGCTGCCACCATTTCCACAGCCGCCACAGTCTCCCGTGGGCACCACTGCTGCTTTTACCACCACCACAATCTCCGCCGGCTTTCCGCCAGCACTCCGCCGGCCCCGCGGGCGCTGTTGCCGCTGCCGCCGCCGCCACCACCGCTGCCACCACCACCGCCGCCACCACCGCCACTGCGAACTTCCATCATGTGAGCTGCACGCTAGAGCTCACCACGCAGCATAGACCAGACCAAACAGCTCCATGTTCCCTGCTATCGGATTGCACATTCTTAAGAACAGACACTGCAAATTGCTAAGGTAACTCGGTTGGCTAGGAGAATTTTAGCCAAAGGATAGGAATTGGCCAACCTATCTCAGGTTGAAATTTGTTCCTGAACCCAGCTCACATAACTGGCCTCTAGCTAACACTCACTTGTATTAGGACAATTAGCCCTTGGGTATTTCTCCCCCCCCCGCCCCCCCCACTGGGAAGTGTTTAAAACTCGCCATGGAAGTCCTAGGCCAGGCAGACACTTTCCCTTCCACGTTCTGAGAACGTGCGGACGCTCCTAGGTATCCTCGTGACGGCCAGGGTCCCTAGCCTAGCGGGCAGCAGCGGTATTAGCATATTTTCCCCAGGACGCTGGGATAATATTTAATACATTTTTACACACCCAATGGGAAGTAATTTGTCTTCAATGGTACCTCCAGGCACCCCACTGGGATGCGTCCTGGAGAATATCAAGTGTCTAAAATTAGCCTCCAATTTGAGGCGATCAAAGTTAATAAACCTCTGTAATAAGGTCTGGATTCAATATAAGCTAGACAATAACTCCAAATGGCCACCTAATGGCACCCTAAACCCTATCATTTTAAGGGATCTTAATACATACTGCCAGCAATCCAGTAAATGGGATGAGGTTCTCTATGTCCAAGCTTTCATTTATCTTCGTTCTAAACCATCTCTCTGCTCTGCCTGTTCTCCTTCTCAACTCCTCTTAGCCATGAAACCTACCCACCTTCCACTAGAGGACGCCACGTTCGATCCAGCTGGCGAGCCACCCCTAATCTGCCGCAGGCCTACCGGGCCTGCGAGACCCAAAACTGCAGCTTCAGTCTCTCTCTCTCAACAGGTTCCGGAGTCTACTAATCCAACCTCCCCAGACACCTCCCCTCCCTCTCTGCCAGCTACAGGTCATTCCAAACACCCTGAACTGGCACCAACCTTTACCCCTCCTATTACATGTTCCAAGGCCACAGCCAAGTGCCCAACCACTTCTCCCCCGAGGACACCTGACCCAGCACCAGTCCTTCCTCTGAGGGAAGTGGCTGGAGTTAATGGTTTGGTTAGGGTACATGTTCCTTTCTCATTGAGTGAACTCTCTCAAATAGAAAACAGACTGGGTTCTTATACTTCCAATTCCTCTAACTTTATTCAAGAGTTTCAGTACATCACTCAGTCCTATAGCTTAACTTTCCATGATGTCCATATGATTCTCACTAATAACTTACTTCCAGAGGAACGCAGGCGAATCTTGGAAGAGGCGAGAGTGCATGCAGACCAGATTCACCAGACAGACAGAACATACCCAATTGGATCCGAGGCAGTACCTGACCAGGATCCTCAATGGGATTACAATTCCACAGGTGGTATTTTAGCCAGAGACAGGTTTATTACATGTCTTATAGCTGGTCTCAGAAAGGCAGCCTTAAAGCCAGTAAACTTTGAAAAACTCCAGGAAGTTGTCCAGGACAAACAGGAAAATCCATCTCAGTTTTTAGATTGCCTTACAAAGGCTTTATTACAGTACACTAATCTAGATCCCGAGAATCTGGAAGGTAAGCAACTTTTAATGACTTATTTCTTTTCCCAGAGCTATCCTGACATAAGAGCTAAACTTAAACGCTTGGAGAGGGGGCCTCTAACTCCCCAGGCAGAAGTCTTAGCACTGGCCTTTAAGGTGTACCACGGGAGAGATGAGAAAGCCTGAAAACAAAAATACCACATGCTGGCAAAGGCTATCCGACCAGCTCCAGCTACCACCCCGGGCTCCTGGCGTTCTAAGGCTAAAGTACCATCAGCTCCCTGCTATAGATGTGGTCAAAAGGGTCACTGGGGGAGGGATTGCCCCAACCCCCGCAAGCCAAGAGGACCATGCCCTGAGTGTCATCGTGAGGGACACTGGGCGATCGAGTGCCCTCGGGTCGCACAGAACAGAGGGCCACCTTGCCCAGATACTCCTCCAACAGACCTCCTAGGCTTGGCTATGGATGACTGAAGGGGCCAGAGCTCTCTTGACCCGACAACACCCATCACCAGCAGGGAGCCCCGGGTAACTATAGTGGTCTGTGGGCGGCCCATCTCCTTCCTCCTGGACACCGGGGCCACATACTCGGTCCTGATGGAGTTTTGGGGTTCACCTCACCTTCGTGTCTTCCCACAGTCGGGATAGGAGGACAGCCTTACCTTCCTCACCAGACGCCACCACTTAGCTGCTCTTTTAGAAACATGCCCTTCACCCATTCCTTTTTGGTAGTGCCAACTTCTCCCGTTCCCTTATTAGGTAGGGACCTTTTAGTTAAGTTGGGGGCTTCAATTTCCTTTGTCCCCTCACTCGCCTGAACCCAAGCTCGCCAGCAGTTCCCCTACTTCTCCTTCGTCAGTCAACCTACTAACACTGACATGTTATTTCCTCTACCAGCTTCTCAGGTGGCCCCAGAGTTTGGGACGTCCAGAATCCTCCTGTCGCTAGACATCATTCTCCTGTTGTCATCCAGTTACTGGACCCTACCAGGTACATCACCCAAGCTCAATGCCCTCTCTCTCTCCAAAGCCTCAGGGGACTTAAGCCTACTATCTCTGACCTCTGAAGAAAGAAATTTCTCCGCCCTACCTCTTCTCCCTTCAACACCCCTATACTAGCAGTCAAAAAACCTAATGGTACCTATCGCCTGGTTCAAGATCTCAGGTGCATTAATGCTGCAGTGGTACCTCTCCATCCTGTCGTAGCCAACCCTTACACACTTCTTTCTACTATCCCCTCAGGAACTTCTCATTTCTCAGTCCTAGATCTAAAAGATGCCTTTTTCTTTATCCCTCTCGACACTCAATCACAAAACATATTTGCTTTTACCTGGACGGATCCTGATACCCACTTTTCTACCCAACTTACCTGGACTGTTCTGCCTCAGGGGTTCCGAGACAGCCCACACCTATTTGGCCAGGCTCTGGCTTCTGACTTACTCTCTCTATCTCTCCCTAGATCTAAAATTCTTCTTAATGTAGATGATGTTCTTTTGTGTAGCCCATCTTTAGAGAGTAGCCAAGCAGACACCTCTACCCTTCTAAATTTCCTTTCCAGTCGAGGCTATAGGGTCTCACCTTCTAAGGTTCAACTGTCTACTCCTCAGGTTACCTATTTGGGGTTAACAATTACCCCAACCCACAAGGCTATCACCTTAGATAGAAAGAATCTAATTCAGTCTTTAACTGTTTCTTCTACAAAGGAAGAGATCTTGTCATTCCTAGGAATGGCTAGCTTCTTACGTTCCTGGGTTCCTTCCTTTTCCCTCTTTTCTCAGCCCTTATATGAGGCAGCATTAGGCCCCACCCATGAACCTCTTCTCAAACCTGTTACTAAGCCCTTTCAGAGACTCCAACAGGCTCTCCTTAAGGCCCCAGCCTTACACCTCCCTGACCTGACTCGTCCCTTCTCCCTCTATGTAACTGAAAAGGAGGGATTTGCCCTTGGAGTCTTAGGTCACCAGCTAGGACCTTCTTTTGCACCTGTAGCATACCTGTCCAAAAGACTAGATTTAACCATCCAAGGATGGACACCTTGTATTCGTACCTTAGCAGCTGCTGAACTCCTTATTCAAGAGTCAAAGAAGCTAACATTGGGGTCTCCCATAACTGTGCTCTCTTCTCATAACCTGTCGCAGCTCCTAAGTTATAAAGGCTTGCAGACTCTACCTCCCTCCAGGGTCCTTTCTCTTCAGGTAGCGCTAATAGAAGATTCCACACTCACCTTCCAATCATGTCCTCCTCTCAATATTTCTAATCTTCTTCCCCGACCTAACACTAACCACTCCCTTTCTCATTCCTGCACTGAGACTTTAGAGCAACTACTACCTCATCCTTCACACATACAGGAGGGCACACTGCCTCAAGCCATTTATACCTGGTACACAGACGGAAGCTCCTTTCTATATGAAGGGACTAGAAAAGCTGGCTATGCCATAGTGTCAGACACCGAGGTGGTAGAGGCACAGGCCCTCCCTTCACACACCACGAATCAGCAGGCTGAGCTAATAGCTCTCACTCGTGCCTTTCAATTGGCACAGGGACAATCCCTCAATGTCTATACAGACTCTAAATATGCTTTCCATATCCTCCTGTCCCACACTGCTATCTGGAAAGAGCGCGGGTTACTTACCATCACAGGAGGATCGATAACTAAAGCAAGCCACATTTTAGCCATGCTAAAGGCCTCCCATCTCCTCACAGCTATTGGGATTGTCCATTGCAGATCCCACCAGACGGATGACTCTATTGTCTCCAAGGGAAACAACCGAGCTGTTGAGGCAGCTAGGACTGCAGCTCTTAGAGGGCTAAACTCATCTTACCTTCCCCGAGATATCCTCACACTTCAACCCACATCTCTACCTTCTCCTCCTGACACTCGCCAAACTCTATCCTATCTTCACCAACTCTTTCATCCTAACAGCCGAGCGTTATCTTCTTTTGTTAAGACCCACTTACAGCCTACTCCTGAGGACTTAAGTTTCTTAAAATCTATCACTGCCTCTTGTAAAATTTGTCAGATGTCGGATTCCAACTCGAGATATCGTAGCACCCCTTTCCCTACCCATCAGGCTAGAGGTTCCCTTCCTGGAACTGACTGGCAACTTGACTTTACCCACATGCCCACTGTCAAGCGTGCCAAGTACCTCTTGGTCTTGGTGGACACCTTCTCGGGGTGGGTAGAAGCGTTTCCCACCACTAACAAGAGGGCTCAGACAGTTTCTGATCTCCTCCTCCGAGAGATCATACCCCGATTTGGTGTTCCAGCCTCTCTTCAGTCAGACAATGGCCCTGAATTTACTTCCCAGATTTCTCAAATTCTTTCTAAGGCCTTAAACATCCCTTGGCATTTTCACATTCCCTACCATTCTCAATCTTCAGGTAAGGTAGAAAGAACTAATCACTCTTTAAAAATCACCCTTGCTAAGCTGTCACAGGAACTTAACCTTGACTGGGTAAAACTCCTACCTCTGGCTCTTTTCAGACTACGAGCTCTCCCGAAGTGACCCCTTCTCATCTCACCCTTTGAACTTATGTATGGACGTCCAGTTTTAACTCCTGGTCTTTCACCTAAATGCTCCCCCCTCCCAGACCACCTACTCACCCCATTGCTTTGCCACCTTCGTTCTCTCCTATGGAACTTTGCTGACCACCATCTACCGCGGCCACACACTGTCTCCTGTCCACTTCCTGTCAACATTGGGGACCAAGTCCTCTTATTTCCTCCAGATCATCGGCCTTCACCCCTCTCGCCCAAATGGCAGGGTCCTTTTAAGGTGATTCTCGTGACCCTCACAGCTGCTAAACTCGAAGGATTCTCTCATTGGATCCACCTGTCTCACCTTAAACCTTTCATCCCTCTACCTAAAAATGACTGTTCTTCATACACGTCAACCCCAACAGGACCGTGCTCTATTAAGCTCTGGAGGACTTCGAGACCATCCACCTTGTCCCCAATTCCAGAACATGAGACTCCACTCCGGCATCCGAGCTCGACCTCATTGGATTAGACATGTTTGTTTTTTTTTAAGTTTTATTTATTTATTTATTTATTATATGTAAGTATACTGTAGTTATCCTCAGACACTCCAGAAGAGATCTGTCAGTCAGATCTCATTACAGATGGCTGTGAGCCATCATGCGGTTGCTGGGATTTGAACTCAGGACCTTCAGAAGAGCAGTCAGTGCTCTTAACCTTTGAGCCATCTCTCCAGCCCTAGACATGGGTTTTATTGTCCTACCCCTGCTGTTCTTCGTTTCCATCCAGGGCAGTCCTTACATCTGGAGATTCGAGGTTCAAGAAACCCCCACAGATAACAAACAGTCTTTCCAAATAGGATCAGGAAACTGCTCCATATCCGGATGCCAAGAACCGGTCCAAATTGCGATCATTCCTATATCGGTTATCCCATCTAAATATTATGATCTCTATACTTGCTTTCTCTTTGACCAGACAAAAGATTATTGCAGAAGATGGCCGGACGAATATGGGGGCTGCCCATATTGGTCTTGCCAGATACATATGCTAGGATCACGGGTCAATCATTTCTTCTATCAACACCGCAAGACACTTTTCTTCTACATACAAGACCCGTGGGATTCCAGGTAGGAGACAGGAGTTGTTGGTAAGCTCTATTGTAAAAATCAGCCCAGCTCCCCAGTAAGTACCATCCATATTCAGAGAAAGTATATCTCAATCGCCCAACCTCTAGGTATTGAAAAGGTAGGGGAGATAATCAAACACTCCTCTGAGGTCCTTGATTCTTTGACAGCACCCCTCATAAATGGCACCAACTTGTCATTTCGTCTATTGCTTCAAACTTTGACCTCAGCATACCATCTCCTTAATGTCACCAGGCCTGGTCGCTTTAAAGATTGTTGGTTATGTGCACCCCCAGGAATTGACTCAAAACTATCACTTACAGCTTCTCCAGTGATACTGCCAAATAACCTTACCTCACCTTTTGTCAGCTGTCCTGACTCTGATGTCACCATGGCTCCGTACCTTGCCTCTGTCCCTCTCTTTGGCATAGCAAACTGTTTTAAGGCCTCTGGGACACGTTCTGTAGGAACGTTAAGCCCCCTAGACTGTAATAAAACCATAAGCCTTGATATATCATCTCTGCCACAATGCCCTGCAATCCAAAACACGTCAATTCTTTGTGGCACTCAGGTATATCATCGCCTACCTGCCAGCTGGTCTGGAGTTTGCACATTGGTACTCCTTTTCCCTGAACTGGGAGTAATCCAGGGAAATGAGCCTCTGCCAATCCCAGTGGTAGATATGATAGCTGCTCGACATGAGAGGGCAGTTCAGATCGGGCCCCTCTTGGTCGCTACAGGAATAGCCGTAGGTGTTGGCACTGGTGTGGCAGGAAGAACAACTTCTCTGGCCCAATACAATACATTCACTTCCCAGTTTAAAAGTGATCTCCAGGGAATGACTGAAACTGTGCTGACTGTCCAAAAGCAGATCGATTCTTTGGCAGCCGTGGTGCTTCAGAACCGACGTGGACTGGATGTCTTCACAGCTGAAAGAGGTGGTCTTTGCCTGTTCCTTCAAGAAGAATGCTGCTTCTATGTCAACCAGTCCAGGAGAGTGAAAAACAAAATCCAGGAGCTCCAGTCAGACATAAAGAACTTCAGAGATCGTGAGACCTCTAGTTCTGGGATTTTTGAAAACCCTATATGGAAATGGATACTGCCTTTTGTAACGCCTTTTCTAGTCATCTTTCTCGTGCTGTTATTTGCGCCTTGCCTCATTAATCTTGTTTCTACATTCTCAAAGGCAAATGCAAAAAATTTCCAACCAAACTATTAATCAGTTTCTGTTACAGAATTACCAGCCGCTGCCCATGGAAGAGCCGCTGTCCACAGAAGTACCTGATGCCGAGGGCCCCGATGGTGAAAATCAGCTACGCCCCCAAACTGACGACGCCCCTAGACAGCAGGAAGCAGTTTAAGAGACACGACGCCCTCATTCCTTTTCATCATTGCCCCCCCTTTTCTTTTCCTTTTTTAATAATAGAAATGGAGGAATGTTGGTCTTGAGACCTGTGACGTCATATAGGCGACAATTAGTGCAGCCCCGCAAGTTTAGGCCTGTTACCAAGGCAACGGCCACCATGTACCCAGAATTCAATGGGCCTACCTATTTTACCTGTAATTTAAATTACCACCCATATAAAAGGGTAGCGTTTCTCTCTCTCTTTCTCTTTTACTCTTCGCTCCCTGCCTTCCCTTTACCCGGCTCCCCTGTACCCCTATCTTAAATAAAGCCACGTGGAGTTGTCTGGTCTAGTCTTATTGCTGCAGCCCACATCTCCCGGCTTCTCTGTCACACCGCGGCTTGCGGCCCAGGCCGGTCACCGAACTGCATGGGAAAAACCAACACAGCGTATCTCTGAGTTTGCTAGCCTGGGTTATGAAGTGAGTTCCAGGACAGACAGCCAGGGCTACACGGAGACACTACTCATTTAGAAAAAAAAGACAAAATACAAACAAGCAAACAACAACAATAACAAAGACTTTGTGGAAAAGCAGCAGGTGGTGGAGTGAGGTCAGAGGGCTTGTCTTGGAGGAGAGCCACCTTGTGGGCAATGATGGAACTGCAGCCAAACCTCCACTCCAGGAGCAGGATCTGAGCCTCCTCTCTGATGGCTCTGCTGATGCCAGGGGCAACGTGGAGATCCCCAGTGCCCTGGCCATAGTGATGAGTTTTTGTTGAAATATTCTTTCGAGTTTAGTGTTCTCTTTGACCCGTAAAGTGGCTTTTTGGCTCCCAGCCCGACTGGCACCTTTAGGCCAAAGAGGCAGATAAACCGATTCCTGGAAACCCTTGCTCAGTATTTATCCGCTCTACCCTGGCTCTGATAACGGCTCCCCCGGCTGCAGATTGATTTCGGGCTGGGTGAATTCCAATCACAACTTGGCTATTACGGCCGGTTCAAGCCTGTCTCCAGCTTCCTGTCATCCAGTAAGAGTCTGCGTGTATGCCTGGATAAAGCTAAAAAATCAAGCACAGTCACTGCAGTGCAGATAATGCCCTCTTTCCTTTGGTTTGTTTGTTGGAGACAGGGTTTCTGTGTAGCCCTGGCTGTCCTGGAACTCGCTCTGTAGACCAGGCTGGCCTCCAACTCACAGAGATCCACCTGCCTCTGCCTCCTGAGTGCTGTGATTACAGCATCGTCCTGCAGGTCAGGTAGACTTTATAAAGGAAGAAACGGGAACGATAGCGCTTTGTGTCTGTTTTTCCTTCCTGAGTACTTTGAGGGCTTAGCGGGGAGGGATAGCAACTCTGTTTATCTTCAACCTTTGAAAGTCACATCCCAGCACTAAAACTCCTTTGGTCAATTTTCCCGCAGTAAGAGCCCAGTAAGCACAGCAGAGTATTAGGGATCGACCCTGTGTATGTATGTATGGGTATATGTATGAGTATATATATATAAGCCCATACACACACACACATATATATATATATCCATACATACATATACACATATATAATACTTATACATGTAATATACAGTAATTTATATAATTATATAATATATAAAATATGCATATGCACACATTTTTATATCTAAGTACGCTGTAGCTGTCTTCAGACACACCAGAAGAGGGCGTCAGATCCCATTACAGATGGTTGTGAGCCACCATGTGGTTGTGAGATTTGAACTCAGGATCTCTGGAAGAGCAGCCAGTGCTCTTAACCACTGAGCCGTCTCTCCAGCTCGACCCTATATAATTTTGAGCAAAGGTGGTAAGAAGAGGATTTTCCCATCAAGCGGCCAGGGGTTGTCACATGATCTCCCCAGGCCACGCTTCAGGCCATTGGCAATCGTGTGCCACATTACACAAGTTGTGCTGGTGTATTGCACCAAGGCTGCCACCAGACTACCAACCCCGCCCCACCCGAACTCTGCCAGTCTCTGGAACCAGCGCCACAACAAAGTCGGGCCCCAGAGCAAGGAAGGGTCCGCCCTCGGGGGTGTGGTCGAGCGTGCTCCTAGCCAATGAGCGCCAGCGCCTGGCCGCCGCCAATCGGAAGGCAGCGCGGGCTGCAAAGCGGGTGTTCCAGACGCTATGCCGGGCCTGCCGGCACGGGGTGCCGCGGTGGGCGCTGGGCCCCGGGGTCTCCGGAAGTCTTGGACCGAGCTGCTGGGTAGGTCTTGCCACCACTACCTCCCGACCCCGACCAGCGCCCGGTGCGGTCCCGCCATTCTCCGAGTCCGGGTTCAGGTCCCGGCGTGGCGCAGCCCCGCGAGTCAGCTGTCCTGGGCCGCTGGTCCTCGTGGGGCCGTGGTCCCCAGGCTTTCCGGTCCCAGCCGCTCGCCGCAGTGGCCGATGACTATCCGGATCTTGGGCAGCTCTCTCTGGACCTCCGCGCAGCGTGTCACCTCGTCGTGTACGTTGCCCTATAATTGTTTGAGCGTTTTTTTTTTTTCTTTTTATCTCTGTAGCGGGCAGAGTCAAAAAGCAAAACTATGATCCCGAAAGGGAACAGAAATTAAAGGATTCCGCTCTGAAGCTCCTGAGATACCATCAGAACATGTATGACCTTTTGCTAGAGGTAAGAGAAAGTTGGCACGGCTGATCAGGTTGGGTATTGAGAGCCAAGCCAGATCATAATCTCTTTAATATCTTTCTAAGCGTGTGTCCCTGGTGAATAGCTGATGCCCGGCAAACCGGGTGGGAAGAGAGCTGAGTGTATTTTATATTTTAAGTCTTTGGAGATCAAAGCAGCTGGGCAGTAAATTTACTGAGTCTGGAAAGGTTTTAGTAAATTTCTTCTCGGAAAAAGTACTTGAGGAGCTGGAGAGGTGGTTCCGTACAATCTGTTTTGATGGTTTTTATGTGTATGAATGAGTGTTTTGCCAGCATGTATGTACGCACCACATGTGTGCCCAGTGCCTTACAGAAGTCAGAAGAGGCATCTGATCCCCTGGGACTGGAGTTAGGGATGGTTGTGAGTCACCGTGTGGGTGTTGGGAAGCAAAACTTGGTCCTTTGTACAACAAGTGCTCTTGACCACTGAGCCTTCTCTCCCGCATCTTGTCATTCTTGAGAGGATCTGAGGTCAGTTCCCAGAGCCCATGTGAGGTGGCTCAGAGCCGTCTGTAACTCCAGTTCCAGGGGACCTGACACCCTCTTCTGAACTCTGTGAATGGGCTAGTTTGAAGTCAACTCAACACAAGCCAAGAATCATTTAGGAAGAGTTCATCTCAATTTGAAAACCCTCCTCCCCACTCACGTGGGCCTGTGGGCAAGCCTGTGCTGCATTTTCTTGATTAATGATTGATGGGGGAGGGTCCAGCACATTGTGGGGTGGGGCTGTGTGTGTGCCTCCCCTGGACTGGGGGTCCAGGGATGGATGAGAGAACAGGCTGAACAAGCCAGGGTGAGCTTCTGTCCTGACTTCCCCGAAGATGGACTACTAGTTGTTACATATGTTTCTTTCATTCTTTTTTGTATTGTTTTGTTTGCTCTTGTTTTTGGATAGTGTTTCTCTGTGTAGCCCTGGCTGTCCTGGAACTCACTCTACAGGTAAGGCTAGCCTCAAACTCACAAATCTGCCTACCTCAGCCTCCTGAGTGCCACCACTTGCCCAGCAAGATGGTGTACAAGCTGTAAGCTGAAATAAGGGTCTCAAGTTGCTTTTGGTCATGGTGGATTTTATCACAGCAATAGAAATTCTAACACCACACACACACACACACACACACATACAGACACACACTTTCACTCTTTCTCTGTCTCTCTCTCTCTCTGTCTCTCTCTGTCTCTCTCTCTCTCTCTCTCTCTCTCTCTCTCTCTCTCACACACACACACACACACACACACACACACAAAGATGAATTTAAAAACAAAACAAAAATAAAGCCAAACTAACCCGCCAGAGAACCACAGCAAAGGAAACTTGCTCACTCTGTGAGCTGCCCGGCGCTGGAGCCTTGAACGTGACTTGTGCTGTCTCTGGTTTGTAGGTAGAAGAGCCACGGTGTAAAAAGCCGCGTCTGAGCGAGCTGATTGACTGCAACCATGCCGAAGCGCTTCCTTCATCCGTGAGTGGCCCCTGTGCTTTTCAATTCTCTGACCTAGAAAGCGTTTAGGGGGAAAGCCACGATCTGTTTACAGTAGGTAGACATTCGGATTCCACCAGACGATGCCCTTTCCCTTGTGTGTGTCATCACCAGTTACACGGGCCTTATGACTTAATTTGGAGTTATTTCCTCGCTCACGCTCCTACCACCACCACCACCACCGAAACAGGGATTCTCTGTGTAGCCCTGGCTGTCCTGGAACTCACTCTGTAGACCATGCTGGCCTTGAATTCTCAAGAGATCCACCTGCCTCTGACTCCCCAGTGTTGGGATTAAAGATGCGAACCACCATTGCCTGGAGGAATTTACGGCTCTGCCCCGCTCTGCCCTGCCCGTGTGTGTGTGTGTGTGTGTGTGTGTGTGTGTGTGTGTGTCTGTGTGTGTCTGTCTGTCTGTCTGTCTGTCTCACTGTGTGTCTGTCTGTGTGTGTCTGTCTCTGTGTCTGTGATGTGGGTGAGAAGGCTCTTGTGGAAGTCAGAGGACTGCCTACCTCATGGAATCGATTCTTCCACCTTCCCATGGGTTCCAGGAATCAAACTCAGGTCTCTGGGTTTGTGTGCAATGCCCCTTTACCCTCTGAGCCATCTCACTACCCCCTATCCATCTCCCTTCTTCCTGTTTTGAGGAAGGGCTTGTATCCTAGGCTGGTCTAGACCCTGCTGTGTGTGTTGATCCTGCTCCTCCCACTCTTGCACTGTCAGCGTTGACATCACAGGAAGTCCCGCCCCCCTGTCCCCCCTGTGCCTGGTTTAGGGCTTCATTCCTGCTAGGCAAGCTTTTTACCAGCATTGCAGCTCCTCCTGCTGCACACGCTAAAGGTGTGGGCTGGAAGGACCCCAAGTTACTCTTGGAACACTCACTTCACGATTCGTTACTTTGTTTTAGTTTGCCTTTTCCATTCATGCATTCATTCACTCACTGTGAGCTTTTGGTGTAGAGGTCAGAGGTCAACTGCGTGAGTCAGTTTTCCCCTTCAACTGTGACATTGCTGGGGACCAAACTCAGGCTGGCAGCCTTGGCTTCAGGCCACTTCACCCACTGGGACTTCTTGACAGTCCTCAGTAATTATTTTTATAAATTCATGAATATCTGTGAGTATCTGTCACATGCGTGGGGCTACCACAGAGGCCGGAAGAAAGTGTTGCGTGCCCTGGGTTGGAATCTGCGATGACTGAGGAGTTGAAAATGAACCGTGCTCTGTGCGGAGCGGCAGGTCATCCCAAGCCTGGGCCGCCCTCAGGCCCTCACGATTGCTTTTTTGAGTTTATTATTTGACGCCCTGGGGTTTGAACCTAGGGTATTTTATATTTCTCTAGCCCTTTAAATGATTATTTTAGAAGGAGACAGGGTTTGGCTAAGTCGTCGAGGCTGACCTTGGGTTCTCAGTCCTTCCTCAGCTCTCCGGGTAGCTGGGATTACAGGCCCAGCTCTGATTTCTTTTTTTTTTTTTTTAATTTTTAAAGATTTATTTATTTTATGTATATGAGTACACATAAAATAAACTGTCCCAGGTGGCTCCTGCCCAAAGATTTATTTATTAAAATATCTACACTGTAGCTATCTTCAGACACCCCAGAAGAGGGCCATCAGATCTCATTACAGATGTTTGTGAGCTACCATGTGGTTGCTGGGATTTGAACTCAGGACCTTCAGAAGAGCAGTCAGTGCTCTTAACCGCTGAGCCATCTCTCCAGCCCCGTGACTCCTGTTTCTGTGTCTATTCTTTTCCTACCATGATGCTACACCTGAATAAGAAGCACTTCTCAGCCTGTCTTTTGACGACTATGTTTCTTGTGTGTTTTAAGGGAAAGTCCTAACTTTGTTCTGTTTGTAGGCTCTGCTTTTCAGGATCAAGCCTCGAGGCTGGGAGTTCCTGTGGGGGTGCTGTCTGCCACAGTGCTTGCTCGCGGCGTGCGGCAGGTCTGCATGGAGCCCAGCCACCCTGTACTGCTCAGCCCGGAACAGAACGTGAGAAGCCAGCCCCTTGACCTGTCTCTTTTAGGCTGTTTGGGAAAATAAGATGCTCCTTTACTATTGTTTTTAGATAATTTACCTCTTTTTAAAAATCATTGTATTTCTTTTTAGAAGAAGCTGTCTTCCTCACTAGAGATTGCCCAGCATTTGCTGGCACACAATATGTTCTCCCGTCGCACCTTTTGTCAAGAATTATGGAAAGCACAGGTGAATCTGAAATTCTTTGTCCTGGGGTTTTTTTTGTTTTGTTTTGTTTTGTTTTGTTTTAAAAAGGGTTTCTCTGTGTAGTTCAGGCTGTCCTGAAACTCACTTTGTAGACCAGGCTGGCCTCGAACTCAGAAATCCACCTGCCTCTGCCTCCCAAGTGCTGGGATTAAAGGCGTGCACCACCACCGCCCGGCTGTCTTGGGATTTTTTTTTTTGTTTGTTTGTTTTTTGTTTGTTTTTGTTTTTGTTTTTCGAGACAGGGTTTCTCTGTGTAGTCCTGACTGTCCTGAAACTCACTCTGTAGACCAGGCTGGCCTCGAACTCAGAAATCCGCCTGCCTCTGCCTCCCAAGTGCTGGGATTACAGGCGTGCGCCACCACGCCCGGCTTTGTTTTGGGATTTTTAAAGGCGGTCGATGTTCTCTTGGTTTGCGTCTATGAATTTTCCTAGGAATTTGGCCGAACATCTCGTTAATTACAGAGCTTGACAAGGGTTCACCAGTCGCTCCTAAGGGCGGAAGAAGCGCTTCAGTTTTGTGTCTGCCCTCCATCAGCCGCAGAATTTAATATTGGCATAGCGTGCCTGGAGGCCCGTAAAGCTAGCACTCTAATGATTGAGACAGGACAGTCTCTGAGTTCAGGGTCAGCCTGTTGTACTCAGAGAGTTCCGGGCCTGACAGAGCCCCATAGTGACACCCTTCCTGTCTCTGGAAAGATAAACTCGAGCACAGGATAGGAGCATGGTCCTCTGGCTTCCCGGCATGCTGTTAGGAAGGCTCTTCTGGAGTAAGTGGATTACTGACATAGAATTTTAAAACTATACTCACAAGGGCTAGGAATGTAGCCCAGGGGGTCGGGTGTGCACATAGCATGCTTGAGGCACTGGATTACACCCGCAGCTCCTCATAACCTGGGCATAGTGGGGTGTGTGTGTGTGTGTGTGTGTGTGTGTTTGTGCCCGTAATTCGAATGCTTGGGAGATAGAGGCAGGGGATCAGAAGATCAGGGTCATCCTTAGCTACATAGTAAGTTCTAGACCAGCCTGGACTACATGAGGCCATATTTCTCTTCTTTCTTTTTTTTTTTTTTTTTTTTTTTTTTTGGTTTTTTTCGAGACAGGGTTTCTCTGTGTAGTCCTGGCTGTCCTGGAACTCACTCTGTAGACCAGACTGGCCTCGAACTCAGAAATCCACCAGCCTCTGCCTCCCAAGTGCTGGGATTACAGGTGTGCGCCACCAACGCCCGGCTTCTTTCTTTTTTTTTTCCTTTTAAAAAAGATTTAATTATTATATGTAAGTATACTGTAGCTGTCTACTGACACCTGAAGAGGGCATCAGATCTCATTACAGGTGGTCGTGAGCCATCATGTGGTTGCTGGGATTTGAACTTGGGGCCTTCAGAAGAGCAGTCAGTGATCCTATCCGCTGAGCCATCTCTCCAATCCTGTCCATATTTCAAAAACAAAACAAAACAAATTATATTATTAATCTTTATTTGAAACCTAAATTTTAAAATCTTTATTGTGCACATGTGTATGTACGAATGTGTTCTCCAGCCAAGGTTTGTGAGTGGAAATCACGGGGCAATCTCCAGTTCAGAATGCAAAGGCCAGAGTGTAGAAAGGATTGGAAAGGACTTCACTGGAGACTCCTGGGAGGTCAGAGCTGTAGAGGAAAAGCTGTGCAGAACAGACAGGGACACATGAACGCTGTGTGACATGAGTCACTTTGGCCACGTTGTGATTCTACCTGAGCATATGGGCGTGACCTGGGCTGGATACTCTGTAGGTCGAAGCTCACATTGAGATAATCGCTGTTGTTTTTCAGGATTCATTATTGCTCGAAGCCGTGTGGTGTCTTCACACGCACGGTGTCCTGAGCCTGCAAGAGCTACTGCAAAGGTACTTGACTCGCCATCCCGCATTACCTCACAGCACGAGGCCTTCCTTGATTCAAAGCTGAGTTTCTAAGCTGCCTCTAAATGCTATTTATTTCTCTATCTGTTGCGTGGTGGGAGGTGCATGCGTGTGGCATACGTGCAGAGCTCAGAGGAGGAGCCGGTTCTCCTCTTCCACCCTGTGTGTTCTGGGGTCGAGTTCAAATGTACTCCTACACATAAAAGGGTATTTTTGTTGTTTAGTTTGGTTTGGTTTTGTTGTTGTTGTTGTTGTTGTTGTTGTTTTGGCTTTCTTCAAGATGGGGTTTCTCTGTGTATCCCTGGCTCTGTAGACCAGTCTGGCCTCGAACTCAGAAATCCGCCTGCCTCTGCCTCCCAAGTGCTGGGATTAAAGGCGTGCGCCACCACCACCTGGCCATAAAAGGGTTTTTAAAAAATAAATTTAAATATAAAGTTATGAAAAAGCAAACAGCCGACTTAAAACTATTCTCAGTCACATACCAAGATCAAGACCTGCCCTGGGCTCCATGAGACCCTGTCTCAAAACTAAACAAAAAAGTTAGGGTTCAGGCAGACATGGTTGATAAAATGTGTGTAACTGTATTATTCCTCTCTGAACTCACCTTAGGGTCAGACTATTAATCTGTATGAGGGTGCACATGTCCCAGAGCACTTGTCTGGAAGTCAGCGGGCAATGTGCGGGAGTCAGTGGCCCCCCTGGGATGGGACTCAGCTTGTCAGGCTTGGTGGCAAGTGTCTTTATGTTATTTGCCAGTCCAGAAAAGGAACTTTTATAACAAGAAGTAACATGACGCAATGGAATAGTACACAAAATGGCAAAATCAACAATTCGGAAGAAGGGAAGCAGATGGAGCAGCAGTGAGAGATTCAGCAGACCAGCTGAGCCAGCAATGTGGATGGAGACAGCCAACCGTGAGGACAAGTAACCGTGAGGATATCCCACCCTGAAGATATCCAACCATCAAGACAGCCAACCATGAGGATATCCAACCCTGAAGATATCCAACCATCAAGACAACCAATGATGACAACTAACCCTGAAGATATCCAACCATGAAGAAAACCAACCTTGAGGATAACCAACTCTGAAGATATCCAACCATCAAGACAACTAAACATGAGGACAACCAACCATGAAGATATCCAACCATGAAGAAAACCAACCATGAGGACAACTAACCATGAGGATATCCAACACTGAAGATATCCAACCATCAAGACAACTAAGTATGAGGACAACCAACCAGGAGGACAACCACACATGAAGATAACCAGCCATCAAGGCAACCAACCATGAAGATAATCAACTGGTTTATTTTATTTATTCATAAGGGCTTAAGTATTGAGAGTGTTGAGGTTGCATGAAAGAGTTTTGGAGAGGCCTGTACAAGGCCGTACATGAAGTGTCTGGGACCTCCGGCCCATCCGGTCCATCAGAGGGCTGGCAGTCTGCTTTCTGAGGTCTAGCTTGGGACATCAAGCATAGCTGAAAATACCTTTTTTTTTTTTTTTTTTTTTTTTTGGTTTTTTTCGAGACAGGGTTTCTCTGTATAGCCCTGGCTGTCCTGGAACTTACTCTGTAGACCAGGCTGGCCTCGAACTCAGAAATCCACCTGCCTCTGCCTCCCAAGTGCTGGGATGAAAGGCGTGCGCCACCAACACCCGGCGAAAATGCCATTTTGAAACCAGGTCATGCTGTGACACTGGTTCCCATAAAAAAATTTTTTTTAAGTTGAATTTCTCCCTTATACCAAAAAAATGAAAGAGGCTTGGGTGAATCAAAGAAGGAAAGAAAAATGCAGATATAAAAAGAAAGAGCTGGGAGCCGGGCGTGGTGGCGCACGCCTGTAATCCCAGCACTTGGGAGGCAGAGGCAGGCGGATTTCTGAGTTCAAGGCCAGCCTGGTCTACAGAGTGAGTTCCAGGACAGCCAGGACTACACAGAGAAACCCTGTCTCAAAAAAACCAAAAAAAAAAAAAAAAAAAGAAAGAGCTGGGTGATGGTGGTGCACTCTTTTAATCTCAGCATTTGAGGCGCAGGCAGGGGAATCTCGAGTTCGAGGCCAGCCTGGTCTACAAAGCAAGTTCCAGGACAGCCAGGGCTACACAGAGAAACCTTGTCTCCAAAAACAAAAGAGGAAATCCCAGACAGTTGTTTTTACAATCTTGAAGGAGGAAGACCTAAATATGAAAAAGCTAGACTTGATTAACACAAAGAGCACATCTCACACCGGAACTCCAAAGTCTACAACACAATAGTGGGCAGAATTAAAGGTGAAAAGCACACTTTGATAACAGTTGGTAGACTTGTGAATTCCTCTTGGTACTGGATAGAGTTAGATCAGCAGTGCAAAGCCAGGGTCAGTGTCAGCAACCAGGAGACAGAGGCAGGGATGTCTGTAAGTTCAAGGCTAGCCTGGTCTACTTAGAGATTGTCTGGCCAGCGAAGGTGGCATAGTGAAACCCCAGCTTAAGAAAAATTTATCAGAGCCATAGGCGACCCGAACATGGCGAAACACTGCCTGGTCACCCTGGGATACTCTGCCAGGGAAAACACGCGTGAGCACAAAGGGGGAGCACGGAGGTGTGGGGATGTAGCTCAGTTGTCAGTACGTATCCACCATGCCCAGAGCCCCAGATGCAACTCCTAGCACCACCGGCTGTGGTGGCATACACCTGTCATCCTGGCACTTGGGGGTTAGAGGCTGAAAGATCAGGTTCAAGACCAGCCTTGGTTACATAGTGCATGTATGTCATCCTGGCTGTAGAAGGCCCTCTTTCAAAAGGAAAGGGAACCAAAATGAAAATGAGTACATAGGATTTCTGAAACAGAACAAAGTATCAGCCATAAAAATAGTTGGTATAACCTTTAAAAGGTTGAAATGATTCAAAATGGGCTCTCTGCGCCCCCCCCCCAGGCTTATTTATTTTTTAATTTGGAGGGGGGGTTGGGGGTTGGCACTGGCTTATATAGAATCTGTGAGTGATCATTTTATTATCATTATATTAGATTTGCATATTATGTGTCTGTGTGTATACCTACGTGTATGTTTATATATCATTTTCATAGACATATGTGCAGGAAGAGGCCTGAAAAGGACCTGATCTGAGATCTGGAACTGGAGCCGGGGTATGGAGGGCTAGAATCGAACATGGGTCCTCTGCACGAGTGCCCAGTGCTTCGACCTCGGAGCCATCTCTGTATCCCTAAATGTTATTAAAGAGTTTCACTCTGCCGGGCGGTGGTGGCGCACACCTGTAATGCCAGCACTTGGGAGGCAGAGGCAGGCGGATTTCTGAGTTTGAGGCCAGCCTGGTTGGTCTACAGAGTGAGTTCCAGGACAGCCAGGGCTACACAGAGAAACCCTGTCTGGAAAAAACCAAACCCAACCCCCCCCCCCAAAAAAAAAAAAAAAAAAAAAAAAAAGAGTTTCACTATCTAACCCTGGCTATCCTGGAACTAGTCTGGCCCTGAGCTCACAGAGAGCCTCTGCCTCTCCAGTGCTGCGACTAAAGGCTTCGGCCACCACACCCACTTCATCAGTAAATTTTTTTTTTTTATTTTTTTTTTATTTTTTGAGACAGGGTTTCTCTGTGTAGTTCCGGCTGTCCTGGAACTCACTCTGTAGACCAGGCTGGCCTTGAACTCAGAAATCCGCCTGCCTCTGCCTCCCAAGTGCTGGGATTAAAGGCGTGCGCCACCAACGCCCGGCAGTAAATTTGTTTTTAAAAAAGATTTATTTACTGTGTATAGAGTTCTGCCTGCATGTATACCTGCATACCAGAAGAAAGTATCAGATCCTATTATACGAGGTTGTGGTGGCTGGGAACTGAACTCAGGACTTCTGGGAGAGCAGCCCGTGCTTTTAACCTCTGAGCCATCTCTCCAGCCCTGTCATTAGTAAGCTTTTAAAAATGATGTTTTTTTTTTAGTTTGAGGCCAGCCTGGTCTACAGAGTGAGTTCAAACCCTGTCTTGGAAAACCAAAACTAAATATGTATGTGTGTGTGTGTGTGTGTGTGTGTGTGTATATATATATATATATATATTTTTTTTTTCTCCTTTCTGGCATTGGCAGGCAGGCAGGTCCCTGTCCCAGCCCAGTTGTTCCTTGAGACAGGATTTGGCCTCTGCTATCTTGTTCTTACTAGTTCTTACAGTGCTTTCTCATTAAGTGACTATTGCAATAAATAAACAAATGACATTGTGAGGGTGCGGGATGGGGGATCCAGCCTCTGCTCTTTCTGTCCTCAGCCATCCTGACACAGAAGCCGTGACCACGTGGCTCTTCAGGAATCTCCGCTTCCTGTGTGAGGAGATAGGAGCAGCCCGCCCACCCTCCGATACCATGGGGGCCATGCTTTCCGGTATGTTCCCAGCAGACGGGTCCGGGGACAAGACGGAAAACCTCAGTTCCAGACTTCCTTATTCTGATCTTTAAAATCAAGAGGGCTGGAGAGATGACTCAGTGGTTAAGAGCACTGACTGCTCTTCCAGAGGTCCTGAGTTCAAATCCCAGCAACCACATGGTGGCTCACAACCATCTGTAATGAGATCTGACGCCCACTTCTGGTGTGTCTGAAGGCAGCAACAGTGTGCTCATGAAATAAATTAAATATGTATATGTGTGTATATATATATATATATGTATATATATATATATATATATATATATATATATATCTTTAAAAAGAAAAATCATGAATCAGTCAGAAGTGGTGGCTCATTCCTTTAGTCCCTGCAGTCCAGAAACAGAGGCAGGCAGATGTTTGAGGCCAGCCTGGTCCATATCGGATCTTCAGGCCAGCCAGGGCTACATAGTGAGAGCCTCTCTCAGCCCTGCCCCAAATATGAAATTATGAATCTGTTTTTCTCTTTCCTCAGACTGTGGCGCTTCCCTGGGGTGGCGGTGTAGATATAGAAACCTACCCACCATGACTGGGTCACTGAACTGAGATTGACGCTGATGTGGACAGTTTAGCAAGATGCCAGTCTCAAAGCAAGAGAAAGCAGAAAGCAGAAATAAGTCTTAGAAGTCTTTATCATAAACTTGCTTTTTTTTTTTTTTTTTTTTTTTTTTTGGTTTTTCGAGACAGGGTTTCTCTGTATAGCCCTGGCTGTCCTGGAACTCACTCTGTAGACCAGGCTGGCCTCGAACTCAGAAATCCACCTGCCTCTGCCTCCCAAGTGCTGGGATTACAGGCGTGCGCCACCACGCCCGGCCACTTGCTTTCTTAAGTAGCTGGATAAAGGCTTGTGTCTCAGCCGTGGGCAGTGGTGGGCGGAGGAGCTGACTGAGGGCCGGGTGCTCTCTCTGCACATGAGCAGTCTGTGCACACTTGTGCTCCCTGAGCGGGTCAGCACGAGCCACTGCTGTTTGGAGACTGTCATGCACATAAATTCCTTTGAATATTTTATCTTCCAGGTCTTGTGCAACTGTTAATTTCAAGGGGACTTCAGGGGAGCTCAGATCCAAGAAGACTTCAGGACCCTGAGAAGCTGCCCCAGGTAGGAAGGAAAAGCAAAGGCGAGATGATCTCATGTAAGCAAGGATGATCTTCAGTTTTCTATCTGTCTCTCTGTGTAGCCCTGGCTGTCCTGGAACTCACTCTGTAGACCAGGCTGTCCTCGAACTCAGAAATCCGCCTGCCTCTGCCTCCCAAGTGCTGGGGTGCGCCACCACCACCCGACTGACCTTGAATTTCTAATCTTCTTGACTCTAGCTCCTGAGTGTGTTGGGATTGTAGCTGTGCACTAACTACCACTCCCCAGTTTC
This sequence comes from Apodemus agrarius, assembly GCA_964023405.1. NCBI lineage: Eukaryota > Metazoa > Chordata > Mammalia > Rodentia > Muridae > Apodemus > Apodemus agrarius. Next base: position 5,971,335 of record OZ030024.1, read on the forward strand.
TGATGAGCTAGGGACCAAACCAGAGGCTTACCTCTCTGTAAAGTTAATCTGCCTATATGCCTACCTACATCCACCACCACCACCTCCTTCTCATCCTCCTCCTCCTTCTTCCTCTTCCTCCTCCTCCTCCTTCTCTCTCATACACACACACACACACACACACACACACACACACACACACCAGCAGCAGCAGCCCTTACATGGATTTACTAAGGCAGTGAGAAAGAGCTCCCAAGGGTGAGGCAGGGTCTTCTGCCTCAGCGTAGCAAGGCGTCATCGCCAGCCAGCACGCGCCCGCTTGAGAATGAATTACTGAGTGGGCGTGTGCTCTGTTGACAGGTGGCCACGGATGTTCTGCAGAGAATGCTGGCCTGTAAGTTGCTTGCTCTGAGCCTCTGGGTGTAAGCGACTCATCCCCTTACTACCAGTTCCGGCAGGTTCTAGCCCTTCCATCGGAATCAGCACTCCTCTTTCTCTCTGTGCCCTGCGCATGGCACGGGTTTGTATGCACGGGCTTCTGTGTTTGCTGTGGCCCTCAGGTCCTTCTCAAAACGCCACATTCGATTTTTTTTTTTAATTTTTTTTTTTTTTTGGTTTTTCGAGACAGGGTTTCTCTATGTAGCCCTGGCTGTCCTGGAACTCAATAGTGGACCAGGCTGGCCTAGAACTCAGAAATCCGCCTGCCTCTGCCTCCCAAGTGCTGGAATTACAGGCGTGCACCACCACCGCCCGGCCTTCAATTTATTTATTAACTCTTTTTGAGACGGGATCTCGAACTCACGGAGACTACTCTGTCTCTGCTTCCTGAGTGCAGGGATTAGAGCTGTCCACCACCAACCCTGGCTAACTTTTTAAATTTTATATAAAATTTATAAATTTTATATAAATTTATATATATTTATATTTTAAATATTTATAGTAAGCATTCATCTGACGAGTGGCCTGGCTGTCCTAGAACTCACTCTGTAGACCAGACTGGCCTTGAACTCAGAGATCTGTCTGCCTCAGCCTGGGATTGGGAGTGGTGGGAGTAAGGACAGCGGCAGGACACTCACCTGGCACATTCCATCCCAAGCCCCGCAGAATGTCTAGAGCGATAAAGTGTCACCAGCTCAGTTCAGCATTCGCAGCCCCGAGAGCGCTCCTTCATAGCTCACAGATCCCAGAGCCCCGACAGGACTTAGATGTCTTGGCAGACCCGGTGTTGTCCAAGGAGACTCTGGATTTCCAGAGACCTTCGACAGACATTGGCCTTTTGTCTGAGAGCGCTTGGGGTGACACAGGACAGGGACCCACACGGAGCCGATCTTGTTTTTCTGCCTTGTGTTTCGTCATCAGTTTCACTTGACACCCTGGATGCTGATCCGCCGACGACTTCGGGTCACCAGACAGTGAGCGGCTGGTACGTCTGCATGGCCTGCTGCTCCTGTGAAAACCATTCTTGCTTCGCTTGGAGGCATGGCATCTTAAACACTGGGGTGGCAGCAGTCACCGCCTGGGCACTCTCTGCTGGCTGGTGACCTTCGGGAAGATTGATGCTAAAGCCCAGGAGGTCTGCCCAGCCTTTTCTGAGGTGGAGAAAGAGAATAAGAATTGTCGAATTTTGTTCACCCTCCAGATTTTTTTTTTTAAGATTTATTTATGTATATGAGTACACTGTAGCTGTCTTCAGACACACCAGAAGAGGGCGTCAGATCTTATTACAGGTGGTTGTGAGCCACCATGTGGTTGCTGGGAATTGAACTCAGGACCTCCGGAAGAGCAGTCAGTGCTCTTAACTGCTGAGGCATCTCTCCAACCCCGGCCTCCAGATTTGCCCCACTTTTCTGTTGCGCACTCGCGAGTGTGTGTGTGTGTCCCACCCGATGCCTGCAGCTTCATGGCCTGGTAGAGAAAGCGCTCTCCAGGCCTGAAGGAGGGTGCACCCCACTGGTTCTTGGACACGATCCAGGCTATGGACGGTGCTTTCCCTCTTGGGCACCCCCTTCATGCCGTTTGCAGGATTTCGGTGTACTCTGGACATACGTGCTGTGGTGTGGTAGCAGAGGATTCCCTGAAGAGCTTCTTCAGTCACACGCTAACTCAGATTCTGACTTACAAGCCCGTGCTGAAAGGTAGGCCGCGGCACCATGGCCGCAGTCTGCCCATTTTGGGGTCTCTTCCCCTACGCCTGTGGGGGAACTCTCAGAGGTATCAGTGACCCTTGGGCAGGCTTGTGGCTGTCGTTTATAGGCTCCTGAGCGCTGGGACCTGGGGGTGAAATGGAATGCTTTAGATCATGACACTGCCCCAGAGTCTGGCATCTTTCTTGTCTACAACCAGCATTCTTCTGATTCTGAGGAATGACCTCAGCCAAGAGACGGAAATGGTCGTGTCAGCCGGACTTGAAAAAAACTAAAACAGTTGACATTGAAGCTTTTAAAAAATGTGGTATTTTGTTTGGTTGTTTGGTCAGGTTTGGATGGGTTTTTTTGTTTGTTTGTTTGGTTTTTTTTGTTTTGTTTTGTTTTGTTTTTGTTTTTTTGAGTCAGGGTTTTTCTGTGTAGAAACCCTGGCTGTCCTGGAACTCACTCTGTAGATCAGGCTGGCCTCAAACTCAGAAATCCCCCTGCTTCTGCCTCCCAAGTGCTGGGATTACAGGTGTACCCTAAGTACTGGGATTAAAAGTGAGCCCCACCACTGCCTGGCTGTTTTTTGTCTTTTTTTTTTTTTTGTTTTGTTTTGTTTTTTGGAGACAGGGTTTCTCTGTGTAGTCCTGGCTGTCCTGGAACTAACTCTGTAGACCAGGCTGGCCTCGAACTCAGAAATCTGCCTGCCTCTGCCTCCCAAGTGCTGGGATTACAGGCATGCGCCACCACGCCCGGCCTTGTCTTTTTAATAAACACTGACTTGAGGTTTTTTTGTGCTTCCTCCCCAGTGTGCGATGCCATTCAAATGCAGAAAGAGTGGAGCTTTGCAAAGACACAGCATCTGCTCACAGATCTGTACTGCAGGGTGAGTGCGGGGTGGGCCCACTGTGTATAGTGGGGCTTTCAGCTGTAAAACTGGGTCAGACTGGCTCCCGTGGGCACTGTCTGTGTGAGAGGGTTCTGGGGTCTCCAGCGAGACGAGCGTGCTCACCGGGACTGCAGCTGAGGATCAGGAGCCTGGAGTTGTCGTTGCTCAGAGTCATCCCTTCTCAGATCGAGAATTCTCCCAGTCTGTCCTTCCCTGGTGTTGAGGGGGTGAGGGGGCGGCCAGAGCAGAAGCTGGTCTCTGTCTGGCGGTGGTATACTTGGGTTTTGAAAGGAGCTGGGGCTGTAATTTCAGGTTTTGGTGACGCTGGGTCCAGAGGAGTCCGTCGGCCGTTTGCAGGAAGTCCTGGAGATGCAGGAGGTTAACTGGAAACACGTGCTCTCCTGTGTGTCCACGCTGGTGGTCTGCTTTCCTGAGGCACAGCAGCTGGTTAAAGGTGTGTGTTCACGGGAGCCCCGGCTTGCCGTCGAGCACACGTACGTGTGATTTGCACGCATATGTGAGTCGCATCCTACATAGTAGAGGCTGAGTGCATGACTGAGGCCCATCGCTCGCTAAGAACTTACTAGAACCCTGTCTGCCTGTGTGTCTGTTGATGTGAGTGCTACTGCTGTGAGACTGAGGTGCGCGCGCGCGCGCGCGCACACACACACACACACACACACACACACACACACACACACGGTGACTGTGCCTTGCGAGAGGCCAGCTCAGATGCTCAGTCACCAGCAAAGCTCTCGTTCTGTGAGTGACCTGCCCTGTCCTGCCACCGACTGTGTCCTCATCTCACAGATTGGGTGGCCTCTATGATGTCCCGGGCCTTCGAGAGCTACCACCTGGACAGCATGGTCACCGCGTTCCTGATTGTGCGCCAGGCTACTCTGGAAGGTCCCTATGTATTCCCGTCCTACGCAGATTGGTTCAAGGTGAGTTACCTGGGAAGCTGGTTAGTCTGGCTTTGGCTGGGGGGTGGGGGGCTTTGACTGGGGGGTGGGGGCTTTGGTTGGGAGGTAGGGGGCTTTTGTTTGGGGTGGGAGGCTTTGGCTGGGGAGTGGGGGCTTTGGTTGGGGGTGGGGGGCTTTGGTTGCGGTGGGGACTGTTGGCAGAGGAGGTCAGTGTGGCAAGCTTGGCCAAGGCAGAGCCTTTCGTGTTTCTAGAAGCTGTCTGCTATGTCCTGAGACCTCAGGAGTCACCTGTTGGGTGGAATGTCCCTTTCTCGAACTTTCCTAAGCTGGGAAGTTCAGCAAGAGTAGGAGCAGTACCTACTTGTTTGTGTCAAATATGCCACTCCTCTTTTTCCTGAAGGGTCTGAGGTTGCACCTCCCTTTACCTGGACCCTGTTTATGTGTCCATCTTTTGAGTTTGGCCGCAACCCCTGTGTTTGTCCGTGCGGTGCTCCTGAGCCCGAGAGTCTTCAGATTTACCGTGCGAGGGTTTTGAAAGTACAGATCTCAGGTCCGCCCAGGCCTGCTGAGGCTGTGCTCCTGAGGTGAAGTCTGCGGGGAGATGCTTGGCCAGCTGGTGTGGAGACAGGTTTAGGCCTGTGTGTGTGTGGTGGGGGCAGGGGGTGAGGAAAGGAGTTTAGGTTTTTTGTTTTGTTTTTGCTTTTGTTTTTTGAGATGGGGTTTCTCTGTAAGCTTAACTGACCTGGAACTCACTCTGTAGACCAGGCTGGGCTCGAACTCAGAGCTCTGGACAGCAAACGCTCTCTCATTTGCTGAGCTATCTCTTCAGCTCCTTCTTTTAATCGTTTAATTTTAAAACCAGTTTTTGATGTGTGTGAGTGTTTTAGTTGCATATGTATTTGTGCCCCTGTGTGTTCCTGGTGCGGTGAGGCCAGGAGAGGGCTCAGGTTCCCTGGGGCCACCGTGTGGGGGGTGCTGAGGATTGAACCCGGGTCCTCTGGAAGAGCAGCCAATGCTCTTAACCTCCGAGTCATTTCTCCAGCCGTCCCTTCTTATTTTACCTTCTAAAATCATCAGGATATAATTAGGGCTGGGGAGAAGGTTCGGTGGGTAAAACTCCTGCTGGACAAACATGCAGACCCTGCATTCAAAAGCCTGAAGCCAACTAAAGTCAATAGTACACGCCTCCACAGCAGCACACGCCTACACAGCAGCATACACACCTGCACACGCACACCTGCACACGCACACCTGCACACACACACACACACACACACACACACGCCTCCACAGCACACACCCGCACAGCACACACACCCACAGCACACACCCACACAGCAGCACGCACCTCTAGCCCAGCACGCCTACAGTGAGGTGGGAGCCAGTGACATGACCCCCAGAGGCTCACAGGACTGCTAGCCCAGCATACGCAGGTGACAAAAGACCCTGTCTCAAATGGAACATAGATCGTATGAACAAATTTTTTTTTTTAAAGATATAACTTATAAACCAGGCATGGTAGCCACGCCTTTAATCCCAGCACTTGGGAGGCGTAGGCAAGCAGCTCTCTTAATGTCGAGGGCAGCGTAGTCTGTATGCTGAGTTCTAGGCCAGGCAGGGCTATATCGTGAGTCCTTGTCTAAAAAGGAGGAGGAGGGGTGGGAGAGGAAGAAGAGGAGCAAAGAAACAAAAGGGAAAATAACTGATTTGTTTCTGGCTCCATTTTTATTTATTCTGGGCAGGTGGGCGCACGTGTAGACACAGAGTCCATCTGGATTCAGTTATGTCCCACGTGGGTCCCATGTAGGACCCACGGCAGGAGGCTGGAGCCCTTCACCGGCTCGTTCAAAAGATGTCACTTCAAATGGACCCAACTTATCTGTGTTGTTGGTTGCATTTTAGATGACTCTGTTTGTATGTTTAGTATTTGAGTGCCTGTTTTAATATTCTGAATTTGTGTGTGTGTGTGTGTGTGTGTGTGTCTGTCTGTCTGTCTGTCTGTCTGTGGCAGTCTGACCAGCCCTTAGAAGTCCTTCCTGTTCACCAATCTTGAGGCAGGTAGATCTGGGAGAAGGGAGCCTAAAAACGAGGCAGAGCAAATTCTCACATAACAGCCAACTTAATTCAGAGCATCGGACAGTTTGTACTCCGAGGGCTGATAAAGGCCACCAAGCCAAATCCTCACGAGGCGAAGCCGTCCACAGGGACAAGCTGCCAGCACAGACAAGGCAGACATGTTTTCCGTAGAGGCGAATAGACAAGAAACCGCGGCCGGTTATAATGGATAACCTAAAGTACACTCAGTCCTGTTGCTACTCCTGGGAGGGGCGGGGACGCGCATGCCAAGAACAAGTCCCTGGTTCTGAGGAAAACGGAGGTCACCAGACTCTTGTCTTGCTTTCTTGGAGTTTTGCCACAAGCACTCGAATCTTCACACAGATCCATTCTTGGACAAGTTTCCAGCCTTTGCTGGCACCTGTGTGATCTCAGGATGTCAGGCCTGTGTACCAGTGGCAACCCACCCCCCAGCCCCGTTGAGTCATCTTGATGCCCTGATCTGAGTTTTTAGGTCAGAATCAGCTGTGTTGCTGGGCTCTCTAACCACAATTTTTTTTAAAAGAATTATTTATTTATTTTATAAGTACACTGTAGCTGTCTTCAGAAACACAAGAAGAGGGCATCAGATCTCATTACAAATGGTTGTGAGCCACCATGTGGTTGCTGGGAACTAAACTCAGGACCTCTGGAAGAGCAGTCGGTGCTCTTAACCGCTGAGCCACCTCTCCAGCCCTACATATTTTTTAAAACTATTAAAGCTGAAGCAGTGGCTCAGCCGCTAAGAACACTGGCTGTTTTTCCAGAAGTCCCGAGTTCAAGTGTCCGCACCCATAGAGCGGCTCACAATGTGGAACGGGATCTGATGCGCTCTCCTGGGATGCAGACATACATGCAGACCAAGCACCCATATACATAAACTATAAATAAGTCTTTAAAAAATAATAAAGGTCAGCTGAAATGTTATAAGCCTTTAAGGCCAGCATCCAGATGGGAAAGTGGGTCCATGTCTCGAGTTTGAGGCTACATGGTGAATTCCATGTTAGCCAGGGGTGAGAATTTGTCACACATTTATACGAGCACAACCAACCAACAGAACCCTACTAATTTGATTGCTAGTTTAGTTCAGCAGTGTTGTTTCGGGTCATAGTCTTTAGTTAGATGTAATTTTATTTAGTTTAAAAAATTTATTATGTTGTGTGTAGGGGTGTCGTCCCCCCCCCCGCATGTTTATGTGTACACTGTGATATTTTAAAAATGATATTTGATGTGTGTGAATGTGTCTGTCTGCATACGTTTTTTGTCTTTTTTTGGGGGGGAGGTCAAGACAGACATCTGCACAAGTTTTATGTACACATATGCTTCCAGGAGCCAGAAGCCATTGGGCCCCTAGAACTCAAGTTACAGGTAACCACCAGCCGCCGTGTGGGTGCTGGGAACTGAACCCAGGTCGACTGTAAAAGGAGCAAGTTCTGTCAACAGCTGAGCCATCTCTTCAGCCCCCGAAGAGAACCGTCCTGTCCCAGGGTGTCAGTGACTTCTGTGACCCCAGGTCTGGGCGTGTGTCCCTTTGGTCTCTGTAGCTGTTCTAGCAGGTAGAAAACAGCTGGGAGCTGAGTGGCCCCGGGCCGCCTGGAGCACATTCAGCTCTGTCTCAGTCAGGATGTAGGGCTGCTGAGCTGGATTCCTTGCATGTAGCCGTCAGTTGGTGTCTCTGACCTCAGAGACTAACAGGGCGCTATCAACAATTCACTTTGGGGTTTCTTTGGTTGGTTGGTTTTGGTTATTTGAAACAAGCTTTCTCTGTGTATCCCTGGCTGTCCTGGAACTCACTCTAGACCAGGCTGGCCTCGAACTCAGGGTTCCACCTGCTTGCTGGGATTAAAGAGGTGCGTCAGTCACCACTGCCTGGCTGAGTGGTGTTTTAGGATCTGCTGTCTAACCTGTGGCCTGCATAGCGGAGGTTTGAGGGACTGAGGGGTGGGTTGGGCAGTTTCCACATGTGCTCGCTCGTGTATGACAAACTCCGTTATGATTGATTGGTTCTATGTGTTCCAGCCCTGTCCCCACAGAGCAGGGCTGCCTCAGGCTTGACCCTTGTTCCCTGACTTCAGTGTCTTTGATTGGGGTCAGGGGGCAGCCGTTTGGGCCTTTTCCCTTGGCTGCCTACAATGGGGTGACGTTTTTGGTTTTGGTGAGTTTGGAGGCTGAAATAAATGTGTTCAAGAGCGTCTCAAGCTGATGAAATGGACATGTTTGCTAAGAGCTGTGTTCCTGATATTCACAGGATCCTATACGTACTATTTCTGTTTTTGATTTTTTTCTTACCATTTCTGAGACAGAGTCTCAGGTAGCCCAGGCTGGCCTCAGACAGACTGTGTTGTTGAGGATAAGCTTCCATCTGTCTCCACAGAGTGCTGGGGTATGGGCTTGTTTTATACTGCGCCTGTTTTTTAGAAGTTGCTGGGGATTGAACTTGGGACATTGTGCATGCTAGACAGACACTCCATCAGCTGGGCTGCATCTGCACCGGCTGGGCTGCATCTGCACCAGCTGGGCTGTATCTGCACCAGCTGGGCTGTATCTGCACCAGCTGGGCTGTATCTGCACCGGCTGGGCTATATCTGCACGGGCTGGCTGTATCTGCGCCCTTTGTCAGTGTTGTCTGCAGACAGGATCTCGTGTTTAGTCCCGTCTGCCCTGGAACTCCCATGCATCCCAGTAGCACTCCTCCTGCCTCAGCCTTCCGAGTACTGGAATCACAGGCCCAGGGCACGACATCCTGTCCAGAGAAACTATTTGCACAGCAGTTGTGACTTCTTTCATGAACTTGGCTTATCCTGGGCACATTTTAAAGTCTCAGAACCAAAGTTTCTTCTCTCAATTTTCAGCAGCAATTTTGTGTCTGGGCAGACGTAGCTGCTGCGCTCTTGTTGGCCGGCACAGCGCACTGAGTGGGCTCCTAAGGCCCCGGGCTCCTGTGCTCACACGCCTGCGCGCTCTCCCTCCCCCCCTCGTCCCTCTCCCCCTCCGCTCTTCTCCCCAGGAGTCCTTTGGGAGCTCACATGGCTACCACAGCTCCAGCAAGAAAACACTGGTCTTCCTCTTCAAATTCCTGTCGGACCTCGTGCCCTGGGAAGCCCCTCGGTACATGCAGGTAAGGGCCAGCAGCCGCGTCCTGAGCCTGTCTGCCTGTGATGGCCTATCTAGAAGGGCCACCCCAGCCTCCTGTAGATCACACGGAGCCAGGGCTGGCTTCTGCCCTTGTCCACACAGTTCAGGTGGGGCCCAGCATTGCGTACACTGAGCCAGCACAGGCACCTCAGAGCACCCACACATCCAGCTCATGGGCTCCCAGAGGGAAGGGCAGGTCCAGGTGGGGTCTGGGAAGATGCCGGGGGGTGGGGGGTGGGGGGGAGGGAGGAGGACTGACTGGGGATCGGTGGGTGGAAGAGGGCCTATTTTTGCGTTAACAAAATGATAGGGTTTTATGGGTTCAAGTTCTAGGCCCTAGAGAGCTGGCTCAGCAGTTTGTCCTTCCGGAGGACCCCGGTTCAGGTCCTAGCACCCACGTGGTGGCTCACAGCTGACTGTCACTCCACTTCCCTGGGGATCTAATTCCCTCTTCTGGCCTTTGCAGGCACCAGGCAGACATGCAGGCAGACCACCAGACATATTAAAAACATCTACACATATTAAATTTCCCCCAAAATAATCTTCATAGAGATACCCCCAGATTTACAGTGGTCATTTCTTCCAGAAGATTTTGGGGTTTTTTTGTTTGTTTGTTTTTCAATGAAAGGGGTTTGTGTAAGTTTACTATTGAGATATTTCTAATAAGTCTGCGATGCTACGCTTTTTGAATCCCAGCGTTTGGGAGGCAGAGGTAAGATCACCACAGGTGTGAGAGAGGTCTGCTCAGCACAGCGTTCTGGAACAGCCTGGACTACTGTGTGAGACACTGTCTCACAACAAGACGTGAAACGAATCTCGAGGCCGGAGATGGTGGCTCAGTGCTGCGGTCCCAACATCTCGGAGGCAAAGGCGGGAGGAGCATAAGTTCTCTCTAGGCCAGGCCCTGACGGCAAGATGCTGTGTCATCCTCCCGAAGGGTCCGGAGCTGGGTTCAGTGGAATACAGTCTCAGCTCCTCAAGGCCTGGGCATGAGACCACAGGAGCCCAAGGACCCATATCCGTTGTGAGGGGCAGTGAGACACCGTCTCAAATGAGGAGGGAGGGCTGGGCAGTGTTAGCTTTTCTCTATCAGCTAACCCGCCCCCCCACTTACACTGGGGCTGGGTCCGTGAAGCTCTGATTTACCTTTCAAAGAGAACAGGGATATATCATCGTGGAAACTAGAACCGAGCGTGTCTTCTCACCCCACGTCTGGACCCTCATCTTTTTCTCTTTTCTTTCTTTCTTTCTTTCTTTCTTTCTTTCTTTCTTTCTTCTTTTTCTTTTCTTTTTTTTTTTTTTTTTTTTTTGCTTTTTTCGAGACAGGGTTTCTCTGTGTAGCCCTGGCTGTCCTGGAACTCACTCTGTAGACCAGGCTGGCCTTGAACTCAGAAATCCATCTGCCTCTGCCTCCCAGAGTGCTGGATTACAGGTGTGTGCCATCACCACCTGGCTCTTTCTTTTCTTTTTATTCAGTATTTTATTTATTTACATTTCAAATGTTATCCCCTTTCCTGGTTGACCCTCATCTTCTTGTACACCATTGTTTGTGGCCAAGTTAACCATTCTTTTTTTTTTTTTTTTAAGTCTGAGTACACTGTTGCTGTCTTCAGACACCCCAGAAGAGGGCAGCAGATCCCATTATAGATGGTTGTGAGCCACCATGTGGTTGTTGGGATTTGAATTCAGATCCTCTGGAAGAGTAGTCAGTGCTCTTAACTGCTGAGCCATCTCTCCAGCCCCAAGTTAACCATTCTTTAAGGCTGTCAGGTGCTGGTATAGATAATGGAGCTGTGACAGACACTCTGGAGAACAAGTGTGCACTCACGCACACACATGCATGCATGTATGCGCCCACGCACGCACGCACCCACCATCGTTGTGTCCTGTCTTGAGCTCCTCAGTGTCTCAGGCTTCAGCTCTGGGAAGGGAGAGGTCCGGACACCGAGCGCCTTTCTTCCCACTCTGACTCTAACCAGATACGTGGCCTGTGAGGTCATTGTGCAGACCTGTGAGCAAAGTCTCCCTGTGTTTCCTGCTGTTTTTGATGAATCCTCTTCTTCCTGTCTCCTGACCTCTCCTCGTGCTATGGAGCATGGCCGTCTGGCTCTTAGCCCTCACTAGATGCATGGTTCTCCATCCTAACCTAGAGCTTGCTGTGTAGACCGGGCTGGCCTTGAACTTGACATGATCCTCTTGCCCCGCCTCCTGTGTGCTGGGATTACGGGTGTGCATCATTATAACCAGCTCCTTGTGAGTTGATGTCAATGGTTACACGTCTCATGCCTGCCAGCGACCTTCTCTTAGCATCATCACTGTATCCCATTAGTCCCAGGTCCCAGGGTGTCGAGGACGCTCCCCCGCGGCCTGACGCGGCTGTGCTGGGTTCTCTCATAGGTTCATATTTTCCACCCACCCCTGGTGCCGAGCAAGTATCACTCCCTCCTTACAGACTACGTCTCCTTGGCCAAGACGAGGCTCGCTGATCTCAAGGCAAGTCTGCCTCGCCCCCGCCTCCCCCCCCAGCCCTGCCTGGAGGCCCCCAGTGCCCACCTTTGTGCTCACCCGCTTACTTACCCCTCTTAAGGTCTCCCTGGAGAACGTGGGACTCTACGAGGATTTGTCGACGCCTGGGGACATTGCTGAGGTAACGGACATTGCTGTTGGTTGACCCATGGTGTTTGGTCCCCTTGCCTCGGGGCTTGAGTGTGCTGGCCCTCAACATCCGCCGCTTGGTCATCTCTAGTGTAGCTGCACTGCCTGTTTCCTGAGAGTGCTCCTTTTGTTTGTACTGTCCGTCAGCGTCTTCCTCAGACAACGCTAGCAGAGGAGAGTGGGCGTGTCCAAAGACAGGCCTGGGCTGCAATGAACGCTCTTCTGGACTTTTTTAATTTACAATTTTTTAAGTTTAGTTTAATTTAGTTTACATTATTTATTTATTTAAAAAAAGATTTATGTACTGTCATATCTAAGTACATTGCTGCTGTCTTCAAACACCCCAGAAGAGGGCATCAGATCTCATCACAGATGGTTGTGAGCCACCATGTGGTTGCTGGGAATTGAACTCAGGACCTTCGGAAGAACAGTCAGTATTCCTAACCACTGTGCCATTTCTCCAGCCCCAACATTTAATAATTTTTTTTGTTGTCTTTTTTTTTAAAGATTTATTTATTATTATATATAAGTACACTGTAGCTGTCTTCAGACACACCAGAAGAGGGCGTCAGATCTCATCACAGATGGTTGTGAGCCACCATGTGGTTGCTGGGATTTGAACTCAGGACCTTTGGGAGAGCAGTCAGCGCTCTTACCAGCCGAGCTATCTCACCAGCCCCTAATAAAAGAGTCTCAAAGTTAAGCTTCTGTTCTGGCCTACCGCACCTTTGGCCTTCCACCTTCTCTCCTGGAAGGGGGCGGGGGTGGAGGGAGAGGGAGAGGGAGGCAGAGGCTTGAAGGAGTGCAGTTGGGAGGAAGACGGCACTGGCTGTCGGAGCTGGCCCTAGGGCTCACGTGAGTCCCAACAGCAGGGCCTGGGAGCTCTTGGAATGTTCCAGACTGAACAACGTCCATCTCACCCTTTACGTCTGCAGGAAAATAAGTTGGTGCCAGCCTTTTCTGCTTGTTCACTGGAGTTCAAATCTTCTTTCTTTCTCTCTCCCTCCCTGTGTGGAACTAGCGTGAGAGTCAAGCTGTTCAGGACGTTAAGAAGGCCATCATGGTGTTTGAACAAACAGGGAAGATCCCAATGCCCGTCCTGGAGGCCAGGTAGGAACAGGCTGTGGGGAGCACCTGCAGCTACAGCACATTCAGATTCGGGGAGCACCTGCCGGCTACAGCACATTCAGATTCGGGGAGCACCTGCTGGCCACAGCGTGTTCAGACGTGGCCATGATGACACTAATATACTGGGAGTCTTGAAGTCAGTCCCCTTTTGATCTCAAGGTCACATGGGGATGGAGGGTCAGATTCTATCATGGGAGACAGTTTGGTATGGATGCTGTGTCAAAGATGAGGTCTGAGGTGCCTTAGAGTGAGGGCGGGTCTATGTCTAATTTTGGTCTGAAACTCTTCTGTGGAACAGGCTGGCTTCGAACTCACTGCCTGCCTCTGTCTCCTGAGATTAAAGGCACGGGCCTCCACGTCAAGCCTGTGCTCTCTTCCGCGATAGCACCGGGTGCCCTCAGTGTTTGAAACAGGCAATGGACAGCACCTATTTGCAGCCATGTGGGAATAAAGGATTATTGACCCACGGGTTAGCACAGATTTTTACTTGGTGCTGCTGGGGTGACCAGTGTGGACGCAGCCTGGCGGGCGGGGCAGCTTTATTGATTCGTTGTGAGCCCTGAACATTTTGTATTGGGATTGCTGTCAACGTTGGTGACCTGAGCCTGACTCACCACCAAGGTCCCCTCCAAGCAGAAAGTTCATGGTGGCCCCATTGCAGCCCTCATGGCTTTAGAACAGTGAAGACAAAAAAAAAAATCTTAAAAACATGGATCAAGCCCAGATCCACACCTTTAATGCCAGCACTTCAGAGCCAGAGGCAGGAGGATCTCTCTGAGTTTCAGGCCAGCCAGCACTGCTGAAATATTGACATATTGTCTCAATAAAACAAATTAAAACAGCCGGGCAGTGGTGGCGCACGCCTGTAATCCCAGCACTCTGGGAGGCAGAGGCAGGTGGATTTCTGAGTTCGAGGCCAGCCTGGTCTACAGAGTGAGTTCCAGGACCGACAGGGCTATACAGAGAAACCCTGTCTCAAAAAAACCAAATCCAAAAAAACAAAAAACCAAACCAAAACAAAAAAGACAAAACTAAAACAAAACCCACACGGTGAGTGTTAGGCCTGGCGGCACCCACTTGTAATCTCAGTGCCTGAGACATGCGTGCAGGTAGAACAGGAACTCAGGATTTTGTCACATTAGTGTGTTTGAGGCCAAGAGGGCTACGTAAGACTCTGCCTTACAAAAGGAAATGAGTCAAAACAGAGAGGAGCCCCTTGGATGCGAACGGTTTGGAGGGAAGCCCTCCTCCAGATTCCTCATCGTGTGTCCACCTTCTGCGCCACAGCATATTCAGGAGGCCCTACTACGTGTCCCACTTCCTCCCCGCGCTGCTTGCACCGAGAGTGGTGAGTGCGTCTCAGCTTCCGCCGGGTCTGGGCTTCCGTCCCCTGCCCCCACTCACAGGATTGCTCTCCTCACAGCTCCCGGAGGTTCCTGACTCCCGGATGGCCTTCATAGAGACCCTGAAGAGGTAAGCAAGACCTTCCACAGGTGCCGCTCTGTGTCCAGTGGGCTTTTGGTAGGTTTGGTTGTGTGGCTGTGTGGTTGGTTTTTGGTTTTTCAAGACAGGGTTTCTCCATGTAGCCCTGGCTGTCCTGGACTCAGTTTGTAGACCAGGCTAGCCTCAAACTCAGAGATCCCCCTGCCTCTGCCTCCCTCGCTCTGGGATTAAAGGTGTGGACCACCACTGCCTGGCTTTTCCAATGGGTTTTAATAGGACAAAGAATTTCAGTTCTATTTTATGGGGGGGGGGAGCTTGAGACAGGGCTTCTCTGTGTAGCCCTGGCTGTCCTGGAACTCACTCTGTAGACCAGGCTGGCCTTGAACTCACATAGATCCACCTGCTTCTGCCTCCCAAGTGCTGGGATTAAAGGCATGTGCCACCACCGCCCGGCTCAGTTCTTTCATAGAGACAATTTACCACATAATTTACTTCAGATAATTGGCTCCAAATTAGTTGGTCATGATAAAACAAAACAAAACAAAAAAACCAGACTGGTTCTGACTGTAGCTCCTTCCCCTCATTCTGATTTCAGGATGATTGATCTGGGAACTAGAGCCAATGTATCGATCAGTCATGGCAAGAGGTGGATTTAAAAGGAGTAAGAACCACAGAAGGCCTCCCATTTGTTAGACTTAGGATGTAGTGGGACCCACAAGAAGGTAGAAAGGGTAGAGAGCCTGGAAGTAAAAGGTATTTTTCGTGTTTTATACTAAGATTATTTCATGGGCTAGTGTGGCGGCTCAGTGGATAGAGGCTTACTGTCACCCCAGACAACTGGAGTCCAACCCCCAGGGCCAAAATGGTGGATGGAGAGACCATCCCTGAGATTTATTTATTTGCTTATTTGAAATAGAGTCTCACTTAGTAGCTCTGGAACTCAGAGCCACCCCCACCTCCGCCTCCTGAGTGCTGGGGGTGAAGCGTGAGCCACCCAGCGCTCAGGGCTTTATACTTTTATTTTTCAAATAGAATATTTAAAATAGTTGCAGTCCTTCTTCCCACAGTGTTTCCTGAGCCTTAGCATATGTAAGAGCCACCAGACAGGTGAAGGGCTGTGACGCCCCTTCCTTTGTCCTCTGGACGGCCACTGAGGTCATGACCTTCCCAGTGTGCTTGCCTGAAGCAGCCCACGTAAGGCAGGCCCTGTCCTGCCAGTCACAGAGCAAGGGCCTCGCGAAGCACACTCCTCCCTGCTGAACTGCTGGTTACCGAGAGTTCCTGGGAGAGGGAGTGACCCGAGCTGTGACCCACTGCCAAGCCCAGGAGGCTCCGAGGGGACGTCCGCAATCCCTGCCACCCTCGTTAAACTCAGTGGGTCACAAAACTACACAAACAGGCATGAGCAGGAGGAAGATCTGTACCTGAGGGAATGGGGAGGTGGGGTGTGGACAAGTCAGATTACACCATGTGTGCGTGAATTTATCAAATAACGAGTTTAAATAATGAAAAGAAACTCAAATACACAGAAAAGTGAAGCTGACCTTAAAGCATCTAACTAAATAGCTTCTGTGACATTTTTCTTCAGTTGGCCATATAGTAAACTTGAAGTGAAACAGAAACATTAGCATCGCCTCTGTTGGAAGGATATCATGCAAATGCATAAAGTTGTTTTTTTAAAAAACAAGCCAGGCAGCCAGGCATGGTAGTGCACGCCTGTAATCCCAGCACTTGGGAGGCAGAGGCAGGTGGATTTCTGAGTTCGAGGCCAGCCTGGTCTACAGCGTGAGTTCCAGGCAGCCAGGGCTACATAGAGAAACGCTGTCTCGAAAAACCAAAAAAACAAAACAAAAAAAAAACAAAAAAAAAAAAAAAACAAGCCAGGCAGTGGTGGAGCATACCTTTAATCTCCCAGCGCTTGGAAGGTAGAGGCAGGTGGATTTCCTAGTTAGAGGCCAGCCTGGTCTACAGAGTGAGTTCCAGGACAGCCAGGACTACACAGAGAAACCCTGTCTCGAAAAACCAGTGTGTGTTTGTGTGTGTGTGTGTGTGTGTGTGTGTGTGTGTGCATGTGTGTATGTGTATGTATATGTGTGTGTGTGTATGTATGTGTGTATGTGTGTGTGTGTGCGTGTGCGTGTGCATGTGTGTATGTGTATGTATATGTGTGTGTGTGTGTGTGTGTGTGTATGTATGTGTGTATGTGTGTGTGTGTGTGTGTGCATGTGTGTATGAATATTGTTAAGAAGGGCTGCTGGCCGGGCGGTGGTGGCGCAGGCCTGTAATCCCAGCACTTGGGAGGCAGAGGCAGGTGGATTTCTGAGTTCGAGGCCAGCCTGGTCTACAGAGTGAGTTCCAGGACAGCCAGGGCTACAACAGAGAAACCCTGTCTCGAAAAAACCAAATCCAAAAAAAAAAAAAAAAGAAGGGCTGCTGTATGCCACCTGGATATTTTAATGATTTTTAAAATCCTGGATGTAATTGGTCTTCTGACTCTAATGAAAGGCTAAGGGTATAGCTCTGTGGTAGATTGCTTGCCTTGTGGGTTCATTCCCAGCATGGAAAAAAAGGAATAAAACACAAAAGGATACACCGTACACTGTCGTGATGGCTTTGGGACCTAAACACTGTCCCAGCTGATGACGACGTCGCTTTCTCTTTGTCCAGAGCAGATAAGATCCCCTCATCCTCATACAACGCCTACCGCAAAGCCTGTGCCGCTGCTGAGGAGAAGCGGCCTGAAAGTAAGGCTCTTGGTCGCCTTCGGTTCCTGTACTTTCCGTTTCTGGGACACGGCGGTCACCTGCATTGGTCCTCGGTGGACAGATTTCTCTCACCCAGGTTTGGCAGGCCTGTGACTTTGCCTGACCCTGGGACCTGGGGACCAAGCATGGGCCTATTGCCTCCGAGGGCTTGACAGTTAGCCACGCCCCCGCCTTCAGGAAGTGTGGTGTGCAGCCCGCTTCGCATTGGTGTCTCCTGTACAGTTCAGGGCCCACAGCATCCTGCAGTCGAGTGGGGTTATTTTCTGACTGGACAGTTTGCTTGGTAGTAGGTTTCAGGGCTTTTTATTTTGTATGTGCATGTGTTACTGCCTGTTGCATGTCTGTGTGTCGTTTGTATGCCTGGTGTCTGCAGAGGCCAGGAGCAGGGTCGGATCTCCAGTACAGACGGTGGTGAGCCACCACGTGGAATCAAACCCAGCGGCTAGTACTCTTAACCAGGGAGACATCTAACCCCCCCTGGGCTGGCTCTTTGTACCTATGAGAACAGTGGTAGAGCTGGTTGGCCCTGGGAGCCGTGAGCCTGTGGTGTGACAGCTTTGAGAGTGGCGTCAGGAGAAGGAGCCGCTGTTCAGGATTGGTCTTTGCACCTTAAACTATTCATTAATGTACTTGTGGTAAACAGGGTCTTTTGTTTCCTAGGCTGGTCTTGAACCTCTGTGCCTCCTGCCACCTGCCCGAGGGCTGGGATCACAGGCATGTGCCACCCGCCCCGGTTTTCTGTGTAGTACTGGCCTGGAGCCCAGGGCTCTGTGCATGCCCGCCAGCATTCCACCTACTGAGTCACAAGTTCTCTCTTTACATTTTTTTGTTATCAATCAATAGCAATTGATATTGATTATACAAAATACCAGGTTTCATTATAACATTCCATACATGTCGAATGTACTTTGATCATATATAATAATGCACTAACATACACGTAGCCAAATATCCTAATTACTATTTTGTCTTCCCCTCTCTGATTAGTCCCTTTCTTCTTCCTAAAAATTAAGAAAAAATGTGTAGTGCATATTCATTGTTCAGAGTAACGGATTTCGTTATAGCGTTTGCACGTATGTTTTCTTCTTAGATCTGTCCGATTCTCTTGCCTATTTCTTGACTGGATTGTTTCTCTTTTTGTGTGTAATGGAGTTCTTTGTAGATTCTAGATATTAATCCCCTGTCACATGAATAACAGACACAGGACAGTCAGGGTTACACAGAGAAACCCTGTCTCAAACAAAAAAACAAAACAAAACAAAAACCCAACTGTTATTTTTATTTTTTTTTCAAGATAGGGTTTCTCTGTGTAGCCCTGGCTGTCCTGAAACTTACTCTGTAGACCAGGCTGGCCTCAAACCCAGAAATCCGCCTGCCTCTGCCTCCCAAGTGCTAGGATTAAAGGCGTGGGCCACCATTGCCCAACTGTATATGTGTGTGTGTTTGCTCTCAGTGGCCAGAAGAGGGCATCAGCTTCCCAGAGGCTGGAGACACAGATGGTTGTGAGCCACAGCGTGTTTGTTGGCTCAGAACTGGGGTCTCTGGAAGCACCAGCACTGCTCTTAACCCCTGAGCATCTCTCCACACTCCCTCTCTTCTCTTCTTGTGTGTTGCTGGGAATTAAACCCAGTGCCTTGAACATCATAGGTACATGTTCTGTCTTGAATGACATCTCCGGTTTCAATGTTTTTATTTTTGTTAATATATGTAATTTCCACCATCATCAAAGAGAAGACCTCCCAGAAACTGTGCCCGCTCTCCACACCATGTGGTGCACATCTGAGGGTACATAGCCGTGGTGCTCAGCTGCGGTGCTCGGCAGTGGTGCTCGCTCGGCAGTGGTGCTCGCTCGGCTGTGGTGCTCGCTCGGCTGTGGTGCTCACTTGGCAGTGGTGCTCGCTCGGCTGTGATGCTCACTCGGCAGTGGTGCTCGCTCGGCAGTGGTGCTTACTCAGCTGCAGTGCTCAGCAGTGGTGCTCGCTCGGCTGTGGTGCTCGCTCGGCTGTGGTGCTCGCTCGGCAGTGGTGCTCGCTCGGCAGTGGTGCTCACTCGGCAGTGGTGCTCACTCGGCTGTGGTGCTCACTCGGCAGTGGTGCTCACTCGGCAGTGGTGCTCAGCAGTGGTGCTCGCTCGGCAGTGGTGCTCGCTCGGCTGTGGTGCTCGCTCGGCTGTGGTGCTCGCTCGGCTGTGGTGCTCGCTCGGCTGTGGTGCTCGCTCGGCTGTGGTGCTCGCTCGGCAGTGGTGCTTACTCAGCTGCAGTGCTCAGCAGTGGTGCTCGCTCGGCTGTGGTGCTCGCTCGGCTGTGGTGCTCGCTCGGCTCTGGTGCTCGCTCGGCAGTGGTGCTCGCTCGGCAGTGGTGCTCACTCGGCAGTGGTGCTCACTCGGCTGTGGTGCTCACTCGGCAGTGGTGCTCACTCGGCAGTGGTGCTCAGCAGTGGTGCTCGCTCGGCAGTGGTGCTCACTCGGCTGTGGTGCTCACTCGGCAGTGGTGCTCACTCGGCAGTGGTGCTCGCTCGGCAGTGGTGCTCACTCGGCTGTGGTGCTCACTCGGCAGTGGTGCTCACTCGGCAGTGGTGCTCGCTCGGCAGTGGTGCTCACTCGGCTGTGGTGCTCACTCGGCAGTGGTGCTCACTCGGCAGTGGTGCTCACTCGGCTGTGGTGCTCAGCAGTGGTGCTCGCTCGGCAGTGGTGCTCACTCGGCTGTGGTGCTCAGCAGTGGTGCTCACTCGGCAGTGGTACTCACTCGGCAGTGGTGCTCACTCGGCTGTGGTGCTCACTCGGCTGTGGTGCTCACTCGGCTGTGGTGCTCACTCGGCTGTGGTACTCACTCGGCAGTGGTGCTCACTCGGCTGTGGTGCTCACTCGGCTGTGGTGCTCACTCGGCTGTGGTGCTCAGCAGTAGTGCTCACTCGGCTGTGGTGCTCACTCGGCAGTAGTGCTCACTCGGCAGTGGTGCTCACTCGGCAGTGGTGCTCACTCAGCAGTGGTGCTCAGTAGCATTTCCCCAAGCATATGAGCTTTTTGTATTTATAATGTCATTGAGTGCGATTCCCATTTGGCCTGATCTTTAAAATGTCCCTCCCTGGTTCAGATGCCACTTCGGCTCAAAGGACAGGACCCGACAGTGCTGAACAACCCCTGGGACTGCTCACAGCCGCACTCGAAGAGCTCAGAGCTTTAATGACAGACCCTACCCAATATAGCGGTAAGAAACGGGGAGGAGGCAGTGGGTGGTGGTGTTTGCGCTCTGGTTCCCTGCGAGCCGCCTGGCGACAGAGGCCGGGCTATCAGTCCTGGAGCTCAGCATTCAGAAGGTGAACCTGCCCAGAGATCAGACTAAGTGGGGGTTCAGAGTGATGGGGGTGACGCTGTGCTCTCACACACGCTGGACAGGGACAGAGATGGGGATGCTGTCACAGTGCTTCTCTCCGGCCTCCAGCACCGTTCCTCACAAGCACACATCCACACTCACCACCACACACATCACTAAAGGTTGCTGGGAATGAACCCAACCTGACTGCTTCCTTGTGTAAGGACCCACATCCCAACGCAAAACCTGTTTTCATGCCGAGTAGACTTGACTTTCCTGTGGAAGGGTTTCACAGAGGCCAAGACGGCCTTCCCGAGAAGCACCGACAGCTTTGTGGAGGCTGCAGCTCCCTCACACGCCCTTCTTTAGGCCAGGGGGGGGGGGCAGACACCAGAGCACAGCCTCCTGGGCTGCCGTGCAAACCAGGGAGCTGTGTGTGGCCTTGTGTGTACGCATGGGGTCCTGTTGCGTAGTCAAGGCTGGCCTGAGTTTTGGAACTGAGTGATCTTCCTGCCTCGGCCTCCCGCTCACCACCACTTCCAGCTGAGAATGTAGCATTTGTGGGGCGTTAGGAAGAGCGCCCGTGCTTAGCACAAGGCTAATGGTCGTCAGGTCAGCTCTGACAGAGCCCCGGAAGTGGGCGTGCTTGAGCGAGTCACCAAGGGGTGCAGCGACCCTCGGCCTCCTGGGTCTCTGGGTCTCTGTGCTAAGGCAGGGGCAAGCGTCTCGCCTCAGGCTGTGACGGCTGCTGTGAGGCCGCCCTTCATTCAGAGCGGCCCACCCGCGTTGGCTGTGTCAGCTGACAGTGCTCTGTGGCATCCCGTGAAGCCTTGCCGCCTTACCTGACGGCGTCTGTGTTTGCAGTCATATCTGCTCAGGTGGCTGTGGTCTCTGAGAGACTGAATGCTGCTCTGGGACACAGTCACCATGATGGCGGCCTCCGGAGATGGAAGATTCAGCTCCATGTCGGTTCTCACGCACTCCAGAGACAGGAGCAGGAGGTATGTCCGTGAGGCCACGGGACGGCTGTTGGCTAGATTGTGTGAAAGGTGTGCGGTGACATGTGGCGCACTGAGGCACTGGCCATGCCGCCGTTGGTCAGCCCCATCGGTCTGCTTGTGGGTAAAGTGTTCTTAATTCCCCTTTGTAGCTGAGGTTTTGTGTCTCCACATCCCAAGTGCGGGGTTACAGGCGCGCTGGGATTACTGGTTTGCTGGGAGTACAGGTGTCCTGGGATTATAGGTGTGATCCACCGCCTTGTGTTGCATTTTAAAGTAGCCCATGTGACAAAAACCGTTTGTAGCATCAGAGTCTATAATGCTTACTCTTCTGTCCTGTGCAGTCAGTGTTTTCCTCTCTTTCCACAAGACACCTTCAAGTCTCTAGCTTGTGTGGTAACACAGTGCAGGGATCCAGTCCCATGATTTGGTCTCAACTTGCATTGTAACTTCCTTTCTAAAGGCAACTCTGACAGCCTGAACTTGATCTCCGTTTCCCATGAGGTGGTGACAGCCCTTACTTATACACATACACGCACACACACACACCCCACACGTATTCACAACACAAAATAAGTAAACATCACGTGCAGCCTTCGCTGTGGCCCTTGCGGTACAGGCCTGCTTCCTGTTGCTCTGAGGTGAAGCCTCACCATGGCGTGTCTCGCCTCACCATGGTGTCTCCTCCCAGGCTGCGGATCTCCTGCTCACTGCCTTCTGTCAGAACCTAATGGCGGCCTCTAGCTTTGTGCCCCCAGAGAGGTAAGAGGGGGATTGGCATCTGTCCTGAGGTACTGGGACCACAGCCCAAGCAGGGCAAGCTCTGTTCCCAAGATGGATGAGGAGGCTGAGCTTGTCAGATAGGGCTGCCATTGACGATTGACGCTCTGTGTTATGTAAAGACCACTGTTGGGTGGAGCCCTGGCCCTTCACAGGCCCAGACCGGTCATGGAGGCAGCGTTCAGAGCTCTCACCTGCCCATGACGTGTCCTCCGCGTCTGCAGGCAGAGCCCCTGGGCCGTCCTTTTTGTGAGGACCCTCTGTGGACACATGCTTCTCCCTGCGATTCTCACACGGCTCTGGCAGCTGCTCGGCCACCAGGTAGGTGCCCGCGTCCTGCTGGTCACGTCCCAGGCTGCACGGAGCCTGATGCCGCCTGCTGCTCGTCGGTGGTTTGGAGCCATCTGGCTAGGGGACAGACTGTTGGTAACTTTGTCCTTATTTCAGGGCCCAAGCCTGAGCGCCCCTCACATATTGGGCGTGGCTGCTCTTGCCGTCCACCTGGGCGAGTGCAGCTCCATGCTTCCAGAGGTGGATGCAGGGGTCCTCGCTCCTGCCGGCAGCCTTGGTGTCCCCGACGTCATAAACAGCCTCCTGACCTGCCGCACGAGGGACTCTCTGCTCTTCAGCATGAAGTAAGCCGTCCCTGACACTCATGGTCTCCTTGGGATGGGTGTGAGGCTGCCCAGGCAGGATGGAGATGCCGGCTCAGCACCGTTCTTGCCTCAGTCTCCCTTTCCTTCTCGCTGCTTCCATCATTGTAGTCTCCGAGTTATAGCTTTGGTCTGTGTCATTGTCTCCTCCTACACAGCATTGTGATTGGTCGTGTCCGCTAGGGACCAAGCTATACTACAGCTGAGGCTATCCCGCTGTACTGGAGCAGAAGCTGTTTTCTCTTAAGACATGGAACATGCTTTCTCTGTAACCCTTCAGACTTACACAGAAAAACCAAACCAACCCCCACGAGCGGTGCTCACCTCAGCAGGAAGCGCCTGCAGCTCCTTCCTGCCTTTCACTGAATGACTGAGAGCCAGGCGGGTGCACGTCACTCCTCCTGAGTCTTGGAGTGGCCCTTCACACACACGGAACACGTGTGCCTTTGCTCATACATGCAGTGTGTGTGTTGTGTCTCTGCCTTCAATGTGGATGTGAGTTGTTTTGTTTTTTGTTTTTTGAGACAGGGTTTCTCTGTGTAGCCCTGGCTGTCCTGGAACTCACTCTGTAGACCAGGCTGGCCTCGAACTCAGAAATCCGCCTGCCTATGCCTCCAAAGTGCTGGGATTACAGGCGTGCGCCACCATGCCCGGCTGGATGTGAATTTTATAAAATTCTTTTCTTTTCCAAGATTTATTTATTTATTTTATATATGAAAGTACACTGTAGCTGTCTTCAGACACACCAGAAGAAAGAATCTGATCCCAGATGGCTGTGAGCCACTATGTGGTTGCTGGGATTTGAACTCAGGACCTCTGGAAGAGCAGCCAGTGCTCTTAACCGCTGGGCAGTCTCTCCAGCCCAGATGTGAGTTCTTGGAGGCAGCGTCTCCCTCTCAGGAGGCGCTGGGCCTGGGAGCAAGGCAACTCAACAGTCCCTCGGATCATGGGGTGATCTCAGGCCGTGTCGTCGAGGACGCCCGCACTGAGGTTGGTTCACTGAACTCCGTTTCCTTTCCCTTCACTGCAGATTCTGCACAGCAGCAATTTCTTACTGTTTATGCAAGTTCTCTGCTCAGCCTCCTGCTTCCCTGCACAACTGCTTGTCTCCAGGTCTGATCAAAAAGGTACGCGTTTCAGATTTCCTGCTTTTGATGTGGGGGTCTCTGGCTTCTGTGGCTTTCTTGGGTTTACCTCAGCACGTGTGTGCATGACATGCCTGGCTGTCTCTGGGACAGCCTGGCTGTCGTGTGGGGAGGATTTCATGCTGAATACTGCTGTCGCATCTCCCTATGAATTCAAATGAGGCTAAGATAACAGTTGTTCAGTATATGCTACTCATTGAATAGAGACTGATATTTATAGCACAAGTAAGTTAAAAGGTAAGAATTCATTAAAAAAAAGTTTTAACCTTAAACCACAGTCATCCATGTGTGGTTTTGCTTGGGGAGGCTTGTCTGTCTGTCTGTCTGTCTGGTTGGGTTTTGTTTTTCAATACTAGGATCACTCACATGTACCAGGCAAGTGCCCACCACCAAGCTATTAGCCAGACGTCCTTTTCCTGCACTTTGCTGAGCACCTCTTTGGGTATTAACCCTGGATTCTGACTATAAGCTTCACATCAGAGATAACAGAGATGTGGAAGCAAGGAGATTTGTGAAAGTTTGGGGGTTTTTTGTTCATTCACTATTGTCAAGATTGACTGTTAATTACATGTGAGGGCAGGGAGTACAGATGCCCGCAGCGGCCAGCAGAGGGCAGCAGCGGCCTGCACAGGGCAGCAGCGGCCAGCAGAGGGCAGCAGCGAACTGCAGAGGGCAGCAGAGGGCAGCAGCGGCCAGCAGTGGGCTGCAGCGGCCAGCAGAGGGCAGCGAGAAATTCTCGAGGCAGTTGTGAGCCACTGAACACAGGTGCTGGGAACTGTACTCTGGTTCTCAGCAATAGCTGAGTGTGGCAGTGCACAGCTTTTATCCCAGCACTTGGGAGGCAGAGGCAGGCAGATCTCTGAGTTCGAGGACAGCCAGGGCTACACAGAGAAACCCCATCTGGGGGTGGGGGGGGATAAAGAAAAGAAAGGAAAAAAGAGAAGAAAAGAAAAAATACAGCAACAAGAAACCTTAACCATGAAGCCATCTCTCCAGCTCCAGAAGCTTTGCTAGATTGAAATTTGCTAGATAGAGAAATTTGATCTCAATGAATGAATGAATGAAAAGAAAAGGAAAAGGAAAGACCCTAAAAGTAGGAGGAACTAGCAAGATGGGTCAGTGGGTAAAGGTGCGAGCTGCTAAGTCTGGGAACTGGCTACAATCCAGGAAGCCCGTATGTTGGAAGGAGAGAACCAGCTCCTATAAATAAGCTGACCTCTGACCTCCACACATGCCTTTTCTTATACACACACACACACACACACACACACACACACTCGGTAAATAAATGGTATTAGAAGGATGATCAGTGCTTATGAGCGCTTATTTCATTAGGATTGGAGGTTGGATCCTAGAACCTACAAGTAAGTGCCTTCTGTAACTCTAGTGCCACAGAATTCAACACACCTCCTGACCTCTGTAGGAGCGCACGCGCGCGCGCGCGCACACACACACACACACACACACACACACACTAAACATGGGAATCTTAAACAACAGAGCTGATGGTGTATCTTAGTCAAGTGCTTGCCTAATAAAAAACCCTGAATTTGATCCCCAACACCAGATAAGCCAGATGTGGCATACCTTGTATCCTCAACACTCAGGAGCTAAAGATCAAAAGGTCTTGATTGAAAACTCAGTCATTCTTGGCCGTGTAGCAGGGTTGAGGCTAGCCTTGGCAACATGTGACCCTGTCTCCAAATAATGAAATACTATACAGAATCGACAGGCAGGCTTTTGAAGAGTCTGTGTACTTAAGATCCCTGCTCAGATAAAGGAAATCATACCTGAAGCATCCTGCGAATCCCGGCTACATCCACGCTTTGAGAAACCTGGGCCTAGGGCCTGGGTGCAGATTGAAGACCCAGCACGGCCTTGTGCAAAGGGCTGGGACTTATAGTCAAGCTCTTGTTAAATAGGGCAGAGAGTCCTCTCTGTCTCCCTGATAAGTAAGAAACGCTAGTAAGATATAAGATGCCACCAAGGAGACACTTCTGGTGCTGTCTGCATGGCTCTCATTGCTGCCTGGCTAGCTGGCCAAGGTGGGCGGCGGCGCCAGGGAGGGAGGGGTGGGGGTGGGGGGCAGGACAGGTATAGGGCTGTGTGTGTCAGGGCTGCACTGGGCCCTTACGAGGATGGCAGGCAAGGGGTCCCGGTGGGCATGGTCCCTGGCTGTGCCCCGTGAACGTTTCATACTGACTGTGAACTTCTCCCTGTCTGTCTCAGTTTCAGTTCGTTGTGTTAAGATTGTTCCCAGAGGCCAGAGCACCTCGTGCCCCAGAGCACACAGCTTGCGTCCCCTGGGGGCCTCTGTACCTTCCCTCTGCAGACTGGCAGAATGCTGCACTCGCTCTGTGGCGATGGGGCAGCTTCCAAGAACTCTTGAAGGAGAAGGAGTTTTATGTAAGTTTCCCTGTCCTCCACTATTTCAAATGACGTGTGTGTGTGTGTGTGTGTGTGTGTGTCTGTCTGTCTGTCCCTTTGTTTGTGTTGCATGTTGCTATTTGCTTGGCCTTTGTCCAAGTAGGAATTCATGGAGGGTTGTTCTATAATGTGTTGTTGTTGTTGTTTTTATGGAAAGTGAGATTTTGAGATTAGGGTAGACTGGTGTGTGAGATTGCTTTAAGAATTTTTATAAGAAAAAAAAAGATGCCATGAATATTTGAAGCAGAGTATTGCATCATGGTTATGGTTTTTGGTTGGTTGCTTGGCTGGTTGGTTGGTTTCTGGCAGAATCTCACTAGCCCTGGCTAGCCTGGCACTCCCTATGTAGACCAGGTTGGCCTCACACACAGATCCCTCTGCCTCTTCCTAGAGTGCTGGGATTAAACACTGTACGGCCATGGCCCATTCACACCAAGATTTATCCCCCCAACTCCTGGCCTATAAAATAATTTCTTTTCTTATCAAATAATAAACTTGACCAGGAACAGGCTAATTGATTAAAAGTAAATAGCATGCCAGTTAGAAGACCAGTGCAGCCAAGTGTGGCAGGCATGCTTGTGATCCCAGCACCTGGGGACCAACGCAGGATTGCCACAAGTTTGGGGCTAGCCTTGCGTGCAGTTTAAGGACTGAAACACACTGTGCTGGTTTCAGCAGATTTAATGTCATGTTCAGACCTTTCCATGGTACAGTAATGCACCAGGTTTCCAACTCGTTACATGGAGCACAGAGGGTTTTGTTGGTTTGGTTTCGTTTGGTTTTGGGGATTTTTGTTGGTGCTGGTGCTGGTGGAGGTTTTTTGGGTTTTGTTTTGTTTTGTTTGGGGGTTTGGGGTTTTTTG
This sequence comes from Apodemus agrarius, assembly GCA_964023405.1. Classification (NCBI taxonomy): domain Eukaryota; kingdom Metazoa; phylum Chordata; class Mammalia; order Rodentia; family Muridae; genus Apodemus; species Apodemus agrarius. Next base: position 5,998,650 of record OZ030024.1, read on the forward strand.
TTTTTGTTTTGTTTTGTTTTTGGCTTTTTTTGTTTGTTTGTTTTTGTTTTTGTTTTTGTTTTTTTCGAGACAGGGTTTCTCTGTGTAGCCCTGGCTGTCCTGGAACTCACTCTGTAGACCAGGCTGGCCTCCAACTCAGAAATCTGCCTGCCTCTGCCTCCCAAGTGCTGGGATTAAAGGCGTGTGCCACCACCGCCTGGCTTTTTGGCTTTTCAAAACAGGGTTTCTCTGTGTATCCCTGGCTGTCCTGGAGCTTGCTCTGTAGATCAGGCTGGCCTCATACTCACAGAGATCTGCCTGCCTCTGCTCCACAGTGCTGGGATCAACGGTGTGTGCCACCACACCCATCTCAGATCTGTTTTTAAGGTAAAATGACAAATGCTTACAGCAGTGTGGCTTCTCTGTTTCTTCCCTGCCCTGAATGTTCCTGTGGCTCAGTTAACTTACAGAGACTGGGTGCAGCTGGAACTGGAGATTCAACCTGAGGCTGATGTTCTCACAGACACAGAAAGGTAAGAGATCAAGGGCGCCGGCACGAATCCCCACAGTCTGTCCATACCGCCATCCTGAGCGCGATGTTCATGTTAGCTGCGGAACGCATGCGCATACCCTCAGCCATTCGCTTCTTTATTGAAAAACCAAAAAACCACGTGTCCGCCCCACACGCTGGGGTTACAACCTAACGGAGACATGCTTGCACATATAGATTGTACCATTGCACAGATAAAGACAAATGAGGTCTATGCAGGACCCTAAACCCACCAGAGCCCATATTAAGAGAGAGAGAGAGAGAGAGAGTGTGTGTGTGTGCGTGTGTGAGTGTGTGTGTGTGTGTGTGTGTGTGTATACACACACACACACACACACTCACACACGCACACACACATATATGTATATATTTGATGTTTGTGTGTGTGTGTGTATTCCATACACTTTGGTAAAACCACAGTAGACACAATGAGCTATAAGATAGGCCCTGTAAGAACAAGTGACCACTTGGGCTGTCTGCTTTGAGGTAATAGGGGTGTATGGGAGAGCAGGCTCCTAGGAGTTTCTTGAGATGGGAACCAGAAACCAGTACATGATGACTGGTTGTTGTTAAAGGCCTCATTATAACTTTCCTTTAAAAATGATGTTTATTTTACATGTAAGGATATGACCCTGGGTCTTTTGCCATCTCACCAGGCTCACCAGCCTTACATTTTAACCCTTTGGATCTCTGTTATCTTGAGGTATTTAGACGTGTTTTAGGGATCCCCTGCCCGCCCCTCTTTCTGCTGGACATGAAGGCTCTTTCCAGGCTAGGGAAGCACCCCACAGATTCCGTCCTCCTCCTGCTTCAGTCACACCCCTGATACCTGAGATCTCAGCCCACATGGACCAAGTGGTGGCCCCTCCATGAGCCTCGCCTGCTCTTCGTGGCGTGAGACATCTCCCTTGTGCTTGGCTGTTTCCACCATGCCCTTGAGGCCCTTCCCTTGTGTGTAGGTCAGGCCCCTGTCTGTGGCCACTCACCAGTGATGCACAGTTACCTGCTCCATCTGCTGCGTTCATAGATGTAGTCAGCGTCTCCCTGCAGGGCTAGCACTCTGCCTAGGCTCTGGTCACAGACTTGCCCCTGACAGAGGGCTTTTCCACTCTGCTCCCCTGCCTTGCAGAAACGAAGCCTCACTCTCCCGTCAGCTGCCCCGCTGCTGGGGCTAGCTCCCACTGCCCAGACACTGGCCCTGTGCTCCTCTGAGGGAGACCTCTTCAGGATGGTTATACAGTGCCTCTCAGGGCTGACCTCGGCCTTCCACTATTGCAGGCGTGACTTCCACCAATGGGCCATCTATGAGCGCTACTTCCCAGCGCCGTCGGCTTTGGGGGGCTGTGGTGGAGACCTGGAAGTGGCGTGCACAGTCCTCGTCAGCGAGCTCATGGACTTCTACCAAAGGTCAGCCATGCAGGACCCAAACCTGCTCCCTGCTAGTGACAGCACAGCTCATGGGCTCACCGTGTGATTGGTCCGCACGTCATCGCAGCCCACAGCGAGGCTTCTTCACGGTCATGGCGTTTGTTCATGGTGGCGCCACCATATTGTAGGAAGTTCAGGGACTCACTCTGCAACTGACTCATCTAGAAGTCATCCTCCTGCCTCAGCCTCCTGAGGGTTGGGTGATAGTTGTAATGGCGGCACAGCAAAGTGAAACTGGTCAGTCTCCCCTTCCCCTCAGCTCTTGAGCAGCTCTGCAGTGTGTGGTCATGCCCATGACCGCTGCTCAGACCGACACACACACACACACACACACACACACACACACACCCGCCCTTAGCGGTCCACCTCTGGCGGCAGAGCTGCTGTGCTGGGCAGTTCCTCGAGACGGAATCGCATGTAGTCTTGTGTTCCCGGCTTACGCCGCTGCGCAGGTCTTCCCAGGGTCCATCGAGCAATAGTATTCCGTTCCTGTACGGATGAGTGACGCCGCGGAGCTGCTGCGAGCTGCGCCCGGCTGGGGCCGCTCTTGAAGGGGGAAGAGCATTGGTGGGGGCAGGGCTTGGTCTTGGGAGAGACTAGGGTTGTTTTCTCTGGTAACATTTACTCACTGTCTTTAAGTTACTCTGCCTCAGAAGCTGCAGGGCACTAATTATTGGTAGGGCTTCTTCCTCTCTCGCCCAGAAGGCTTGCCTCTCTGGCTCTGGCTTGCCAAGGTGGGAGGAGGTTTGGATCAATCCTTTTTTTTTTTTTTTTTCTGAGACAGGGTTTCTGTGTGTAGCCCTGACTGGCCTGGAACTCACTCTGTAGACCAGGCTAGCCTCGAACTCAGAAATCCACCTGCCTCTGTCTCCCAAGTGCTGGGATTAAAGGCGTGCGCCACCAACGCCCGGCTGGATCGATACATTTTTATTTAACCAGGAAACGAGAGTCAAGCTCACAGAAGGAAAAACTTGCACATAAGCTTATGTGCACAAACACACAAATGTTCCTATACACATTCACTATATACACTCCTGTTGGTTCCAACTACTTATCCTATATTTACATACTTACATCCATACCATCCATATTACATATACATATGGAACAAAAGCCCAAACACCAGCACAGAAAGAACTCATTCATTCTGGATGAAAGATGAGCTTCAACCTTTATTGCTAAACAAATTAAGCTCAAGTCTGTAAGAAAAAAGCTCTGTCCTCTTTAGTAAGACTAAGCCTGCCTTGTTAAGAAAAGAGCCTGTTCTGTGCAGTGGTGAGGAGAAGCCGCCTGCTCTGCTCTGCTCTGCATTCCGCTCTCTTCCTCCTCCTAAGTCTGTTCTCTCCTTCCACCTAATGTCATCATTTCTAGTTTTTTGTACCTTTTTTCAGGAGAGTAGATCACATGGTATCTATTTCAAAAGTTTACCGCAAGTTTAAACAAATTCAAATCATAAACTGAATAAGATGTTTACAACAGAGATGTTTCCATGTGTTTCCGTTAAAACTAGTTATCTAACTATTTTCGATCACTAGCTCCACACAGTCATTGAAAGTTAGCAATGAGGTTTTATAGAGATAAACCCAGTCAGAATTTTATCTTCTGTCCTTATACCTACACTAAATTGTTCATTCACTTTTGTGACCTTTGATTAATTGTTTTACAGCCTAAAGAAGGTGTTGCTAAGTTATAAATCTATATCAGTGCCTGCTTTTTATCTCAGAAGCCATTAACTCATGTGAAGCCTCGCAGAGTTCTGATTACAGCTTTTATATCAGAGAGCTCTAGTTGTGGCACTAATTATAAAAGGCTTTATAATTACTAGTATAATTTTAGGAATTCTTATAGAATCATCACTAGGAATTAAGAAATCCTCTATCTGTTTGTATAGCATCACTACAAAACAGTACATCTTCATTGGCCTGCATAAAATCTGCCCAATAGGGTGGGCTAATGCACAAGAATTATTATATTAATTTTATAAGGACAGGAAAGGCATATCAGCTGCAGGCATCAAACCCTGAGATTTGGCCCTCGGGCCTTGACTACAGGGCCATAGTTTACAGTCGATGGTGAAGCCCTCTCAGTCAGACCACCTGCTGGCCGTCAGCCTTTCCTAGATGGCTCCTGACGTGGAAGAATACACATTATCTATAGTCCATCCGGCCATTGGTAGACATTTGGCTGTCCCTACTGTTTGGCTAGTATAACATTGCTGTGACCTTTTGAGTATAGAGCCCTGAGTTACTGCTTTTTCTTGGCATCTGCATAAGAGTGGATTGATGGATAATACTTTTTTTCTTTTTTACAAATGTTTTCACATGCTGACCCTACCATTTCAGTCTGCCTGCAGTAGAGAGGACTCGGTGTCCCACAGCATTGCCCACACTGCTCTTTCCTGACTTTAGTCAGAGCCATTCTAGGGGATGAAGTCCTGTTTCATGGCTGGCGTTTGAGGTTTTTTTTTTTCTTTTTTTTTTTGTTTTTTGTTTTTGTTTTGTTTTGTTTTGTTTCTTTCGAGACAGGGTTTCTCTGTGTAGCCCTGGCTGTCTTGGAACTCACTCTGTAGACTAGGCTGGCCTCGAACTCGGGGATCTGCCTGCCTCTGCCTCCCAAGTGCTGGGATTAAAGGTGTGCGCCACCACTGCCTGGCTGAGATTTATTTTTCTTGTGATCATGGACCATTTAGAGAAATATTTATTAGAATTCTCTCCCTACCCCCAGCAAGCCTATCCCAGCTGTCTTTTGTGCTACTAGAGATGAAGCCCAGGGCCTCACAGACTAGAAAGTAACCTCCTGAGGATGCCCGATCCTTTCAGCTGGACTGACTGTACTTGTTTCCGTGGCCCCAGGCGCTTAGCACACAGACTTAGACAGAGTCCCTCTTGTTCCCTGAACTGTCCTTTCACCCCCTTGATAATGGTCAGTGAATGAATGAATGAATGAATGATGAATTTGCAGAGGTCTGATTCCTTTGTGTTTACTTTTAGCTGTTATGCTTAGGTTTTTGTCTCCTCCATGTGAGGAATGGATACACTTTATTCTTTTGCATGTCTGAGTAAACTCCCTACGAGATGGTCGTGATGTCCTTGTCAGTCTGCCACTCACAGGAGAGTTTATCTCTAGGCCCCTGGTTCTGTCATACAAGACTTCTCTTAATAAGTTTTATTTTTGTCTGTCTAAAGACATGGTCTCCCCGTGTAGCTTTGTCTAGCCCAGAACTGGGTAGGGAGACTAGGCTGACCTTGAACCCCGAGAGATCCTCCTTCCTCCATATTTTCTTTCCAGTGTGAATGGCTTTTAAAAACTATTCATAGATAATGTATAGAAATACAACTGAGGTTTGCATGTCAGTGCAGCAAACTCAGTTCATGCTGTTGCTTCTTTCCGAGTGAGGTCCTAAAGCTCAGGCTGTACTGGGTGTGAAGCCCCGCCCCTCGGCCCTGCCATTGCTCAGCAGCACTGGGTTGAAGCCCCGCCCCTCGGCCCAGCCATTGCTCAGCAGCACTGGGTGTGAAGCCCCGCCCCTCGGCCCAGCCATTGCTCAGCAGCAAGTTGTTCAGTGTATGAATTAGTTTTGGGGTTGCTTAACCTATGACAAATTACACTTGGATTTAATACATTTTTCCTCTTTTAAAGTAAAAAACAATGGTGTAGGTTGGAGTGTCTGTGTGTGCTTGTGTCTGTGTGTGTGTGTGTGTGTGTGTGTGTGTGTGTGTTCAAGCACATGCAAATGCAGAAACCGGGAGTGTTGGCCACTTGGGGCTGTTTGTGTGGCATCCGGCATGTTAACGTGGGTGCTCGGATCTACCTGTAGTCCTTAGCGATGGCCGGCGCACGTCCCTAACCACTGAGCCGTCTCTCAGACACCCTCCCCTTTCTTCAGATTAGCCTTTGCAGTTTAGCCATGGCTGGCCTAGAACTTACTGTGTCGGCCACGTTGGCATCAAACTTGCAGTCATCCTCCTGTCTCTGCCTCTTGAGTACTAGCAGTCAAAAAGACCACCCGCGCAAAGACTGGCAGGACGCATGCATGTGACTCCTGCACTGAGCAGGCTTCTGTTTGATTCTCAGTTCGAGGAGTTACAAGCACTCAGAGGACCCGGACCTGGTTCTCGGTGGCCGCACAGGAAACGAGGACATTCTTTCTAGGCTACAGGTGAGTCAGAGACCAGAGCTCTGTGTGGAACCGAGTGGGAGCCTGTACTGGCCACACCAGGGCAGAGACCTCGAGCAATAGCGCGGCCTTTGCGTTTATCCCATAGGTGAGCGTCACAAGACCCACACGAGGCTGTGAGGCCACAACTGTCTCCCGGCTTTGAAATACCGAAATCTTGCTTACTCAGCTGGACTGTAGGCTCTGAGAAGTGACCTTAACAAGCTAGCCTGTGTAGACAGAAAGAGCACATGGAGCCTGCAGGCCGCACGCGGGTCCGAAATGGGCAGGAGAGTGCAGCCGAGTCTCGCTGATGGTCCAGTGTGTCTTCACTCGTATCTCTAGGTAGCCTGTTTCCAAGCCTTCATGCCTGATGTTCTCCGTGGCTGTGGCCAGTAAGAACCGAGTCAGAGGAGAACGGCCACTGGTCCTCATGGCGGCCGTCAGGGCATCCCACAAGGGAGGAGTCAGGGCATCCCACGAGGGAGGATGAGCCAGACATAGAGGCCAAGAAACTGAGAAGGAGCGACGGGGACAAGGCAGATTCTCCAAGCCCGTCCCTAACGAGGACACCCTCTAGCCAGCCTGACCTCTTACATTTCTGCCAGTTCCCCGTCATCCATTCCGGGCGGTCCCCAGCAGCGGGTGGGGTCCTCTCATTCTGAACGCTGGTACTTAGGGACAAGCTCTCAACACTGGCCCTTTGTTCAGAGGACATCTCAGAGCCAAGTCACAGTAGTACATGTCACCTTATTAGGCACAGTCTTCAAGGGTCTGAATTCAGAAGTGTGGGGAAGTAGAACTGCGGGTGGTAAGAACTGAGGAAACGCCTCTGACCAGAGCATCCTTCAGGATGAGTGTGGCAAGCACCCCACAGCTATTTGGGACACATGGGTCATTCTTTGATGTTTAAAACATCACATTTATTCTTAAAAAATAATGTTTAAAAAACAAAAAAGATATTTAGAGATGTTCCAAAGTACAAGGGTCTCAGGAACCGTGACAGCAAAATGTTGGCCGGACACTAGCCTGGACTCTACAGAGGGGCGGGCAGAAGTCTGTGTGAGCGGTGCTGGTGGGGAAGGGATGGCCCATCAGAGCCTGACAGCCTTAAAGAGGTGACACAGAACCCGCCCTCAGCTTGTTCCTTCGCGTGTGTACACCTGTCTACACTGAGCAGATAGTGTGCAGCCCCCGGAGACCTGGGGGGCATGCTGGGTGACCCCGTGCTCCTTTATGTTTACAATTTAAAGATTGCTTTCTTGTTTGTGTCTGTGGTTTGGGGGGCTTAAATCTAGAGTCTGTACTTCCCGGGCAAGTGCTCTAACCTGAGCAGGATCTAACCTGAATTTTCAGTCCTCTTGCCTCAGTCTTCCCAAAAGCTGAGCTACTCCATCTGGCTAGAAATGGCTTTCACATGGAAAAGCTTGTGTCCTTGTCCCTCCCCACTCCACGTCCCAGACACTCCTCAGGCCCATCTCTCGGGTCCCCAACTAAGGTCCACATTGAGTCGAGAACTTTTCTGCCCTGATTCATGTTTGGTGACAGATCAGAGACAGGGTGAAATTGGCCCTCTCTTTTCCAGGAGATGGCTGTGGACCTGGAGCTGGATCAGGGTTCTACCCCTCAGAGCCACTTTCTCTTCCGGGTGTTCAGAAGACGGCTGCAAGCTCTGTCAAGGCCAGACAGCACGGCCGCCAGCCTTAGGAGACAGCAGGAACTGCTCGTATGCAAACGGTATCAGTGCGTGCCGGTGGCTTCCTTCAGCTTCTGCTACTAACTGCTTCTCTCTATTATCCAAGCTTGGGCTGCTTTCAGTGTCTTAGTGACTCTCATAGGAACAAGGGTAAAAGGTGTTTTGAATTCTAGTTCTTTCTTCTTAGACTCAAGAATTCCTCTAGGGAAGGATGTGCTATAAAGAACACAAGTTTTGGGTCTTTTCTTTTGTTTTTAAAGTGCAGTGCTACTATTCTCATAATAGAATTTTCCAGTTAAGGATCATTCCCTTAGACAGCAGTATGTGGGCCGTCTCCTGGAAATGAGAGGGCCAATTTCACCCTGTCTCTGCTTGTTGAGATTTTATTTATATTTTTTCAAGTGCATTGGGGTACCCTCAGCGCCTAAGCAGGAATTAAGAGCTAGGGACACACAAGCCCAAGGCGAGGTCAGTGGAAACTGGAAGGCCCGTAGCTTTGAGTAGCATCACTTGATCTGGAAAGTACTGTGCAGGGTAAGGCTGCCCCGCCCATGCTGTCTGTCTTCACCACAATGCACCCCTTTCTTTCCAAGGCTTCTCCTCCGCCTGCCTCCATCTGTTCTTGTGGGTAGACCCCAGGCCAGACAACCTGTCCCTGCGAACTGTGAAGAGTTCTTTAACCTGGTCAACTCTGAGCTGGTATGTGTACAGGCTCCGGGCTGGCCTCTACCTCTCTGTTGGTTTCGTGCTGACTTTGAACTGTTTTACAGAGAAACTCCTGTTGCCACGGCAGTGTCCTGACCTATGACATTACCGCCCACTTCTTCAGGGTAATTTGCCTCCCGTGTCTTTCTCTGCAGTTGCCTAGTGCTGCCCCTCAGGGCCTGGGTTCCCATGGGCACCTGGGTTGGCAGACTGCTGAGCCTCAGGGTGATTTTGTTGCAGGGACTCCTCAGTGTGTGCCTCCGAAGTCAAGACCCGGCACTGGTGGCCAACCAGATACTGACAGAGTGCCAGACTAAGTGTCCCGTGATCTTGACTTCAGCGCTGGTAGGTCTGGCCCAGTTGGGTTTAAATTACATTTATCTCCTCCCGCCACGCTGACCTCTCTGTATGTATTCATGCATGGACGTCAAAGAGCTTTCAGGAGCCAGTTCCTTTTGACTTAGGTCAGCAGATTTGTAACCTTTTCCCTGTTGAGACATCTCAGACCCAAGAGTTGGGATCCTCACTTCACTTCCAGGAGTTCAGTGTCCTACCCAGGTGCTTAGTATTCACACAAATGTGCAGTAGGGGCTGGAGCACTGGCTCAGCATTTCAAAACAAAGCTCTTCCCGAGGACCCAGATGGTGGTTCACCCTCCTCTCAGGTTCCATGGGATCTAACGCCTTCTGATCTCTACAGGTGGGAAGCATGCGCGTGCGCGCGCGCGCACACACACACACACACACACGCACGCACGCACGCACGCACGCGCACGCACACGCACGCACACGCACCTGGCAGGTGGCACGAACCGGCTCATTCTTCAGTGCTGTCACCACGCACCCTATTGCATCCTCTCACAAAGTCCTCAGCTACAAAGCTCACCGGCGGCTCCACGTCAGCTTCTCCTCAGATGCTAGTGACTAGTCCCAGGAGCTCCTGAGGCCTCCTAGGACCCCTGCGCCCTCCATCGGGTTCATTATTCTAACCAGAGGGGAGATGGACGGGTCAGGCCATGGCAGCCTCGTTTCAGTTTGCAGCTCGTTGGGTGGAATACAGATGAACTATTCTTTAGGAAGTTGCTCTCTGCCCGGCATAGAAGCAGGTCAGGCAGTGCAGTCAGTGCAGTGCAGTATTGCAGGGTCTCCTCATACATGCCCTCCCTTCAAGCCTTGTCCCTGAGCCTAAGAATGCCTCATGGGTGGGTTGTAGTGGAGCACACATTTAATCTCAGCACGTGGGAGGCAGAAGCAGGCACAGGATCTGTGTGTTCACAGCCAGCCTGGTCTACCGAGAGTTCCAGGACAGCTGGGGCCACATAGAAACCTTGTCTTGAAAGGAAAAGAGTTCCAGGAGCTAGGTCTGATGGCCTACACCTTTAATCCCATCACTTGTGAGGCAGAGGCAGGCCAGCCTGGTGAGTCCCAGGGTAGCCAGAGCTGTATGGTAAGACTCGGTCTCCTAAGAGGTGCATGGCGCTGTGATGTGAGCTGAGACACTCAGGAGGTCCTAGCTGACTGGCAATCAGGTGTCTACATGGTGGCCAGGGTGCAGCGTCTGCCATGGTTGTCCATGACATGTCCTTAAGCTGCTGCTTGGTGATCGTGCACTCATAGTTGTGGTGGCCAAGCCTGGAGCCGGTGCTGTGCGGTCAGTGGAAGAGATGTTATCAGAGCACGCTGCCTGGAGAGCTGCAGAGGCTGCAGGAGGCCCGGGACTTTGCCGGCAGGTAAGCTGAAGCGGGGTCAGGGGGCCCAGCTGCTGCTCGGCTAGGCTGTGTCCACGGACATCCTACGAGTACTGGGGTGCTGCCTGAGTACAGGGGAGCCTCGACCCGAGCTGGCCGGCCGGCCTGTTCAAGGAAGCTGCTCGCGTGTCCCTGAAGACTGGTTTCATCAGCTTTGATTCCAGCTCGCCCTGGCCCTGCATTCTGCTCTAGCATGTATTTAACACGGGGTTAAATACACAGGGATAGTATAGGGCAGGGAGCAGGTCCTCACACCACTCGTGACTTGAGAGCCCAGATTTCTGTCAGTCCTGGCTGACCTACGCTTGTGAGGAATGCCAAGTTCCTACAGCATCCAGGGAGTTCTCAGAGGGCCTCAGCAAGACACTGCTCTTTCTGGAGGACTTCCTTCTGGGAGCTAGTTTTGAATCCATGATGTCTGATCAGAAGTACTCCAAAACCTGCTCAGTGACCAAGCAGGTCTTGCGACCAACTTCACTTCTCCAGAGAGATCACATTACTCCTTTGACTCCTAAGGTGAACAGCATTAGTTTTCTGCCAATTTTTTTTTTTTTTCAAGACAGGGTTTCTCTGTGTAGCCCTGGCTGTCCTGGAACTCACTCTGTAGACCAGGCTGGCCTCGAACTCAGAAATCCGCCTGCCTCTGCCTCCCAAGTGCTGGGATTACAGGTGTGCGCCACCACCGCAAACTTTTACTCTTAGATATCATGCTAGTAATAAAGTCTGACTCTTGGGCTAGCCAACCACAGGCCCACACGGACAAGCTAGAATACTGAGAACTCAGTAGCACTGTGGCTCTTCCTTCCACGCTCCTGAACCCCAGTGTCCCATTATGAGGTGGGTAGACCAAGCGGGCCCCTCAGAATGCTGCACACCATGTGCCTTGTATACAGGGATGGCCCCAAACCGATCAGGTCTTCCCTGAGGAGACACGCACAGTCATTTGTAGTGACTCTGGCCCCGCGTTGTGTTTGAAGGGAGAGCCCCTTCTGTTACACAGACACCTGGTGACTCTGGCCCCGCGTTGTTTGAAGGGAGAGCCCCTTCTGTTACACAGACACCTGGTGACTCTGGCCCCACGTTGTGTTTGAAGGGAGAGCCCCTTCTGTTACACAGACACCTGGTGACTCTGGCCCCGCGTTGTGTTTGAAGGGAGAGCCCCTTCTGTTACACAGACACCTGGTGACTCTGGCCCCGCGTTGTGTTTGAAGGGAGAGCCCCTTCTGTTACACAGACACCTGGTGACTCTGGCCCCGCGTTGTGTTTGAAGGGAGAGCCCCTTCTGTTACACAGACACCTGGTGACTCTGGCCCCGCGTTGTGTTTGAAGGGAGAGCCCCTTCTGTTACACAGACACCTGGTGACTCTGGCCCCGCGTTGTGTTTGAAGGGAGAGCCCCTTCTGTTACACAGACACCTGGTGGCCCGAGCACGGCAACTAAGTGTCTGCACCGGTGTCTGCCAGCTTCGCCTCCGACTCGGCGTCCCCAGCACCCAGACCTGCCTGGATCGCGGCTGCTGCACTGCACTTTGCAGCTAGAGAAGTTAGGAGGGAAGATCTCCCTGAACATCTGAAAAGGCTGGACTGCGAAAGAGAAGAGGTAAGAGAACTTCCAGAGAGGGTGGTCCACTGGCTTTCCTTTCCCAAAGACAAGCATCAGATTTGGGGTTGTCGCTCTATTTCAAAAGTTAAATGATTAGCTGTGTTTATTTGGTAAAATGCTTTTACTTTTGGAAGTGTTTTGTTGGGCTGGTTTGCGCCTGCATTACAACCTCGAATAAAGCTACCAGTCAGTGTCCGCACCTTTCTGTTGCTGTACCTGTGACCCACGCTGCAGGGCACTTACAGAGAGCACCTCAGGCACGCAAGGCTGCAGCTCTGCCTCTCTGCACAGGTACAGAGAGGAACTGTCCCAACTTCTAAGCAAAAGCAGAGTCAGGCCTTGAGTGCTGGGCCCTAGAGAAAGTGCCTCTGATCAGTACTTACATGACCTCTAACGTGTGGACCGAGACTGGCTGGGGACCCAGAGGAAATGAGAACCAGCATGTGGGAAGGAAGTTGCTCCCTCCCTCAGTACAGCTCCCCTGGTGCTCATAATGTATATGCCATCCGAAGTAGGAGAGCCAGTTATTTAATGACTATAATATAAACACCCCGGGACTCTTCCACGTCCATTTTCCTATTGCTTTTGAATTCATATTAGAAGGAATGTTAATAGCTTCAGAGCCATATGGTGAGAGAGAGAGAACTAATTTCCACAGGCTGTCCTCTGACCTGCATGTGCATACACAAAAATAAGATGTAGCAAAAATTGTTTGAAATGACTCTATCAGCCATAATTTATCCTAAATGATAGTAAGCCTGGCATACTGGTTCACACTAACAATCATAGCACTTAGAAGGCTGAGGCAGGAAGATTGCCAAACTGAGTTTGAGGCTAGCCTGGGCTACATCGTGAGACCCTATCTTCCCCCACCAAAAAAAAAAAAAAAAAAGAAGGGAATTCTACCACCCACCCACCCCCACCCCAGATCCACTGAGGCTCTAGGCTCCAGCCATGGGCTCACTCACTGTTCCTTGACCTAGCGTGTCAGTGTGTGACTTTCATGTAGAAACTTTCCGTCCTAGCTACTGATCGCCCTCCTGTTCTTTTCCTTGATGGGTCTACTCTCAACCTACCTGATGCAACAGGTAAGTCAGACCACTCAGCTGAGGTAGACTTTTCCCTGCAACCCTGGCTGGGCAGGAGCACCAGGCAATAAGTTCTACTCAGACTTCAGATCTCTGGGTATCTGAGGCTGTCTCGTTTGGTTGTCCTTTTGAGCGCTTGCCTCTGAGCTTGGCACAGCGACCTGGTGGGTGTGGCCACCTTTGTTCAGCTTGTGTCACCAATTTTAGACTTTGCAAAGTAAAAGGGAAGCAGAGAGGCTAGCCTCGCACCTCCTCGGCTCTTCTGAGGGTTCTTCTGTGGGTCGCAGGACACTGCTGAGTATCTGAAGGCTGTGGACATCTGTGCCGAGGTCCTCATGTGCTTGGAAAGAAGGAAGGTGTCCTGGCTGATGCTCTTCCAGTTGACAGGGACAGGTGAGCGCCGTGTCCATGGACTAGCTGGAAAGGCTGGCTCCACCCATGATGAGACAGGCGTGAATGCATGAGCTTCCGTGGCAACTGTGTCACTTCAGAAGCAGCCTCCATAGATGACAACCCTGGGCGGTAAACCCTTATGGGTTTTACTTTCTGCTGAGTTTGGATAACTACTAATTCAGGGCACACTCACTGTTAAAGCTACAAAGAGTCCATTACTAATTCAGGGCACACTGACTGTTAAAGCTACAGAGTCCACTCCGGCACGCAAAGGCCCGGGGCGCTGCTGGCCTGGAATGGTCTCTCAGCAGACACACTGTAGGGGAAGCAGTGGGAGGGGGCCTGGTCAACTCCCAGACTCTATTCTATGTGAGACCATGGGGAAAAGATGTCCTCAGTGTAGTTCACAAGCCCCTCTGAATGTCACCATAGCTAGACAGAACCCTCCCAGGACACATGACATTTTGGGTTCGGGAGCCCACAGAGCTGATGGAACCCCTCGGTTTTGCAGATGCCAGGCTGGGGCCCCTCCTCCACTCAGCCCCAGAGCAGCACACCAGGCTGCTCCCACTTGCTTTCTACAGGTAAGTCCGTCAGTGTGAGCAAGCCCAAGCTCGTGGTGCCTGCCTGGCACGGTCAGAGGAAAGGCAGTGTCTTCCCACGGTCTCCCTGGGTGGGAAAAGTCGCCTGTCGGTTTGTTCTACATGCTTGTGTAGTTCCTGTGCGAACTGCTGCTCACCCCGCAGCATCTTCCCGGCCTTCAGCATCTTGCCTTTACCTGCAGCCTCCTCTCCTACTTCAGCGAAGGGGCCGCTGTCAGGGAAGCAGCTTTCCTGCATGTGGCTGTTGACATGTACCTCAAGCTGGTGCAGCTCTTTCTGGATGGGGAAGCCAGGACTGTGCTACCTCAGGCCAGCGGAAGTGTAAGGCGTCAAGGGCTCTCCGAGCTCCAGGTAAGGGCCTGAGTCTGTGAAGGGGACCCTCTGTGGGAGCTGCTGGTGAGATGTGCTAGTGCCAGCTAGGTGTGCCTGACCCCCGACTGCCCGTCTCTGTTCTAGGGTAGCCCTGTACAACTCATAACAAAGGCACGTGTTTTTCTGCTGCAGCTAATACCTCAGTGTCCAAAACAGTGCTTCTCCAACATGACCGAGGTAACAAAACCCAGAGATGTCCTCCCTGAGTCCTTTTCAAAACTTAAATAAAAATGAAGCCACAGCCCTGTGACACTTCAGGTGGTGGGGTCATCAGCAGGCAGTACAACTGGACAGCTTGCTCACGCTGGCCTGGGCCTTAGGCACTAAGCAGTGTACTTTCTCACAGCTGCTGGCTGGTCGAGGAGACTGTGACCCCGAGGTGAGCTACGCCCTCCAGCAGAGGCAGCAGGCTGACCCCAGCTTTGACCTCTACCGGGAGCCTCATCTGTTCTGACTGCACCAGCCGGCACCTTTGTGAATAATTTATTGCAAGCATAGCATGGAGCTCTTGTTACACTAGAAAGTAGATTACAAATCTCCTTGATTGCTCTAGTTAGGAAAAGAAAAATTAATTATTCATAATCTGTGTCTGGCCTTATTGTTCAGTGTCCATAGGAAAATAAAACTGCTGGTGCCACAGCAGGCTGAAGTCCACACCCTCTGCCGGAGAGCAGTGCGCTCCACCATGCGGCTGCTGGCTCTGTGAGGTGGGTGTAGCCTGGGATCCAACGAGCAAGCAGAACCAGGCTGGCAGGGAAGTGAGGGCGTGAGCGCCGCTGTCCTCACCCTCACATCACCTGCTCAGTTCAGGCTGCCCAACATGCCTGCGGTTCTCAGGTGGGCTCAGGCTTCACAGCCTGGCCCTCCATGGTCCCTGAGAGGCTCAAAGGCCCTGGTGGCGGCTCTGCCTCCAGAGGCAGGGCTTTGTCCTGGGTCTGGGTCAGAGGATGGACCATGGACATATGCACGTTGAGGTTGTGGGCCTTTTCAAACCGCCGGCCGCACTGGTCACAGGCGAAGTCCAGCTCAGTCTCTGCTTTGTGTTTGGTCATGTGGTACTTGAGGGACGCTCGCTGCCTGCACTGGAACCCACAGACCTCACACCTGGAGGGCAGAGGCAGGTGAGGTAAGCTGCACCTTGTCCCCGTCACAGGAAGTGCCCAGCCCACACTTACTGCAGTGGCTTGGCTCCTGAGTGGCGCATCTGGTGGACAAGAAGGTGCTTCCGCTGCTTGAAGGTCTGCCCACACTCGTCACAGATGTAATTGCGTACTTCTGCAAGACCAGAGGGTGTGAGCACCAGCCACCACCACCAGTACCCAATCTGCTCCAGGAGAGGTGGCAGTTGTCACTGCTTTACACAACACAAGGGACCTTTGGGAACCCAGCACTATTTAAAATGAAAGACAATTATGATATGAAGAATTTCACTAATAAGTTTCTAGCTGGAGGACGGCAGCACACCCCTAAGTCCCAGCACTTGGGAAGCAGAGGCAGGTGAATCTAAGTTCAAGGGCAGTCTGGTCTACAAAGTGAGTTCTAGGATAGGCAGGACTACACAGAGAAAGAAACCCTACCTCAAAAAAAACCAAAGCTTCAGCCGGGCGTGGTGGCGCACGCCTGTAATCCCAGCACTTGGGAGGCAGAGGCAGGCGGATTTCTGAGTTCGAGGCCAGCCTGGTCTACAGAGTGAGTTCCAGGACAGCCAGAGCTACACAGAGAAACCCTGTCTCGAAAAAACCACCCCCCCCCCGAAAACAAAACAAAAACAAAACAAAAAAACCAAAGCTTCCAATATAAACTATTTCAGTAAGAAGGATTTCTGAGTTCCTCAAAACACTGTTGCATGACTAGGTCTTCCCCCACAGAAACTCTGCATTTCAAACTTTTATGTTTGTTTTTGAGATGAGATCTCACTGTGTAGCCACGGCTGGCCTTCCAGAGAATTCAGAGAAATATGTGCATCGCCATGCCCAGCCTGGCCTTTGGGGGCACAGATCTCTCTAGAAGTCATCCCAAAGTGAGGGTTAGGCCCTAAACAGTGCAGGTGACATTGCTGGTGGAGGGGAAGGGGTTGGGTGCACTCTAGAAACCAGCTTCTCAAGCCCGTCAACAAAACCTTTAGCCACATCAGGCATGGTGACACACCTGCAATCTTGGTGCTTGGGAGTTCAAGACCATCCTCTGCTATGTATCAGATTTGAGGCCAGCTGGAACTACATGAAAACTCCCCAAGACAAAAGCCATTAAGAAGGCTCAGCAGGTAAAGTCACTTGCCTCCAAGACTAATGACCTGACTCAATCCCAGATCCTATGCGGTACGAGAGCTGATACCAACAACTGTCCCCTGAGCTCCGTATGCATGCTGTGTGTACAAATGTGCGTTGCCTTGGCCACTGGAGCACTAAGCACCAATTCTACTTGTTCCAAACCATGCTAGAAATGCTGTCTACACAGCTAGAAAACACCTCTGACTCAGCTGAAGATGTTCCACCTCTTTTTGGTTTTTTGTTTTATTTTTAAGCAGGTTATCTCTGTGTAGCCCTGGCTATCCTGGAACTCTTTGTAGACCAGGCTGGCCTCAAACGCAGAGCTCTTCCTGTGTCTGCCTCCCAAGTGCTGGGATTAAAGGTGTGGGCCACCACACCCCCAACATTGCACCTCTGTAGAGAACTGCTGCTGTGTCCATTAGTGACTGGCTACCCAGCGTGAAGGAAGGTCTACACCAGCGGACGTGATCCTGTCAGGAGGCATGCCCCCGTGCTCAGCAAGGAAAACCAGCACAGCTCGTGTCGCCATCAGCACAGTGCCAGCCAAAGGCGGACGCAGAGGGCTGGGGGTTATATAAACCCCGGAAAGGGTTAACAAGCCTACCCGAAGGAATGCCGCAAGTAATTTTTGGGGTGGTATGTACATGCCACAGGGCAAGGGTGGGGGGACCAGAAGGCAGCATAGGAGTCAGTTCTGCACCAGTTAGGTCCTGGGGAGATCGGCTCAAAGTCACCAGGCTTGGCAGTGTGCCTTTACCCCCTGAGCCATCTCGCCAGCTCTAGTGCTCTGTTTTGGGGGAGGGGGAGGTGTTGTGGGTTTCTTTGTATAGTGCTGGCTGTCTTGAAACTATCTCTGTAGGCCACGTTGGCCATGAAGTCACAGAGATCCAACTGCCTCTGCCTCCTCAGTGCTGGGATTTAAGGCGCGTGCCACCACTGGCTATCAATGCTGAGAAGTTGCTCAGACTACAAGGAGTGGGTAGGAGAACCCTGCTACCAGTAGGAACTCCACAGAGAGAACTCCAATTTGTATATGGATTCAGAGTACCTATGTCACACAGAAGCACCTGATACCAAACTCTGTGAGCTACTTGGGCACTCCTTCCCTCTAGCTGGGCACGTGGGATCCCTGAGAGCCAGCCCAGGCTCCGAGAGCCCAGCTCAAGACAGGTACCTGTGTGGATGAGCTTCACGTGCCGCTGCAGGTATCGGTCGATCATGAATACCTTGTTGCAGCCGGGGTGTGGGCAGGGCCTTTCCCGGACCTCCTCGTGGTGCTCCTTGATGTGCTTCTGGGGAAAGACAGGACAAGAGACCTGGTGTTGCATCTGAACACGTCCTTCCTCCCGGGAGACCCTATACAGTGATCTAAGCGGGTGACAACTGACCACTGGAAGGACAACTACTTCCTACCCTATACCACCGGCTCCTTTAAGCAAGGGCCTGACTCTACATCCTCGGGCATCATGGGAGTTCCTGGGAAGTCTGCTTGTGGCACTACAGAAATACCCGATGCCTCCAGCCGGTTCCTGTGCTACTTGGGGAAAGTCAGCCAAGCCCACCCCTCCCCGAAAGCAGTAGACTGAGGAGACAGCCATTCCTCACCTTCATGCCATCAGCCCCACGGTAGACGGCGGTGCAGCCCTGGTAAGGACACTTGTAGATGGTGGGTAGCTCCTCCCTGTAAGACAGAGCACATGTGGAGGTGCTGAGACACACGTGCGTGCACACGCACACGCCCCACACTGCAGCCTGCTCACCTCTCACAGCGCAGCTTTTTCTTCCATCCAGGCTTGGGCCCGGGCTTCTTTCTGAGTTTGGGCTCCTCAGGCCTCTTGGCGTCTTTGCCTTCACTCTTCCTGCCAGAGACCCTGGGGATGATTTGGTGAAGCCTTTTTTTAAATCTTAACTTGCAGTTGACTCTTGTTTTTTCTTCAAGCTTTCCTGACTCAGCTGCCTCTGCAGACTAGAACCTCACTCATCAGCCACCGCAGTCAGCACAACCCTTCGGAGCCTGAGGCAGATACCTTGGGAAGGGCAGACAGCCCAGAAAGCAGATGGTCGTGTGGAGCACACGTGTCATCACATGACTATCACATTTTCACAATTAAAGCCTATGTGCTAAGCATCCAAATCCCCAGACAACCTCATTCTAGAAAGAGACTCGGCAGATCTGCCGGACTTGACCTTCTGTCGGGCACCCAGCAGCCAGGGGATATCTCCTGCCCCAAGCCTAGTTATATCTCATATGCCAACAAGGAAGAGTTCATGAAGAAGACAACACCTGCCCAGTAGCATCAAGGACAAAGGTCAGCACGACGGTGCATATCTGACAGCTACTCAACAATATCTCGAGAGCACTGCCTGGATAACACACCACGACCATCTCAAAACAAGCCAACATTTAAAGTCACCAACATGTGTAGAAGTGTAGCTCAACTATAAAGCAGGCAGTGACCCAGTGTGCACAGGGGCTTAGATTTGAACCACCCTGTAAAACGTGTTTCACATTTCATGTGTATGGGCATTCTGCCTGTGTGTGTGTTATTCTCTGAGTTGCCGACAGAGGCCAGAAGAGAGGTCAGACCCTATGGATCTAGAATTGCAGACTTGTCAGCTGCCATGTGAATACTGGGAACTGAAAACCTAGGCATCTGCAAAAGCAAGAAATACTCTAACTGCTGAGCCAAACTATAACTTCTACTCAGTCAGAGAAGCTAGGCCGAGACCCTGTCTCAGAGTTGAGCAACAGCAGAAGAGTGGCTTTTATTGGGCAAAGACCTGGCTTCAGTCTCCAGGATGGAAAAATAAGCAAATGTGGGGTGGGGGGCAGACATAGAGCAGACTGGGTTTCATATGGAGCTTCTGGAGACAATGAGGAGCCGAACAATGTGTGTGCTGGTGCTGTGTGTGAGGTGGGATCTCATCGTCTAAGCTGTCCTGGTAATGAGAGAGAGAGAGCTCTGTGGTTAAGACACCTCGTTCTTGTAGAGGACCCAAGTTCCAGTGCCCTCGGGGCACCTGACAGTAGGGACCAACTCCCTCTGATTGCCTGGGGGCGCTTCATACACCTGGTGCACAGGTGTACATGCAGGCCAACACCCATACTCAGAAAACTAAATAAATCTTTAAAATAATAGTAAAACATGGGCAGTGATGTCACATGCCTTTGATCCCAGCACTCAGGAGTCAGAGACAGGCAGATCTCTGCGTTTGAGACCAGCCTACTCTACAGATAGTTCCAGAACAGCCAAGGCTACACAGAGAAACCTTGCCTCAAAAAATTAATAATAATAAAGCAAATGGTTAATTTTTAAGTTAAGGCAGGCATAATAGTCCATACTTTAATCTCAACACTCAGAAAACAAAGGTAGATGGATCTCTCCGAGTTGGAGGCTGTCCTGATCTTCACAAAAAGTTCCAGACCAGCCAGGACTACATAATGAGACTCCATCTCTGAGAGAGGTAAAAACTAAGAAATAGCTAAGCATGGACTCACCTGTACTCCCAACACCAGGGAGGTCAAGGCAGGAGGATCGCTGAGTTCAAGGCCAGCCTACGATACATCAAACCCATCTCAAAAAACAGTAACAAGGGGCTGGAGAGACGGCTCAGCAGTTAAGAGCACTGACTGCCCTTCCAGAGGACCTGAGTTCAATTCCCAGCAACCATATGGTGGCTCACAACCATCTGTAAAGGGATCTGATGCCCTCTTGTGTGTATGACAGTGTGGTCATAGACATAAAATAATTCTTAAAAACAAACAAACAACACCAAATACTAAGTAACCCAGTCTTGTGGCACAGCACTCTCAGGAGACTGGAGAAGAAAATCAGGTTCCTAAGGCCTGCTTGAGTAACCAAGAGAGGGTGAGCCCAGTGTGGGCTACACAGGGAATTCCACATCAGAGGGAGCTATACACAGCAAGACAATGTCTCAAAACATCCAAAAAGGAAGAAAAATCACTAGGCTACAACATGTAGACTGTCCCATTCTCGTCTGACAGCTGTCCAGGGTCCCACTCCACACTCTCCCGGCTGAGGGAGGTGGCCTGTTCTGACAGTAACTTCCTAGACTAGTTGGGTTTAGAGCAGGTCGCTCTGGAGTCTCCGATCCTATCTGACTGCGCTGGCCCAGGTGTTCTCGGCTTGAATCATGGTGCTCGGAAGCTCTGCTAATCCCTCAGGAGGACCACCTAGCCACCAGAACTCTAAAGGCCAAGAGAAAGGGCTGAGGAGGCAGACATGTGAGTAGGAACAGACCAAGGGTTTCTTGAGGCCCTGTCCTCAAACGTCCTCAGCTGTGGGGCTGGAGAGATGGTGACATAGATGTTGCTGAGCCCTTGCTGCTCTTGCAGAGGACCCGGGTTTAGTTCCTCACACCCACACGATGGCTCACAACTGTCTAAACTCCTGTCCCAGGAGATCTGATGAATTCTGACATCTAAGGGCTCCAGAACGCACTTGGTACACATACATGAATCCAGCACACACAAACATTTAAAAAAAAAAACTTAAAACCTCTGACTGAATCCTTAGTTATCCAGGAATGCAAATCAAAACAACACTGAGATTCTATTTCACACCAGTCAAAATGGCAAAGATGAAAAACTGAGGGAACAGCAGATGCTGGAAAGGATGCGGGGAAAGAGGAACACTTCTCCATTGTTGGTGGGATTGCAAGCAGGTAAAACCACTCTGGAAATCAGTTTGGCAGTTCCTCAGAAAATTGTAATATTACCTGAGGACCCAGCTATCCCACTTCTGGGAATGTACCCAGAAGATTCTCCTACATGTAATAAGGACACATGCTCCACTATTGTCACAGCGGCCTTATTTACAATAGCCAGAAGCTGGAAAGAACCCAGATGTCCTTCAACAGAGGAATGGATACAGAAGTTGTGGTATATATACACAATGGAGTACTATTCAGCTATTAAAAACAATGAATTCATGAAATTCATAGACAAATGGATGGAACTAGAAAGTGTCATCCTGCCAGGCGGTGGTGGCACACGCCTGTAATCCCAGCACCTGGGAGGCAGAGGCAGGCGGATTTCTGTGTTCGAGGCCAGCCTGGTCTACAAAGTGAGTTCCAGGACAGCCTGAAGTACACAGAGAGACCCTGTCTCGAAAAAAAAAAAAAAAAAGTGTCATCCTGAGTGAGGTAACCCAATCACAAAAGAACACACATGGTATAGGCTCACCGATAAGTAGATATTTGCCCAAAAGCTCAAAATAAACAAGTTACAATTCACAGACCACAGGAAGCTCAAGAAGGAGGAGGACTTAAGTGAGGGTGCTTTGGTTCCTCTGAGAAGGGGAACAAAATACTCACAGGAGCAATAAAGGAGACAAAGTGTGGAGCAGAGACTGCCCTACCTGAGGATTCATCCTATAAACAGCCACCAAACCCCAACACTTTTATGGATGACAAGAAGTACATACAGAAAGGAGCCTGTTATGGTTGTCTCTAGAGGGGCCCTGCCATAGCCTTACACATACAGAGGCAAATGCTAGCAGCTAACCATTGGACTAAGCTTGGGGTCCCCAATGGAGGAGTTGACGGGAGGACTGAAGGAGCTGAAGGGGTTTACAGTCCCATGGGAAGAACAAAGATGTAGGCCACCCAGAAACCCCATGACTCCTAGGGACTAAACCATCAACCAAGGGGTACAGGTGGTTCCAGCCAAAAATGTGGCAGAAGAATGCCTTGTAGGGCATCAGTGGGAGGAGAGGTCCCTGGTCCTGTGAAGACTCAATAGATGCCCCTGTATGGGGAAATCGAGGGGTGGGGGGGTGGGAGTGGGTCGGGTGAAGGGGCATATGCTTGGAGGCAGGGGGTGAGAGGAGGGGCTGGGGGTTTTTGGGGAGGGGGAAAACTGGGAAAGGTTTCAGCATTTGAAATGTTAAGATTATATTCAATTAAAAAAAAAAGAAAGCCTCTGTCTGAAGCAGAGGCAGTGGTGCACACCTTTAATCCCAGCACTTGGGAGTGGTGAATCTCTGAGTTCCAGGATAGACAGGACTACAGTTCCAGGATAGATGAAGAAGCCCTGTCTTGGAAAAATAAAAACCTCCAGCTGGGCCTTAGGAAGCATCCAGGCCAGGGTGCATCATGACTAGGGATGCCCATATCCACTGACACCTAGATCTACCTCTTGCAAAGTACAGTTTTCCCTAAAGCAATATCATACTTAAGGTGTCTTACAATGTACCTCATGTGCCCCACCCAAAGTGCACTATGTTCACCCCATTTCCTATGAGACAGTACATGCACAGTAGAGCATGCTGTTACATCTCAGCAACGGGAGCTCAGCAGAACAACCAGTTCCCCACTTTTCTGAAAATGAAACCCACTAACCCTCCTACCTGAGGCTAGGCCCCCAAACTACCCACAAAAGTGGCTCAAGGGAGAAGTCCCTTGAAAGGGAACAGGGATTCCTTATGGCAGCCGGCCCGCTCTCTGGCCATGGGTTCTTGGGTCCCTTCCCTGTGGGTCCCCAGCCAGCTCTCTGTCCTGTGATGCCTGCTGAAGTGGTGGCTTGCTTGGTACTGCATTGGTTCTGAGCCCTCAGTGCTTCCTTTATTTCTCTTCCTCTTTCCAAAAGGAATATTAAAAAAAAAGAAGCCAAGAAATTCTTAATTTTTGTGGGTTTTCTTGGCTGATAGTGTGGAGCCCAGAGCTGCGTGATCTGGTTTTCACTCTGAACTGTGAAATGCCCAGAGCACTGTGGCACTGAGGTAGTCACTAACTAGCTATTGGTACGTGTGTATTCTTGGGACAGGGAGAGGAGGACAGAGACACTAGTAAGACCCAGCTGTCTCTCCTTGATAGTCTTAGGTTTGCTTGGAGGAAGAAAGGGAAAGCCAAAGCAAAGCCCAGGAAGAGTGACTGGTTACAGGAGTCAGCAGGGCCGACGGAGAAGGGGCTCAGGCTCAGTTACTGGGCTTCACAGGAGAGGACCCAGGGAGCGGAAGAACAGCTGGAGGGGGGCCAGAGATGCTCAGGGACACACCAGGAGCTGGACCAGAAGAGAACTAAGACACTCCCTAAAATCAGACTGCCTTAACAAGGCTATTGCCACCTCCTGATACATATTTAGGCCAGGTCACCAAACCACCAGAAAGAGGGCTTGAAGACCGCGGGGAATCTTATCATATTCACCTGGCCTTTCAAACAGACATTCTGATTCACTTACAGGCCAGTGAGACAGCTTAGCAGGTAAAAGGCTCCTGCCACCAAGCCTGACAACCTGAGTATGATACCTAGGACCAACATATTGGAAATGGTTCTCTGACCTCCTCCTCCTCTGCCACACACACACCACACACAAGTAAACAAAAACACAATAATAAATAAACACGCACACGAGACACACGGACAGAAAGATTGGGCGGGGCAGAGGGATGGAGGGGGAGGCATGCTCACCAGACTGGGGAGATGGACCAAAGGAGAGACAGGAGGTGGGAGGCGAGCTGGCCAAGGCCAGCCGGGAAGGATGGGCCCCCATGGCCCATGTTTACACACGTCTCAGTTCCATGTGCACCACAGCTAACCGGTAACCATCCCTCCAGAAGGCGCACACTTAGCGCTAGATTCTTACTTCTTCTCTGGGTAAGGCTCAAAGGACTCATCCGAGGACTGTGGGGTTTGTTTCTTATCACTCTCGTCTTCACTCAGGAAGTCTCTAGGAAAGACGAGAGAGCTTTCAGCAAGGCACTGACCTGGGTAGAGCCTCCTGACTTCAGGTGCTACAGACCCCATAGTCCGTGCGTCGCTTCTGAACATGTTCTAAGAAATCAAATCCCCAACTCCTCAATCTATGCCCAAACAGGAAGGACAAGCCACTCACGGAAACCAAACAGGCTAGCACTCCCCCTCCCTGTAAGCCAGCCGTTTGGAAGACCAGGACCGCAAACTCTGAAAGAGCTTATCTACTGACAGCAGGGGAGAGTGTGAAGAGTTAAAAGCAGGTTCAGAAGGTGACTGTATCACCCGTCAACTGTGAACACAGCTACACTCTGAGCCATTCCAAAGTTCACAACAGGAAATGGGTTTATAAACCCATTCCTTCCCCCTAAAACACGAATCACTGGCCTCTGGAAAAGCAGCAACAGCCAGTCTAGCAAGCCCACAGCGTCCCACAGGCCTCCAGCTATCTGGATGGGGTAAGAGCCCAGCGACACAGCTGGTTCTCACAGGAGTTGTGGGGCAGGGCAGAAGGGGCAAACACCCCTGAGTGGTTCTCAGCCCAGAGCTGGGAGACCCACTGACCCCTTCCAAGGGAGGCCTGTCCTCTCCTCACCCTACACAGAGCTTCTGCTCTGTCTCAACATCACAACCCCAAAGCACCTGGGTCGAGCATGCTCTGTCTAGTGATGCTGGAGTTAGTACAAGACTAAGGCCTTTAAAGAAGCCGCACGCAGGGACCAGCACAGGGCGGTCCCTGGGGACAGAATACATGAGGCCACCCGGACTGCTGGGGGTCAGCGCAGAGCAGCACTTCCCCCGCAGCGTGCCTCATCTGGTGCCTCTGCGACCAGAGAGCCACGTCAGGAGCCAGAGGCCTCAGAACAACCCTGGCCACTCCTCCCCTCCCCAGCTCTGAGGAGGAGGGTGGCGAACATGCCAAAGCTGCTCTAGAGAGGCTGCGGCTCTAGAGAGGCTGAGTCTGGTTGGGAAGGAGAGATTTTAGGCTTTTAAACCCACTCTTCTCTCACCCCTCAGAAAGGTCACTGAACTCGTCTTTTACCCGATCATCCGAGGTTGACGATGGAACCTGCGTCTCACCCAGTTGCCCTGGGAAACAAAGAACAGGCTCTGGTTACCAACAATGAGCACAGAAGGGCCTTACCTGTAAGAGGCAACGCCCCGTCTAAGGACACACCTTCCTGACTGGGGCCAGCAGGCCTGGGCCTCAACCTCCTCCATTCTCGCCCCCACTCACTCTGACAGTGTCTGTCCTAGGGACCTTCTCGGATTCAGGTCACTGTGAGGTAGCCCGCTCTGCATAGCTTACAAGGACACTGGTATCAAAAGAGCTATACAGACACTTTGTAAAGCCAGGCATCGTCCCAGAGCCTTGCCTGGAGCTCGTCTACAGCCGAATTTTTTAATGTTTACACAGGCTTTTTATGTGTATGACCCTTTTGCCTGTGTATATGCCTGGTGCCGGCAGAGGCCAGAAGAGAGCCTCGGAGCCTCCGGAACTGGAGTCAGAGATGGGGATGAGCTCCCGTGTGGGTTCTGGGAATTGAACCAGGGTCCTTGGCAAGGGCAGCAGTGTTGTTAACTGCTGAGCCATCTCTTCAATCTTCCTCCTCACCCTTTTTTTTTGGGGGGGGGGGGAACAGGGTCTCTCTTTGTAGCCTTGGCTCTGTCCTGGAACTCTCTACGTAGACCTGGCTGGCTGGTCTCAAACTCACAGAAATCTGCCTGCCTTTGCCTCCCCAAGAGCTGTGGTTAAAGGTGTGTGCCAGGCTGCCTGGCAGCCCTCCAACATTTTTAAAGTGCCCAGTGTGACCCCACAGGTGGGATGGAGCTGGGCAGCCATCACTGGCCATGAGGCGTCTGAGGCAGACGGGCAGGAAGCTGCTCCTGACTCTCCCACCACCATGCTTGGGGCCGCTGCATCCAACCACAGCATGGGGGGGGGAGGGGTCTAAGCCCACAGAAGGGCCAGTCAGCACAAGAGGCTGCCACACTGGCCCACACTATGGCAAAGTAGCAGCCTCTTTTGTCTGCCTCCATGTCCTGCAGACAATAACCCCATTCTCTCTCCCTCAGTCCCCTCAACCTACAAGAACAACCACTACCCTTTGGTCTAAGGACAGGCTTAGAGGAAGACTAAATGCCAGATGAGCATACGTTACAGAAACTGGTGAATGAGAGGCCTACTTGTGAAGAAACAGAAAATCAGGACCGGATGGTAGGGCTGCCCTACTCTTAGGTATTGGGATAGCCACAGGTTCAATCAGAAGGCACTGCGGCTGGACCCTCATCTCCTACCAGCTTCCTGTGCTAGATCATGGTCTATGCAAACAGTACAGAAAGCCACTTTCTGCTGGTGACAGCCTTGGTCAGAACACTGAATCCTGTTGTAGCGGAAGCCACAGGGGCTGCTTACCTGGGGCCTCACTGGGAGCCAAGTTTGGCTGCGTACAGGGGCCTAGCCCGGGTGCCACAGAGTCTCCGTGTGAGTGCGGCAGGGCCACATCCACACTGGGCAGTGTCTTGGTCTCAGATCCAACTTGGGTTTCTCTGGCCTGGCAGAGCTGAGAGGTAGCTCCTGAGGGGTTTGACTCTGAGTTCCGGGCCAGCCGTGGTGACGTCTCCTTGCCCCAGGCCCACTTCACTGCTAATGCACTGTCCAAAAGGCGAGCTCTGCAGCTGGGGTCTGTGTCCATGGTGAAGCCATGGCCCTGGCTGCAGCCCCACACAGCCTGGATGATGCCGCAGTACTCAGAGGACAGCGTCCTCTGGAGGCTGGGCAGAGACCCACAGCTGACCGCATGCTCATGCACCCAGCCCACCAAGCCGTGCAGACACCGAGGGCTGGAGGTGATCAGATCAGCTGAGGAGAATCAACAGACATGTCAGTGTCGTGGTGGCCAACGCTAGGCCCGACCGGGAATGCCCACCCTGGCACGGATAGCACTCACCCACACATGCTCCCTCCTCTGCCACTGTGGGAGGCTGAACACCAACCCTGCAAAGCAGTGTGGCCACAGTTAAGGGACCTCACAAGGTCACACACCTCCCTGGACGTCCTCCCCAGGGCCCTCTGTTAGCTGCCCCGTTCCCTCTCTTCCAATGATAGCTCTTCACCCTCAGATCTCTGCAAACATTGCCACCAAAGCGCCTCACTGTAACACCATGAGGGGCTTATACCAGCTTTTGTCCACCCCAAGTCATGGGTGATGAACCCCTAAAGGTCCCAAGAAATCCAACAAGGGCCTACTTTGTACAGGGCTTTCTCTGGCCAGCTGGGGAGACATTGACTCTCTGTAAGAAGGACCTTAGAAGGCTGTGGCACTGATAGAATTGGGTATAGCAGTTCTTGCAGACAAACTGAGGCAGGGCTGGGTCCTGGCGCACAGCAACACCCAGCAGACGCTGGAAGTCCCTCATGAGGACGCGCTCCCCTGGGAACAGTCTTTCTGAGGTCTCCCCAGGCACTCTGTCAGAGATGCTTCGGAGGCTCCGCGAGGAAAACTTCCCATGGCAGAGGCGACAGTGCCCCATGGCGAGAGTCCGGCCTGCTCCTGAGCAAAGAAGCAAATGTGGTGTAAGTAAGGTCCTCGCAGTGTGAGGCGCACGCGTCCCCTGGCCTTCTAACAGTGGGAGCAGAGGAGTGCCCACACCGGGCCTCCTAAACGCACCAGCAGCGGGACTCGGGAGCTGGCCTTTCCTCACTGAACATTCAGTTTTCAAAGAAACCCAGGTGCCTCCGATGAAGATGGAACGTAACTGCTGCTGGAACATCCTGATTCCGAATATGTGTCCAAGCTGTGCCTCAAGAAACTAAGTCACTGTTCATCTCTGTCCATCCATAAGTGTTCTTTCTGTCTGCAGAATGCGCACGGTGCCACCTCACTGCCCCTAGTGGGACTAAAGGACAGCTCACATAGGAAAGCCCTTCTCAAATGGCTGAAGAGCAGTACACAAATGTGATGCGTGTTTGCACATTAATGCTGTTACCCTAACACAAGGAGCAAGCAGGTCACGAACTCAGTTCCCAACACAGGTTAGAGCTATGGGCCTGTTTTAACCACCAAAAAAACTAGGGTTCAGAAAAGTTAAGCAATTACCTTAAGAGTACATAGCATGAAGAGCAAACTTGAAGCCACACCCGCGTGCCTTCAAATCTTAAGCTCTAAGCGGCACAGAGCCAGGAAAGCATCGGCTGTCTGGCCGGCCCAGGAAAGGGCCTCCATCTGCAGCAGAAGCCAGAGGGCCGGGGCTCTCCGGAACTAGGAGATCTGGTTTGCTCTCAGAACCTCTAGGCTCGCACTAGGGCCCGAGGACGCCCGGAACCCACCTGCTTCGTCTATACCGTCCTCGCCTGTGTCCCCGCAGGCGCGCGTCGAGCCCCAGCTGAGTTGAGCAGCCGCCCCGTCCGCGCTCGCTCCGCCGGTGCGAGGAGGGCGACCCCGAGTCCGACCACTTCCGCAGCTGCCGCCCGAGCTCCCGCGCTGCCGAGCTATTCCAGGAGACAGGAAGCGGCCGAGCCGGTCCCGCTTCATGGTGGCAGCCGCCACTCGATCCCTGCTCCGTGCTATTCTCTGTGGCCCACTGAGTTCCGCGAGACCGGACTTAACTTCACTCGCTCAGTGCCGTTCCGCTACACGCCGCCGCGCTCGTCCGCTCCGCTCCGCTCGGCTCCCCGAGATCTGAGCCGGATGAAAGCGCGGCGTGGAGCGGCCCGGGAGCCACAGTGGCCGCGGCTGGGTCGAGAGCCCAGAGTTCTTAGGGTCGCTCAGAACTCGCGACAGGCCCATAAAGGAGGGGCAGCCGGGAGGGCAACCTGCCGCGGACGGACGCACGGGCCGTGGCACTAAACAGAAAACCTCAAGGCGAGAGGGTCTCTCCACCAGTCTTCTCGTCGACACTTCGAGCAAGTCAGCCACAAGAGCTGACAAGACCCGCCTGACCCGCTTCGAATCCGTAAACCCAGCTCTGCGCGGCGGGGCGGGGCCGGCGGAAGTGTGTCTGGGTCCCTTCCGGCGGTGCGCAGCTCCCGCAGCTCCCTCGGCCACGCACTCCGCGTTCCGGTCTGGAGGCGGCCACCCCGCCCCTGCCGCCGCCGAGGCCTCCCCCGCCCGGCGCCATGGCCGCTGCGGCCGGGGACGGCGCGGCGAAGCCACTGCAAAGCGCCATGAAGCTGGCCAACAAGGCCATCGAGCTAGACACCGGCAACCGGCCCCGGGTGAGGCTGGGAGGGGCGCGGCGGCAGCAGCCCCGGGAGGCGCTTGGCCCCGGGTGGGCGAGGGAGGGCGTGTATAAGGGGATCGGCGCCTCCGACGCGCGCGGCGGCGGCTCTGGGACCCCCGCCCCGAGGCTCTGGGCCGGGCAGCTCCGGGCACCGAGCTCTGCGGGGACCTCGGACAGCTCAGCTCGCCCTGGGCCTCAGGTTTACCTGTGTAATGAATCGGTGTGAAACAGAGAGGAGGTTCTGTTTGCAAAGGACCTACATCCAAGATGTAGATGACAGATGTGTGTGTGCGCGTGTGCGTGTGCGTGTGCGTGTGTGTGTGTGTGTGTGTATGTATTCTTGACAAGAGTCTGTGTAGATCTAATCCAGAAAAAGACCAACTGTTGTCTCATTCACGATGATGCTGCCTGCCGTTGCCTTCAGAGGTCATTTGTAAAGAAACCCGGGCACGAAAGGGGTGTGGCCTGTCACTGAGAAGGAATGCTAATTAAAAAGGATGGCAACCAGGTGGAAAAGCCCGCCGGGCCACCCAGAGCTTCCATAGGAGAGGATCACTGGCTGTCCAGTGCCCCAACTTAGTTTTCTAGGGCATCCTCACAAGACCAGTATCCTACCTGAAACCCATTTTATCTGAAGGACTGAGTTAGTTAAAGGTGGGTAATTTGACAACGAATAAAACACTCCGTCGTGAGCTGTCCCAGAGCAACTCGGTATTCTAGACTCCTTTCAGCAGAGGAATTTTTTTTTTTTTTTGGTTTTTTGGTTTTTTTGAGACAGGGTTTCTCTGTGTGGTCCTGGCTGTCCTGGAAGTCACTCTGTAGACCAGGCTGGCCCCGAACTCAGAAATCCACCTGCCTCTGCCTCCCGAGTGCTGGGATTACAGGTGTGTGCCACCACGCCCGGCTCAGAGGGAATTCTTATTCTGGAGTCTGGACGATGTTCTTTCTTCACCTAAGCCAAAAATCGAGATTGACAGAAGAGCCCATATCCTCTCCTCAGATTTCAGGAAGTGCCTTTCATAAGACATGGAAAGACGACTACTAGTCTTTGAGTTTCACAGGAAGGGAACTTTGTCACACAGAGTGGAAAACGGTATTGCTGCTGACGCAGCTCCCCGAAGCCTCCTGACTGAAGCTCACCTCTTTCACGTGGTGGACAGTAAGGCAGTGAGGAGAGAGGTGTGTCCATCTGGGAATGCCTGGGTGGCGTGTTGAAGGAAGAAATTCTTTTTGTTCTTGGGTGAAAACATTTTTTTTCCTTCAAGTCTAGACAGCGGGGATACCGTCTCTGTCCTAGCTGGACCATCACTGAAGCCTAGAAGGAAATCTGTCAGAAAAGAAGCAGGCACTGTCGAGCCTGCAGTTTGCACTCGGGCATCCACATGGTCGGCAGGACGCGGGCTCTCGTTTCCACTAGCCTGACCACCGCCATTCTCGCCCTTGCATATAGGAAGCGTACGTGGAATACCTGAGGAGCATCCATTACATCTCGCAGGTGTTGCTCGAAGACGTGGAACACACTACAGGTATGTCTTCAGACGTGCTGCCCCCTCACGATGGCAAAATGGTGGCCCCTCCCATGCCCTCACCCGCCAGCCGGCACCGCCGTGCACACGAAGGGGGGAAGCCGTCTCCTTCTGTGCCTTCTGAGATCTTCCAGAGGTCTCCCGTTTCGTTCCAACCTGGCCCTTATCATTAGCATATGATGTCACAGGGTAACAGGGTGGCACTGGGGAGAAGTGCTCTGGATTGGGGATGGATTGTGCGTCGGGTCAAGACACTGCCTCAAGGCAGTTAAGGGTGGGCTGCACAAGGGGAGGGCCTTGCCAGCAAAATTACATTTAAGAGTCCAGGAGGTGGGGGGCGGGGAACCAGGAAAAGGGAAATGAAATGTAAATATAGAATATATCCAATTAAAAAAAAAATAGTCCTGGAGGAGGAAGTAGTTAAAGCAGTGTCGTGTGCGTTTTGGACGGATGTGGAAGGGAATTTTGGGAACCTCCGAAGCTCTAACCAGCATTGGGAGGAGCAAAGAGCTTGGGTGTCTTTTGAAAGAGAAACCAACCAGACTTGCCGGGGTCGATGGTGAGCTGCTCGAAGCAGGGGATGTCCCAAGCAGAGGAGGGGCGACCTCACGTAAGGGGAGAAATAGTGAATTCCACTGTGCTACGAGGGATGTAGTTCAGTTGGTAGAGAGCTCTTGTCTAGCGTGCAGGAAGCCCTGGATCTGTTCCTGGAATAGCATAAATTAATGTGGTAGCACAAGTCTGAAGTCTTAGAATTTAGGAGATGGAGGCAGGAGAATCAGAAGTTTGAGATCAGCCTCAGCTACGTAGTGAGCTTGAGGCCAGCCTGGGCTACATGAGGCCAACCTGGGCTACGTGAGGCCAACCTGGGCTATGTGAGGCCAGCCTGGGCTACATGAGGCCCTGCCTCAAAATTTTAAGAAGTATGGAATTCCTCTATGAACATGTAAAGTCTAAGGCACTAGCAACCCACTGGACCTAGGAACACAGATAGGGAGAGCTCCTGAGGAACACGTGAGCTCAGTACACACCTGAAGCGTCAGAACTAGCCATACAGTTTGGGGGCAGGGGTGGGAGAGGCCTGGGAGTGAGAATGGAAACCAATGGGAGCACCCTGGTGACTATCGAGTGGCCTGGGATAGGAGGGGATCCGTGGAGTCTGGGGGCGGGGTGTGACTCTTAGATTCCCACCAGAGGGGTAGGAGAGAGACTGAAATGGCCACCTATGCAGGATTTCCAGAGGAAACTTAAGGAAGTAGTATCTTAGAGGATAGAAAAAAAATTGGAACGACCTGCCACCCTTGGCAAAGAAAGGCTGGGTGAGGAGAGTTTAGGGGACTCTGGTGAGGAGAGTTTGGGGACTCTGGGTGAGGAGAGTTTGGGGACTCTGGGTGAGGAGAGTTTGGGGACTCTGGGTGAGGAGAGTTTGGGGACTCTGGGTGAGGAGAGTTTGGGGATCTGGGTGAGGAGAGTTTGGGGATCTGGGTGTTAGAGTGGCCATGGAATGAGGAGGGCATGGGGTTTATGAGGCATTTGTTGGCAGAGGCAACAGGAGAGGGGTGCAGGAGCTGGAGAACTTAGCAAAGTGCAGAGAGAACGTGTGTCTACTGATAGAAGCCGGCCCATGGGGGGAAGGGAGCAGCACAGACACCCATGGGTCACCTGGTCACCCAGGAGACATCGTGGCACCTGGCGGGGGTGGGGGTGGGGGGTGGGGGACAAGTCTGTGGAACAGGCAGCTAGTAGGTGGTGGGCCAGGAGACTCCGTAGCATCCCTGACTCCGTGCAGTAGCCATGAGGGCTGCATGGCCGTCTGCAGAGGAGCTGTGATTACAAGCAGGTCCAGTGAGGGCCTCAGGCCCGACACTCGGCCGCTGGAGAAGGGCAGGTCAGTGTGATGCTTGGCTGCCAGTCACATGTGCACGCCCTGTGTTGAGCTAGGGTTCCGAGAATGTGAGGAGCTTGCCTAGAATTTACAGTTCCTTCTTCTTAGTCAGAACGTGAGTCACTGCAGAAGGACTAACCGTCCCCCCTGTTCCTTCCCTAGAAGCTGGGGAGACTGTGCCCCCTGAGACCTCGAAGATGCTGAAGCTGGCTGAACAGTGTGTGGAGCGGGCCCAGTCAACAGCCGCCAAGCTCGGTGGGCACCCGGAGAGGAGGGCTCGCGGGAGCCGACTGTGGGCTGGGCCCTGCCTGCTGACCAGGCTGCTGTGCATGCCTTGCAGGGAGAATATGCCCGAAGCCAGCCGTCCCCTCGGCTCCTCCCACGCCCTTGCCAACCAGCCGACACCGCCGAGTGTGTTCAGATGAAGGGGGGAAGCTCTCTCCTTTCCTGCCCCCGGAGATCTTCCAGAAGCTGCAGGTGGCAGAATCACAAAACTCTAAGAAGTAAGATGGGCAGTGTGGGAGGTGTGCTAACTCTGTAGGTGGGCTGGAGGTTGGACCAGGGAGCTTGGCTTCCGCTGGAGCCTTTGGTTAAAGGGGTTTCCAAAGTAGACACACCCTCGCCTGACAGAAGCAGGTCCAAACTCTCTTCAGAAGAGAGTGCCTTCGTCTTTCAAAAAGTGAGGGGCAGACACAGCCGTATAGAGAACAGGAAGGATGAGGTAGTGATGACAGAACAGACCTGGGAAGATGTCAGGGGGTTTCCAGGCACGGGCCAGACACACTGAGCTTTGTCTAAAAATACAAAGTTTGGGCTGGAGAGACCGCTCATCGGTTAAGAGCACCGACTGCTCTTCCAGAGGTTCAAATCCCAGCAACCACTTGGTGGCTGACAACCATCTATAATGAGGTCTGACACCCTCTTCTGGAGTGTCTGAAGACAGCTACAGTGTACTTACTAACAATAACAATAACTAAATCTTTTTTGTTTTTGTTTTTGTTTTCTGAGACAGGGTTTCTCTGTGTAGTCCTGGCTGTCCTGGAACTCACTCTGTAGACCAGGCTGGCCTCGAACTCAGAAATCCGCCTGCCTCTGCCTCCCAAGTGCTAGGAATTACAGGCGTGTGCCACCACGCCCGACAGGCCTGTCTTAACTATAGAACAAGTTCACCAACAAGCTGGGCTACTGTCAAGAGAGAGAGAGAGAGAGAGAGAGAGAGAGAGAGAGAGAGAGAGAGAGAGAGAAAGGGGGAAAGGGGGAAAGGAAAGGAAAGGAAAGGAAAGGAAAGGAAAGGAAAGGAAAGGAAAGGAAAGGAAAGGAAAGGAAAGGAAAGACAGGATGGCCAGGTGGTGCCAGCATGCATCTTTAATCCCAGCATTTGGGAGGCAGAGAGTTCAAGGCTAATCTGGTCTACAGAGTGAGTCCCAGGACAGCCAGGGCTATACAGAGAAACCCTGCCTTGAAACAAATAAACAACAGTAAAAAATGCACAGCTGAAAAAAGAAAAAAATGAAAAACTAAGCAGGCAAAAGATAAAAATGTAAATGTCATAGAAACAAGACAAAAATAAGAAGGTAGAAGGCCTAGCATGTTCCCTGAAGCCCTGCAGAGAGAGGAAAGACGGCGGGCAGGGGACGGTTGAAGACGCTACAGTAGAAACAGTTCTTTACTGAGAGACGCCAAGACACGGGCACAGAAAGCTCTATGAACTCAGCACGGAGGAGCAGGACCTCTCACATCTCCCTGATGGACCTGCACCCCACTGGCTCCCCCAGGGCCCACCCTGGGGCAGACACAAACCTCAACCTCAAGATGGACCCTACCTCAGTCTTCTCTGTGCCCTTTTGTGTGCTAGCTCCTGAAGGAAGCCCTTGTCACTGAATAGACACGGCTGTCCTTTTGGTGGGTTGCAAATGAACCTTGCTGTGTGGCCCCTCTAGTAACTTCCAGGGGTTCCGTTTTATTGCCACATATCTACAACTTATTTCCATACAAGTCCAGATGCCCTTCTCTTGAGAAGCCTCAGGTTCCAGCATTACTTGTGTTTGGGCACCAGATCTCTAGCCTGCCCTAGATCAGCCTCCTGCCTCACCACGGTCTTTCTACCTCTTGGTCTTAGAACAAGGTCTAGAGGGTGTGGGGATGGCTGCTCAGGCCTCTAGAACATCCCTGGGCTTCCTGTGCATGGAGAGCAGCTTGTTAATGATTTTTAGGGAGCTGACACCACTGGAGAAGGCCTCCCTACAAAACCAGAAGCTGAGGGCCACATATGAGGCCCGGATGGCCCGTCTGGACCCCAGCCAGGCGATGCAGAAGACATCACTGGTAAGCAAGGCCCAGAGAGGAACCGGTCTGCTCAGAGAAGGGTCGAGTCAGTTGAGGAGCAGGCCTTACTTCCTCCTTTTTTCCTCAGACCCTGTCTCTACAGCGTCAGATGATGGAGAATCTGGTGATCGCCAAAGCAAGAGAAGAGACAGCATCCTTACAGGGAGCTAAGAATGAGGTCTTAAGCTGAGGGTGGAGAAGGGCCAGGTGCCAGGTGGGTGTGGGGAAGAGCCATGTGCCAGGTGGGTGTGCAGAAGGAGCCAGGTGCCAGGTGGTGTTCAGAAGGAGCCAGGTACCAGGTGGGTGTACAGAGGAGCCAGGTGCCAGGTGGGTGTACAGAGGAGCCAGGTGCCAGGTGGGTGTACAGAAGGAACCAGGTGCCAGGTGGGTGTACAGAAGGATCCAGATGCCAGGTGGGTGTGCAGAAGGAGCCAGGTGCCAGGTAGGTGTTCAGAAGGAGCCAGGTGCCAGGTGGGTGTACAGAAGGAACCAGGTACCAGGTGGGTGTGCAGAAGGATCCAGGTGCCAGGTGGGTGTACAGAAGGATCCAGGTGCCAGGTGGGTGTGCAGAAGGATCCAGGTGCCAGGTGGGTGTGCAGAAGGATCCAGGTGCCAGGTGGGTGTACAGAGGAGCCAGGTGCCAGGTGGGTGTGCAGAAGGAGCCAGGTGCCAGGTGGGTGTGCAGAAGGAGCCAGGTGCCAGGTGGGTGTGCAGAAGGAGCCAGGTGCCAGGTGGGTGTACAGAGGATCCAGGTGCCAGGTGGGTGTACAGAGGAGCCAGGTGGGTGTGCAGAAGGAGCCACGTGCCAGGTGGGTGTACAGAAGGAGCCACATGCCAGGTGGGTGTACAGAGGAGCCACGTGCCAGGTGGGTGTATAGAAGGGCCAGGTGCCAGGTGGGTGTATAGAGGTGCCAGGTGGGTATTCAGAGGAGCCAGGTGCCAGGTGCCAGGTGGGTGTACAGAAAGAGCCAGGTGCCAGGTTGGTGTGCAGAAGGAGTCAGGTGCCAGGTGGGTGTACAGAGGAGCCATGTGCCAGGTGGGTGTGCAGAAGGATCCAGGTGCCAGGTGGGTGTACAGAGGATCCAGGTGCCAGGTGGGTATGCAGAAGGATCCAGGTGCCAGGTGGGTGTGCAGAAGGATCCAGGTGCCAGGTGGGTGTGCAGAAGGATCCAGGTGCCAGGTGGGTGTGCAGAAGGATCCAGGTGCCAGGTGGGTGTACAGAGGAGCCAGGTGCCAGGTGGTGTACAGAAGGAGCCAGGTGTCAGGTGGGTGTACAGAGGAGCCAGGTGCCAGGTGAGTGTACAGAAGGAGCCAGGTGCCAGGTGGGTGTTCAGAGGAGCCAAGTACCAGGTGGGTGTGCAGAAGGATCCAGGTGCCAGGTGGGTGTACAAAAGGAGCCAGGTGGGTGTACAGAAGGAGCCAGGTCCCAGGTGGGTACAGAGGAGTCAGGTGCCAGGTGGGTGTGCAGAAGGAGCCAGGTGCCAGGTGGGTGTGCAGAAGGATCCAGGTGCCAGGTGGGTGTGCAGAAGGATCCAGGTGCCAGGTGGGTGTGCAGAAGGATCCAGGTGCCAGGTGGGTGTACAGAGGAGCCAGGTGGGTGTACAGAAGGAGCCAGGTGCCAGGTGGGTGTACAGAGGAGCCAGGTGCCAGGTGGGTGTACAGAAGGAGCCAGGTGCCAGGTGGGTGTACAGAGGAGCCAGGTGCCAGGTGGGTGTACAGAAGGAGCCAGGTGCCAGGTGGGTGTTCAGAGGAGCCAAGTGCCAGGTGGGTGTGCAGAAGGATCCAGGTGCCAGGTGGGTGTACAGAAGGAGCCAGGTAGATGTACAGAAGGAGCCAGGTGCCAGGCGGGTGTACAGAACGGCCAGGTGCCAGGTGGGTGTACAGAAGGGCCAGGTGCCAGGTGGGTGTACAGAGGAGTCAGGTGCCAGGTGGGTGTACAGAAGGGCCAGGTGCCAGGTGGGTGTACAGAGGAGTCAGGTGCCAGGTGGGTGTGCAGAAGGAGCCAGGTGCCAGGTGGGTGTGCAGAAGGAGCCAGGTGCCAGGTGGGTGTACAGAGGAGCCAGGTGCCAGGTGGGTGTACAGAGGAGCCGGGTGCCAGGTGGGTGTACGGAGGAGCCGGGTGCCAGGCGGGTGTACAGAGGAGCCACGTGCCAGGTGCAGGAGGGGAAGAGCCAGGTACCAGGTGGGTGTGGGACGGTAAGCATTCCCAGCAGTGAGGCAGTGTCCCCTCAAGGACATGGCTTTAACCCTTCCTCCACTCGTGGGGACCTAGTTAGGCTCTGCCCTCCTGTCCTCCCCAGCACTAATTAGCTGCTTTCCACCGTCACGCCTGCCTTCCTGAGGAAACCCCTTCCTTGAACTAATGGCTGTTCTCCCGGCTGAACTCCTCTGTAGAAGGCAGAGGCGGCCTTACCACTACCTAGACCCTTGGGATATCAAGTGTATTGGAGAGTGCGGAGCAGGCGAGGCACAGGGCAGGGGTGGAGGCCCACTCAGGTCAGACACTACTGCCCCTTGACTGGTACCCCAGCTGCAGCGGAAGATGGAGGAGCGCCGCCTGCGCCTCCAGGAGGCTGCCAACAGGTATGTCTCCTCCCTGCCCCCTAGGCATGCCGGTACGCCTGGAAGGGCCTGCCTGAGCCCAAGGGCCACCCCTGTTGCAGCTTGTGTTCCTCCTCAGGCGGTTCTGCAGTCAGGTTGCTCTGACCCCGGAGGAGCGGGAGCAGCGAGCCCTCTATGCTGCCATCTTGGAATATGAGCAAGACCATGTGAGTCGACTCCCACCGGGCCACGCGGAGGGGCGGCAGACTTGGGGTCACACGGGCCTATAGGACTTGGTTCCTTCCCACACCCCAGGACACCCCACACAGCCCTTGCACGCGAAGGGCACCCCATCGTGGAGATCCGACCGTGCTTTCCTCCAAGGTCCTCTGTCCTGCAGGACTGGCCAAAGCACTGGCGAGCCAAGCTCAAGCGGAGCCCGGGGGACCTGTCACTGGTGGCCAGCCTGGTCTCCTACCTGCTCAGGTACCCCTCACAGAGCCCATCCCCTGGCCTGAGGCTCTCCCTGCTAGGTGATGGCGAAGGGGGAAGAAGGGAGAGTCATTAGAAAGGCTATGCCAGGGAACATGGGGGCAAAGGGCTCCTGCGAGGGGCCTCTTGTGCCAATAGGTTTTCATTGGCTTCCACGAGCCTCTCCAGATTGCGTGGGTCACACTACACTTGTGATACTCACTAGCAGGGAATGTCAGAGAAGTTACCTCAAGGAATTCTGGGATTTTTTTGTACAGGCGATGTGATGTCACAGATGAGGGCGTAAGGCCCAGGTGACTGAGGCCGCTGAATACAAATTGAGCTCAGATTCAGAAGCTTCGGGCTAAGAAGTAGATTGAAGCCCTGCCCAGCAGAGGGGCCACTATGGTGCTCGCTCTTGCTGGGGTGAGAAAAATGGGTGGGCACGACAGGTGCCGGCCAGGGCAGACGCCTGAGGGCCATCTTGCCTGCTTTTCCCCTTGCAGCCTTCCTGATCACCCCATCTCCCAGCTCCTGAAGAAGCTCCAGTGTGCAGTGTACAGCGCCCTGTACCCCGTCGTGAGCCGGGCTGCCGTCAGTGCTGTGCCCGCCCCGGGCAGCTGCTCCCTGCCCCCAGAAGCCAATGGCCTCCTGGCCCCCGGGAGCCGGCGGCTACGGTCCTCCCAGAGCCTCTACTGCATGCTTTGCCCCCCAGAGCCCAGCACAGCCCCAAGAGCTCTGGATGGCCCTCCTCCCACACCCTCTGTCCCCACACTGCACTCAGAGGCCCTGGACAGAGAGGCAGATGGCAGCCCAGCAGGGCCCTCCTCACCCCTGCTGGACGCTCTGTCCCACCTGCCAGACAAGGACAGCTCCTTTGAAGACCTGGAACAGTTTTTGGCTTTATCTGAGCCACAGACCCCAGGAGCAAAGAGGGAACCCTTGCTGGAGTGTCTGAAGAGCACAGTAAAGGACATTCACAATGCCATCGGTGAGCCTGCAGGACACAGGACCTGCTCCAACTGTGTCTGCCAGCCCTCAAGTGCAGCTTGCTGCCCGGGACAGCCAAGACCTCTGTCTACCCACCCCCAGGAGCAAGCTTTCAGCCCAGAAGAGCAGGCTCTAGTCTACCTTAGTGCTCAGACAGTGGGGGGAGCTGGGGTGGGGGCTTAGGGACGTGGTGCCTTTGATCACAAAGGTGGCCTGGCTGTGCCCACTCCAAGGCTTCTAGACATTGTATGAACCAGTGAGGAGCTCTTAACAGCCTGGGGCCTTACTCACTGTTCTAAACTTCCTGTGATTTGTGTAGATTAAGGAGGCCATCCCCCCTCCCTTTCCCAAGTCAACCCCAGGACACAGGACGAAGCATGGGCAAGGGGAGGTGTGAGAGGCTGAGCAAGTAGACTGAGCAGGGAGAACCGCCCCAACGCCTAGTCTAGCTCAGCTGTGCAGAAGCAGGATCTGGTAACAGGGCACCTTGACTTTGAACTCAGAGCTCTGGAGAGGTGGGGGCAGGCAGTGGCACATTTGGACATTGCAAACTCTGCTCCTGGCAGATAGACTGCTCTCGCTGACCCTTTTGGCCTTCGAAAGCCTGAACACAGCCACCTCCAAAGACCGCTGCCTGGCGTGCATCGAGGAGCCATTCTTCTCCCCGCTGTGGCCCCTGCTGCTGGCCCTCTACAGGTACCGCTGCAGCCTGGCCTACCATGCCCATGGCTGGAGCCTCCCTCCTAGTCTCCCAATGGCTTGTCTGTCCTGAGGCCATCCCCGGGTGTTGCAGGTTTGCAGGTGGCTACCCCCACCTGTCCGTCTGGGGACAGTCAGGCTATTTGCTCAAATGCCTGAGCAGCTCTTCTAGGATGAGTGCCAGAGATCCCCGCCCGTGACCCTGCTTGTCTGGAACAGTGTGTCTGTGATGGCTGAGCCTGCCCTCTCTGCCTCAGGAGTGTGCACCGTTCGAGGGAGGCTGCCGTGAGCAGGAGCATGGAGCTGTACAGGAACGCACCGCCTACAGCCCTCGGCATCCCCACCAAGCTCCTCCCACGCGTCACTGAGGCCCAAGCCTCCACCTACCCCTACTGTACCGCAGCCCAGGAACTGGGGCTGCTGGTCTTGGAGAGCTGCCCCCAGAAGAAGCTGGAGTGCATCGGTGCGGGGACCTGAGGGGCCCAGAGGTTTGAGAGGTGGAAGACGGGGCCACGCCTTCCCCGCTAGCCACGCCTTCCCCACTAGCCTATGGTCCCATGGGGCAGTGCCCTTCAGCTTTCTCCAGTCCTGCGTTATCAGGAGAGGTTGGGCAATACTAGGAGACCACTAGATATAGGAACAGCATAGTCTCCCTCACACCGGGCCCTTCGAGTCTTCCTGCCCTTGGCAATACTCTTTGACTACATCACACCCGCTGAGGCCATTTTTCTGTTCCACAGTGCGGACTCTGCGGGTCATCTGCATCTGTGCAGAAGACTACTGCCGCACCCAAGAGGCCAGGCCTGAGGGAGGAGCCCAGCCCCCTGCTGCTGCCATGTGAGTTCTGATGGAGGCAGTGTCTGGAGGTGTACTAACCAGTATGCGTCCCTGCCCTGTGAGTGGGCGGGGAACCCTGGGGGCCTGCTTCACTTAGCAGCCCCAGAGTACAGCTCATATCTACCAAAGACCTTGGATGGAGACAGGGGGAAGAGGGGGGCTCCCACCCCACAGCCCGGTGTTCCAGCCCATCCGGACAAGCCGCTACTGCAGTGTCCTCTAACGAGGCCAGGAAATCCTAGGGATCCTGGGTCCTGGGTAATCTGGTGAGACTGAGAGCTACTCTCTGAGAAAGACCTGCCTGGACCCCCAGGAACATTCTCAGAGGGAGCAGGGAAGGCGCACTTTCAAAGTGACACCCCTTTCCTGAGCAGATCAAGCATGAGGGGCTCCCTGGCACATCCCAGATGGGCAGGCTCTTCCCACACAGCCTCAGGCTCTGCGAGGCTTAAGCCTCCCCCTCTTAACTCAGCTGTTACCTGAGTCCTCTGACCTGGAGCCAATGTCCCTCATGTTCTTGCATGAGCTCAGACCTCTGCACCTTGTCCAAAGGACCAGGATCAGCCTCGACACCCGCTGGCAGACCGAGGGGCTGGGACCCTGGCCTGTCCCTGGAGCCCACAAGTAAATATTAGAGCCAAGTATGAGGTCACCTGTGAGGAGTTCAACCCGAGAGGAGGGCAGACACGTCTCAGCCACCCTAAGGTTGGGTCGCTACTCCATCCTCACCACAGAGCCTGCCACCCGCTGTCCTCTTTACCTGGTTTATAAGAGTTCCCAGGCTAAGTGTTTGCACATCACAGCCTTTCCCCAAGCCACCCCCAACAGGGGGGCTCTCGTGTCTCTGCGGGTGACAGGACACTGAGCAGGTGCAGCAGGTATGTGGAGCCTCTCGGGCCGGGCCGTGGGGAAGAGGTCAGACTCGGGTTCCAGCTGCCCCCTTGCTTCTTGGTCCTATGCTCTTCCAAGAAGCCCTGGATGCGTACCCTACCCAGTGCCGCTAGAGTCTCCTGAGGTGGGCCCAAAGGCTAGTACAGAAGTGATTATCCAAGCCGGGCATGGTGGCGCACGCCTGTAATCCTAGCACTTGGGAGGCAGAGGCAGGCAGATTTCTGAGTTCAAGGCCAGCCTGGTCTACAGAGTGAGTTCCAGGACAGCCAGGGCTACACAGAGAAACCCTGTCTCGGGGGAAAAAAAAAAAGTGATTATCCTCCAGCCTCAGACACTGGCTCCTAAACTTCCAAAAGCTATAAGTCCACAGCCAAGTAGAAAGAAGAGACTAGTGTATCCTGCCACTGAGAGTTATTTGGACCCATGGCCAGGAGATCTCCTGGGCTGTTGGGGGTTGGAGGTACAAGAATTGTGGCCAGCCTGGCCAGGATGGCTTTAGAGAGCCAGAGCAAGTGTCCTTGGCCGCACTCACCTCCTTGCCTTTGCCCAGCAGTGGTGCTGATGACTTGCTGCCCATCCTGTCCTTTGTGGTGCTGAGAAGTGGCCTCCCCCAGCTGGTGTCCGAGTGCGCGGCCCTGGAGGAATTCACGCATGAAGGGTAGGAAGGAGCCGGGGTAGTGGGCGATTCGGAGGCTGATGTGGGAGGAGCTGGGGACAGGGCAGCTGTGGCCAGGAGGACAAGGGCACCTCACCCCCAGGACAAAAGCAATGGCTATGGTAGGCCGTGGGAGCTGCAAGGGGGCCCACAGCCCCACCTCAGATCCGCCTCTGCTTGGGACACTCGCACCTGCACGCCCTATAGCCTTCGGGAGCCCCTCTGCAGTAGCTGAAGGGTCTTCCTGAGCAGCATCCGCCTAGGGAAGAGCAGTGTGCACTGCAGGGCCATCACAGGACCAGGCCCGGCGATGAGGCAAGGCCTGCCCTGACCCAGCTCTCTAACCGCTTTACCTATGGCCGTGTCATTGCCCAACCAAGAAGGGAAAGTGTTGCCCTCCGGCGGGCTAGGCTATCCGTCTGTCCTCTCAGTCCACACGTCCTTCCTCACCTCACACAGGTACTTGATTGGAGAGGAGGGGTACTGCCTGACGTCACTGCAGAGTGCCCTGAGCTATGTGGAGCTTCTGTCCCGGGGACGGCTAGACAAGTAGCAGTGGCTGGACCTCAGAGACCGCAGGAGCCACCAGCCCTCCAGACCGCGCTGCGCACCTGGCTTGGGGACCCTGGAGGCCAGCCTGCTGTGCTGGTACTCTAGAGCTCTGCCCACCCTCTTTCCATCCGTCCTGGAGGCCTAGGACAGTGCCTCGTTAGCAGGACATGGCTGTCCGAGTCAGGCCTGCTCTGTCTTGGGCCTGCCTCTCAGACCCCACAGGAGAGATCTAGCTGCTAGTCCTTGGGAAGCCTGCAACTCTGGTGGGCCTCCAGCAGACCTGACGGCCCTGACCTGTTCTCGTGGACACTAAGCCGCCCCTACTGGGTATCGGTGCAGAAATGGGCACTGGGAGCCTTGCCCGGCCCATCTAGTCTCCTGAGACAGCCCGTCGGTGTGAGCCAGCTTCTTGTTAGTGACAAGTGGGCTTTACCCTGCCCCAGAGGATTGGGTGCAGGGGGCGGGGGGGCTGCTGGTATTTACCAGGCAGCAATTGCCCTTTGCTTCTGCTGGCCTGGGTGTCACTGCCCAGGCCTGGGCTATGAGCCTTTCTCCTACCGAGACGCAGGACGTCCTGCCCTGGGCTTGTCTTGGATGGGGACAGTGAACTATGTTCAGGACACTGGCTGACACACACAGTTGTACAGGCTCTTCGATGTCAGAGTCTAAAGGTCAGCCCCTAGACTGTTATGTCTCCAAATGGCCACCAACTCAGCCTAAAATAAAGAAGCCACTCCATCTAAGTCCATGTGACTTGTTTGTTTACCCACCGGGCAGGCAGGACTCGGCAACACAGACAGCCTCTGCTACTCTCCCAGAGATCACAGCTGACAGGGTAACGAGGGGCCACAGCCCAACACCAGAGCCTCTGCACAGAAGCAGTTTCTTCCCGGGGCTGTTCCCAGCCAGGAAAGTGTGGACCCCCGTCCCCCACCCCCACCCCACCCCCTCCCCTGGGATAGCAAGTGTCTGCAGGGTATCATCAGGAGGGCTAGCATTAGTCAGTACTGTAGTCCTGAGCCCACGGCAGTTCCCTGAAGGTGTCTGAGTCATCTTCATCCCACAGTACCATCCCACATGCAGGGACACAGCGATGCCCTTTGATTCTACTGGGCCCGAGGGTGATGCT
The DNA here is from genome assembly GCA_964023405.1 of Apodemus agrarius. Lineage (NCBI taxonomy): Eukaryota > Metazoa > Chordata > Mammalia > Rodentia > Muridae > Apodemus > Apodemus agrarius. Next base: position 6,042,675 of record OZ030024.1, read on the forward strand.
GGCATCCAAGTACAGGCAGCGTCTTCCAGGGAGGCAGGCTGCCCCCCCAGGAAAGGAAATACCCACGGCAACCTGGGTTGCTGTAAGGGAGCTGGTGGCAGGACACGGGGTTTCCAGTCCCAGACTAGAGAAGTAGTGGGGGCGCTGGAGGCTCGGAGCAAGGCTATATGTGACTTAGTTATTGGGCATTTATTGAACGCCTGTGTTCCAGACCTACAAGGAGACAGAGAGCATGCATCTCTGCGCCTGCGCCTGCGCCTGCTAGGCTGACCTACCTAAGAGTCCAGCCTGCAAACGGTACAATAGAAGCCTGAGACCATGACACCAAAAGCAAGTGGTGGGCCCAGGTCGGCCTGGCCAGGTCAGCCCGTTCCTGGGGCACCTGACCTATGGAAGTGACCTCTGTAGAATGGGCCAGAAGCTCCCGGCAGTTTCTTCCCACCGGCATCAGGAACAGCCAGGCTGGTGCTAACTTGCACTGTCTGACACTGAGGAATTCCAACCCCGTGTCCAACTACTACTGAGGCACAAACTTGTGTCTCAGCTGGGCTGGAGAAATGGCTCAGCAGTTAAGAGCACTTGCTCTTAACCAGGTTTCAGTTCCCAGCAACTACATCTGTACCAATTCACACGACCATCTGAAACTCATTTTAGGAGATCCAGTGTGCTCTTTGGGCCTCACTCATGGGCACTTAGAACACCCGTACACATAAAGAATAAAGGTTAAAGTCAGGCATGGTGGCGCACGCCTTTAATCCCCACACTTGGGAGGCAGAGGAAGGCAGATCTCTGTGAGTACAAGGCCAGCCTGGTCTACAGAGTGAGTTCCAGGACAGCCAGGGCTACACAGAGAAACCCTGTCTCAAAAAAAAAAAAACAAATGAATGAATGAATGTTAAAAGCCTGTGTGTCTCAGCTGACTTGGACTCTCAGCACTGCTAGCTCCTAGAGGCTTGTGCTCTTGCGAAGTCCTTGGATATGAATGCCAGGGAAGTATTGGGCTCTATGTTAGGGTGCCTGCTGCAGGCTTGGGCTTTGATATTCAAGCCAGTTTTAAAGCCCCACTTCACGGAACCCTGTTGGGTTGAGATAAGATCAGAACATACATGGGGCACACCCTGGGGAGACCACACAGTGCTGCTCAGCCGACCATGGCACTAAGTCGGGGCCAATTCGTGTGTAGGTGATGCTCCTGTGTGCGTGTGTGTGTGTGTGTGTGTGTGTGTGTGTGTGTGTGTGGTTTTTAACTGAAACTCAGAATGCAAAATTAACTTTGCCTGTGAATTTCTTTTTTTTTTTTCTTTTTTTTTTTTTTTTTGGTTTTTTTGAGACAGGGTTTCTCTGTGTAGCTCTGGCTGTCCTGGAACTCACTCGGTAGACCAGGCTGGCCTCGAACTCAGAAATCCACCTGCCTCTGCCTCCCAAGTGCTGGGATTAAAGGCGTGCGCCACCACGCCCGGCTCGCCTGTGAATTTCTTATAGACAATTAGAAAACATTTCAGCCAATACTCTATTGTTTTACTAATAATTATTTTGTTTTGTTGTTCTTTTTGTTTTTTGAGACGGTGTGTGTGTGTGTGTGTGTGTGTGTGTGTGTAGCCCTGGCTGTCCTGGCTGGAACATGCTCTATAGACCAGGCTAGCCTTGAACTCACAGAGCTCTGCCTGCCTCTGCCTCCCAAATGCTGGGATCAAAGGTGTGCTCCATAACCCATCCAGCTGACTGCCCCCATGCCCTTTAAAGACAGGGCCTCATTATATTCCAGGATAGTCCCTAGCTTGCTTTACTCGAGGATAACCTTGAATTTCTGATTCTACTGCCTGGTCATCAGCTACCTTCCAACCGATACGTGTACCGCCCCCTGCTGTCCTTGAGTTGTGTAATGTCCTAAGTGGAACCAGGCTTTCTATACGCCAGACAGGCGCTCTTACATCTAACCCTCGGCCCCAGCCTCCCACGGGAACCTTAACCAGCCAGTTGTCCTCCCATTTCTGCTGTCCACAGTGCCGCTTGTGAAGACACAGTCTTCAAGGGTCACCTCGTGCCTCTGAGGCGTGTGCTTATTCTACGCACAGCCGACCTGGTGTTCTGAAGACTCCGGTTGAACATCAGCAGAAATCGCCATGCCTCTCCCAGCCTCGGTTCGGATTTCCTTGGCATGGTGTTGACTCTGTGTCTCCACCTTGAAGTCCAACTTCCTTGGTTCCGGCAGTACCAGGAGTTGCCAGACTTGAGTTCTTTTACTCTGGTGCCTCTTACCATGGGGCCTCACGGTCTGACTAAACGTGCCCTTGTGCTTGTGGAGTGCCAGCTTGTCATTTTGTGACTGGCTGACGGAGAAGACAAGCTGTGTCTTTGGGTTAGTCCGTAACCCTAAACTAGGGTTCCTACGTAGATCATGAAGAGCAATTTTTCCACTGAAAATCCTATATAGTAACAAGAAGCAGCCCAACCCCAAAACTACAGAAACAGTAACAACTACTACTGTTAGCAATGTAGAGAGAAAAAAAATCACACTAACCAGACCTAGCAGGTGTGCCATGCCTATAACCCACACTCCATAGGCAGAAGCTGAAGGATCAATTTCTAGGCCAGCTGAGCTACACAGAAAAACTCTTTAATAAGGAAAGAAAAAAAATCTAACCGGCATAAAAGAAGTTAAAAACCACAATCAAGAAATTCAAGTTGAGCCGGGCGTGGTGGCGCATGCCTGTAATCCCAGCACTTGGGAGGCAGAGGCAGGCGGATTTCTGAGTTCGAGGCCACCCTGGTCTACAGAGTGAGTTCCAGGACAGCCAGAGCTACACAGAGAAACCCTGTCTCGAAAAAAAAAAAAAAAAAAAAAAAAAAAAAAAAAAAAGAAATTCAAGTTGCTAGGCGGAGGCACGCCTGTAATCCCAGCACTTGGGAGGTAGAGGCAGGCGGATTTCTGAGTTCGAGGCCAGCCTGGTCTACAGAGTGAGTTCCAGGACAGCCAGGGCTCCATAGAGAAACCCTGTCTGGAGAAAGAAAAAAAAAAAAAAGAAAGAAAGAAAGAAAAAGAAAAGAAAGAAATCCAAGTTGAAGCTGGGAGTGTGGCTCAGCAGGTAGTGCTCTTGCCTATCACACAGGAAGCCCCAGGTTAGACCCCCAACACATCATAAATGTGGTGGGCTAACCTGGCTACATAAGCTCCTGTCTCAAAAGAAAAAAGTTAAAGCAGCGACTCCACAGGCGTTGGGTTGAGGGGGACGTTTGGAAACTGGACAGTGCTGCATGTGCTGGCAGAGGGAGGGCACGGCTGTGGAGGAACCGAGTAGAAGCCATTACGGTCCTAATAAGTCTGGATGGCTTTGGTCTCGCCAGTCTGCCCTGCGGAGACTCAGGTCTATGAAGAATGTGCACCGCACACATTGTGTACCCTGGGGTAGCAAGAACAGCAGCAATGGCAGGTGGCTCTCTGAGTTCTAGGCTAGCCTGGACTACAAAGGTAGTGGTGGGACAGCCAGGGCTACACACACACACACACACACACACACACACACACGAGCGGGAGGGGTAAGAACATCAGTATTATTAGTTCAAGGCTCATCCCAATCCAGAAGAATCTCTAAATCACAAGTGGAAAAAAAAAAACCAAACACATTTGCAGGTGAGCATTAGCTTTGCCATTAGTGCAACATAGATTGTTTGCAGTGCTAGAGATGAACCTGGGGCCTTACACTGGCCAGGCAATTGTTCTACCTTTGGGCCACACCCCTGCCCCCAAGGCCTCTTCATTATTCTGTCAACTCCCTCATTATGCTGCAGCTGGGATCCGGGCTTGTCTGGAAACAAGGCAGGCATGGAATCTTTATGATTTGCCAGAAGTTAAACTGTGTCACTGTGAGTTGAAGCAGCCTCAAAAGTCAACCAAGGATTGGTGAGCCCACAAACAAAAGACCTCTGTTGGGTGACAGCCAGCAGGGTGCCAGAGGATTGCTGCCTACTTAGTTACACTATTTGCAGTCCTTTGGCTCTGGGAAATTCAAGAAGACAGACACCTTCCCTAGCCAGGGTCTATTTTATCAAACTTGGCCTAGGTTTGCCAACCTGGAGAGAGGGGTACAGGCTACCCAGGATTGGGTAGAGCAAAGACGCTGCTTACAGGAAGCTTAGAGGGATTTTTTTGTTGTTTTTTGTTTTGTTTTTTGCTTTTTTTCCCCCCTGAGACAGGGTTTCTCTGTGTAGCCCTGGCTGTCCTGGAACTCACTTTGTAGACCAGGCTGGCCTCGAACTCAGAAATCCGCCAGCCTCTGCAGCCCAAGTGCTGGGATTAAAGGCGTGAGCCACCACCGCCCGGCTGCAAATTTAGGCTTTAGGATTAAGGAGAAGGTGCCTTAGGTCCTAAGACCACAGCAAGCCGAGGGACAGTTGCCCTGAGATCACCCATACTAATTCCAGGTGAATACACGATGCAGGTCAGCTGTGAAGGCCTGAGGTCACACACTTAAGGAGCACCATGTCCTGGAGGATCAGCAGTCATCCCACCTCAAATACCCACTAGCCAATTTCCTCAGGGACTAAGAAATGACAGCAGCAGAGGCCAGGAAACAGCCTGCAGAGACACTCCGAAGGGACCTCCTGTTCTGTTGTGTACAAGTGTTTTGTCTGCATGTATGTGCATCAAATGCGTGCCAGAGGCAGAGGCTAGAAGTGGATGTTGGGAACTAGAATTAGAGACAGGTTGTGAGCTGCCACGCAGGTGCTCAAAGCCATCACCCCACTCATTTTAAATCGTACTTAAATACTTGTGTTTGACCTCCTTTGATATGATCTGCCCGCCTAGACAGGCCCCGCCTCGCCGGTATTTGCCTATTCTGTGAGTTGGCTTGAGGAGCCAAAGTCCAGCCTAGTTCACCGTTAGGCACATCTTGGCGACCTCACACCCACTGTGTACTCCCATTTAGACTAGTTGAAAGACTGGAGACAGTGAATCTGAGGGGGCCTCAAAAGGTGAGCTGCAAGGGAGGGCCACGCCCTGCTTCGCCCAGGCCACGCCTACACCGCACAACCCCCCCCCCCTTACTTAGCTGAAAGGGCGGCACCTGACTCCAGCCTCGCCCCCCAACGTCACGACAAAGGCCAAGGGGCGGGCTTGACTCTGCGGAAGAGCGAAGATAGACCCAGGCCCAAGCGGAGCTCTCTGGGATAGCTGGCGACTAGCAGGTAGCACCGCCGCCCACAGGGGCGGTCAGTGGGAGAGGGGTTCTGGGTACGAGAGGTCCAGCTGGTGGGACGCTCAGCACGCCGGGCTGAAGGGCTGGGGAGGGGAGGCTATACATACTGTGGCCACTGAGCTGCCAGCGTCCGCGTCCCAGGGCTGAAGGGGACCATAGATTCCGAGACTTGCTAAGCAGTCAAGGTCCCTATCTCAAGGCCGGAGGGGGCCCTGGGGTTGCTGGGTGACATGGGCTCTGGTTTGACACCTCGTCCCGCGCTCCATCAGGATGGGCAGCAGCTCGCTGTCGGAGGACTATCGCCTGTGCCTGGAGCGCGAGCTGCGGCGCGGCCGCGCGGGGGTCTGCGGCGACCCCTCGCTGCGCGCGGTGCTCTGGCAGATTCTGGTGGAGGACTTCGACCTGCACGGGGCGCTGCAGGACGACGCGCTGGCGTTGTTCACCGATGGGCTGTGGGGCCGAGCTGACCTGGCCCCAGCCCTCCGCGACCTGGCCCGCGCCTTCGAGCTCCTGGAGCTGGCCGCCGTGCACCTGTACCTGCTGCCCTGGAGAAAGGAGTTCACCACTATCAAGGTATGGTGTGAGCGGCGCTCCTTCACTCCCTTGGCCAGACCGTTGGGGGCTGCAGGCCCTCTCAGGGGAGCGCTCTGCGCTGAGGGGTCGTGGGCGTGTTGGGATGCATGCCTACCAGAGTCATTCACCTAGAACTTACATGGCTGTCCTCCAAGTAGTCTCACTGCCCTAGTTGCCATAGAAATTCTAGGGTAGACGTGGGTGGGTGAGGGAGGTATTGATGGCCTATGGTCATCCTAAGTCCTCTAGGATGTAAAAGGAGGCCGCTGAGACTGGGACGGGAACGGCACTTGAGAACAGTAGGGATCTTGTTCCTGCCTGGGTCCAGGTTAGGTGGCCAGGTCCAGGGCTGGCTTAGTCCTTAGGTCAGATGGCAGACCACCTAGAGGGGGCAGGGCCGCTCTGAGCTAATTTTGAGTGGGAAGGCAATGACGTCAGAAAGCACGTGGGCGAGGTAAACCTCCACTGGTTGTCATGGCAGCGTCTCCCCCTCCACACCCCACCAGCCTGCTGCTCCACAGGGATACAGAGATCCCAGGACTTTCATTCAGTCCACCCATGGGCTCCAGGGGACAGAGGCAGCCAGGCGTGGCCTTGACCCTGAATAGCTCAGAGTGTCGAGATGGGGCTGGAAAGGAGAAAGCCCCTTTTCTCTTAAGTCAGGGGTGCAAAGCCCTAACTAAGGAGGGTTTCTGGCCAGTGCTCCTTGTGTGTAGTGTGCTCTCCCTGAGGAGGGTGTTCTGGCCAGTGCTCCTTGTGTGTAGATGTGCTCTCCCTAAGGATGCTACACACAGAAGTGCTCCAGGGATGCCTAGAGGTGTTGTAGATGCTCACACTTAGAAACCCACTTAAACCCTGATGCTTTGGTTCCTTGGGTAGCTTGGGTCTAGAAAGCTCGTAAGACTTTCTGGAATGCTACAGTTGTGGGAGTAGACAAAAACAATGGGCAGAAGAGACTCTAGAGGCTACCTACCAGAGAGGTGTGCTGGAATACTCCTGTGGGCTGAGGCAGGACAGAGTCTAGGGTCGAGTAGGGCTCTACAATGAGGACCTTGTGTGGACCTGAAGCCAGGGCTAGGGCTCAGTGACACAACGCTTACTTAGGTTCTCCCTCGGAGGAAAAGAAAATGTCCGACAGCCAAGCTCACTCCAGACAGATGAAAACTGTATCTGGGGAGTGTGTGGGTGTGAACACTGGCATCAGCAGTGCACCAAGGTCCAGGCAGGCCCGAATGCAACAGGCTGCGTCAGGAGCACGCCTGACCAGGCCCCTTCCTTCCAGACCTTCTCAGGGGGCTATGTGCACGTGCTGAAGGGTGTACTCTCTGAGGAGCTCCTGACTCGAAGCTTCCAGAAGATGGGCTACGTACGCAGGGACAACCACCGCCTCATGGTGACCACCCCGCCCCCCGCCGGCCAGCTGGTACAGGCCGCCCTAGGCTGCTTCGCTCTGCGGCTGGAGTGTGAGATCCTGGGCGAGGTGCTGACTCAGCTGGGCACGAGCGTGCTTCCGGCTGAGGAGCTGCTCCGAGCCCGCCGGGCTAGCGGGGACGTGGCCTCCTGTGTAGCCTGGCTGCAGCAGCGGCTGGCCCAGGATGAGGAGCCACCCCCCCTGCCCCCTCGGGGCACATCTGCCGCTTACGGGGCCGCGGTGGACCTGTATCAGGACCCGCAGGAAGATGAGAGTTCAGAGGCCAGTCTGTACGGTGAGCCTTCCCCGGGGCCGGACTCGCCTCCTGTGGAACTGGCTTACAGGCCACCACTCTGGGAGCAGAGTGCCAAACTATGGGGTTCTGGAGGCCAGCCCTGGGAACCGCCTGCTGACGACATGCACCGGGCCGGCAGCCCAGCTTACGGGGCTCTGGAAGAGGAGCTGGAGCCAGAACCCTCTGCTTTCTCCTTCCTCTCTCTGCGCCGCGAGCTGAGTCGGTCAGGGGACTTAGCTCCTCCTGAATCCCCCTCGAGCCCTGGGCAAGCCAGCCCCCGACACAGGCAAGCAGAAGGAGCGGCATCCTCGGCCTACGGGCCTGCTGTGGAGCCCCTGAGCTACCAGGCGCACAGCTGCCTGAGCCCTGGCAACCTGCCGACCCTCTGCTGTGACACTTGTCGCCAGCTACACGCTACCCACTGCACGGCCCTCTCTGCCTGCCGCCCGACTCATTCACTGCGTATACTTCTTGGTGACAACCAGAGACGCCTGTGGCTGCAGCGAGCACAGGTGGATAACCTGCTCTTTGACAGTCCTGGGGCCCGTCCCTAGGCCCAGATGGACCCCAAGTTTTGGGGACAGTTTCCATGGTGCTTCTTATGGAAAAGGGCCCAGGCCACTGGCTGGCCCTCCTATTCCCCAGGGGAGTCTGGGACCTGCAGTTGAAAGCGGGTAGAGCCTTCACGGAAGGCTCTCGCCTGGTGCCGCCTCAGCCCTGGTGCAGCAGGCCGAGCTCAGTCAACAAGATCCTTCCCTCATGTCCCGCTCCTCGTGCCCAGATGTGCTGGGTAGACAAGGCCAGGTTCTCTGTTACAGTACCCAAACTCGGAAGGACCCCACCCTCTGAACTGCGTGCGGCTCCCTACCTGACCCCTGTAGACTGTGGTTGAGGATGTGTATGTCTCTCGCCACGTGCGAGAAATCCTTGCCCAGGAGCTTACAGGTGACACAGAATCCCTGTTAGCTGTGGGCCATGTGGGAGGGTCTGACAAAGCAGAGCTTACTTAGCTGTGAGGACCCTGGTTCACCTCTGATGTTACCAAGGAGGCACATTCCCAGGCAGTGGGAGGAACTGCCACCCCCTACCCAGCAGGAACAAGTCTCAGCCATCAGCTGCCTACCTGCCACAGGGGAGGTGAGCCTGTGCAAGCCGAAGAGCAGCTCGCCACCCGTTAGCCAGTCATACCCTCATCTCCACCGGGGTAGCCCAGGACCCCGTACTGGGGTCCCTAAACTGCTAATCTTCAGGAAGGGCTGGGTTTTCATCACCACTTGGAGGCCCAGGCACAGAGATCACCACTCTGCAACACTTCCTCTGGGGGCACCGTCAGCCAATCTCCTCACACAGGCCCTCAGAGGACACGGTTCCCCCTCAGCCAAGCCCGTCTTTCTCCTCACACAGGCCCTCAGAGGACACGGTTCCCCCTCAGCCAAGCCCGTCCTTCTCCTCACACAGGCCTTCAGAGGACACTGTCCCCCTCAGCCAAGCCCGTCCTTCTCCTCATGCAGGCCCTCAGAGGACACTGTCCCCCTCAGCCAAGCCCGTCCTTCTCCTCACACAGGCCCTCAGAGGACACTGTCCCCCTCAGCCAAGCCCGTTCTTCTCCTCACGCAGGCCCTCAGAGGACACGGTTCCCCCTCAGCCAAGCCCGTCCTTCTCCTCACACAGGCCCTCAGAGGACACGGTTCCCCTCAGCCAAGCCTGTCCTTCTCCTCACGCAGGCCCTCAGAGGACACGGTTCCCCTCAGCCAAGCCCATCCTTCTCCTCATGCAGGCCCTCAGAGGACACGGTTCCCCTCAGCCAAGCCCGTCCTTCTCCTCACACAGGCCCTCAGAGGACACTGTCCCCCTCAGCCAAGCCCGTCCTTCTCCTCATGCAGGCCCTCAGAGGACACGGTTCCCCCTCAGCCAAGCCCGTCCTTCTCCTCACGCAGGCCCTCAGAGGACACGGTTCCCCTCAGCCAAGCCCGTCCTTCTCCTCACGCAGGCCCTCAGAGGACATGGTTCCCCCTCAGCCAACCCTGTTCCTTCTCCTCATGCAGGCCCTCAGAGGACACTGTCTATGTTGCATGGATCGAAACCCCACAGTACATTAAAGGATTGCCAAACTGTCCACTGGAAAGGCTTTTTATCTCTCTACCCCGGGAAAAACAGTCCACCAATTCTCTCCCTGGGCACCAGTGTCAACCATACCCACCAAGGGCTTTCATTCCCACAGTCTTGAGAGTATCCGTCTCCAACTAACCCTTGCTCCCTCCTTCCTACCGGAAGCCCCCCCAGCCCTGCCCAGGGTCGCCGCTGTAGCCTCTCTGTCCTGGCCAGCTCCTAGTTACCAAGCAAGAACAGTTATGATCTCCTGGGCCTGCTCATTCCAGGCTAGTGCCCAGCTCCAGTTCCAACACACGCTGAGACCTTCAGGCCTCTCTGCACTAGCTCTGTCCCCCCCCAGAAGCGGGGCTTCCCTGACAGACAAGATATGCCACCAAATGGTGCTACCACAGCCCAGTCTGTCCTGGGAATCCCACTCGGGCACATCCCTGTCTAGAATTCCCTCTGCATCTGGACAGAGGCGATATCAGGGAGGACTCAGCTGAAGAGGATGGCCAACTGGAGGAGCGAAGGCCTGTTGGGAGGAGGGGCCTCCCGGTCGTTGGCTGATGATCGGTGAGGATGTGCAGGGGTGGGCTGGGCCCACTCAGGGCCGGCATCGCTTGCTCTGCCCCTCCGCGGCGGCTGGGGCAGCACGCTTGTTGCGGTGATGGGGAAAGGTAGGCATGAGCTCCGGTTCACAGGCTGCAGGAGAAGGGCGGCGTCAGGGCTGGCCTGGGGGGGAACCTGGGGGGCACACTCCAGGGCTAGACAGGACTCCTCACTTAAGCAGGCCCTGACCCATCTGCCCCCTTCCTTCTCCCCTGTGGAGCCTGCCCTGGGTACCCACCCAATAGGAACAAACAGGGCTTCATGTCAAGCCCCTAAGAGAACCTGAGATCTGGAGAACTTACGCAGGGGCTTCTCCTTGAAGTAGGAACTCTCCAGGCAGTCTCCTGCTGTTGCCCTGGAGAATGACAGTGACCTTTGGCCTTAGACAGGCCTATTTCACTCAAGACAGCGCCAAGCTCAACAGCCCAGGTCAATATCCAACAAACGGGGACTGAGACATAGACACTGCCAGGGAGCTCAGAGTGGCTCTAAGACCCAAAGCCACTTAAATGGACACCTGGCACCTGAGTGTGTTGTAAGAAACCATCTGTAAAAGGTTTGTTTACTTCAGATGGCCCAGTGCTAGACTGCTTGCCTAGCATGTGCAGGGAAGGCCTTAGCTTCCATTCCCAACACCGCAGAAAGTGAATTAAGGATTGGGGTTTAAGGTGTCGTCCCATCGCTGCAGAAGCCAGGGCCCCATCCTCCTGAGGGCGGGGGCCCACAGAGCTGCCCTCAGGCGAAGTCTTTACCTTTTCTTAGGGTCATACATGAAGAGGAAATTGAGCAGACGAAGTCCAGCCTCTGAGAGCCACGGGAACTTGTGCTTGAGGTTGTTGTAGGGCTGTTTCCTCAAGCTGTACTGGCCTGCCAGAGGCAGCTTGGAGAAACCCTGTAAGAGGCAGGGGCTGGAGCGACAGAGCCACCAGGCATGGACAGGGACTGAGGGTTGACTGTAACACCCACCGGCCAGATATTCTCACTCGGTGTCCCCAACAGCTGTACAATCAAGTCGATCTGGTGAATCTCAGAAGTGCCAGGGAGAAGGGGCTTGTGGGCCAGCAGCTCTGCCAGGATGCAGCCGACAGCCCTGCAGAAGCGGCCGACCTCTCCTTAGCACCGTGTCAACACAGCCATGAAGAAGCAGGCAAACGACTACAAGGCTCTCCCGCCAAGCCTGCAGGGCCTCGTGACAACCTAAGGCCCAAGCCAGTGAGCACCCCAGCCACATTCTTGTGCTCCCCTGGGCGGCGCGGGCTGGCTTGCCATCACCACCACACCAGGACTGTTCCCCCTGACCAGGGCTGACCTCCAGGGCCAAATGACTCGAGGCCCCAGGAGCAGAAGCCACTCCTACCACATGTCGATACTGGTGGTCTGGGTAGTCGTTCCAAGCAGCAGCTCGGGGGCTCGGTACCTGCAGACAAAGGCCCCATTTTACCTCTGGCCAGCTCTTCTCCTTCGGCCTGAGCCCCCTCGGGGTCCCCAGTGGCCCTTGGACTACCCCCTATCCTAAGCCTGAGAGCCACCATGTCTGTCTCCTGAGAACCACAGATCCGAGCAGAGATAAGTCACTATCAGCTTTGTGATGGCGGTCAGAGAGCACATGGCTGAGGCCATGTGAGGATCCCGATGAGGATGTGAGGGACACTGACGTCCTGCCCTAGGCACAGCCTCATCCTGCATTAAAGACAACCTCAGAAGGCCGGCCGGGCAGAGGTGGTCCACACCTTTAGCCTTTAATCCCAGCAATCGAGAGGCGGATCTCGGAGTTCAAGGCCAGCCTGGACTACAGAGTGAGTTTCAGAGACAGAGAAATTCCGTCTCGAAACCCCCATACTACCCCCTCCCTATTCTCATCCCCCCCCCCCAAAAAAAAAAAACCAGACCTTGCAGAAAGCTGCCTTCCCTTCCTGAGACAGAGCCAGGCTGTTTATGGCTATTTCCGTGTACCGTGGCATTTCTTTCTTTGGGTGTTTTTGGTTTTGTTCCAAGTCATGGTTTTTCACACAGCCCCGGCTGTCCTGGCCTCCACTCTGCCTACCTATGCCTACCGAGGGCTGAGATTAAAGGCACAACCGCTGTCCAGCAGGGAATGTCATTTCACCTGAACGGAGCAGAGTTCTTGAGGCCACTAAGCCTAGCTCTACCCTGCGCAGGTGGCCTAGACCCCTGACGAGCAGTCCGTGCACCCCCACACCGCTGCTAGATCCTCAAGGCCCTTCTGAAGCATCTGCCTCAATGTAAGGACACTGTGGAAGACATCCGAATCCCCACGGGCCACCGAGACTCTAAGGGACTCACTCACCAGAGGGTAACAACCTTGGGAGTCATTGGCTTTACTGGAACACCGTAGGCCCGAGCCAGGCCAAAATCGGCTGCAGCAGAGGGGAGAGGAGAAGGTTATCACTCAGCGAGGGCGAACAAGCTGCTGTCTGGAAAGAGACTGGGCTCGGACAACAGACACGGCATCACTGGTTTCCAGAGCCACACTGACATCCCCACCCCAAAAGGCATGCTCAGAGAAACCCACGTCCACACACGCGGGGCCAGCACCCAGCACCCACCTGTCTTTACACAGCCCTTGTCTGTCATGAGCAAGTTGGATACCTTCAGGTCCCTGAGTAAGAAAGCAAGCAATGGTTTTCCAAGACAGCGCGTTCCCAGAGGATAACCAGGCTGTCACCACAGCCCGACACACTTTCCTGGCATTTAACTGGGGTTCTCTAAAATTGTGCAGGTGCGTGGAGGCCCCGTCTCCTTCAGCCTTGTCTTGCTGCAGCAGCCCCAGCACAAAGGACAAACACTCGGGCTCCAGGCCTCACAGGCCTCTCCAGAGACAGCAGCTCCTGTCCTAAGACTCTGGGTGGGTGCTCTACTGAAGACTTCCGGCTGCTGCTTCCCACCCACCCATGTCTACCTCCCAGACAAGTGAGGACCGACTGGACTCGATTGATCTAAGAGCCTTGCCTGGGAGCAGTCGGCTCTTCTGCTGGATGTCTGCTCCTCTCCTGAATATATTCGGAGACACCATGGGCCACCTGGCCCACTCCCTTCCACCCCTCAGGCACTCCCAACATGCCCTCCTCCTGGTTGCCCTGCCCACCTGTGGATGATGAAGTTCCTGTGCAGGTACTGAAGGCCGCGGAGCACCTGTAGCAGGATGCATTTAACCTATGAGGAGGGAGGTTGAGGCACAGGTTGGAGAGCTTTGATGCACTGCCTGGAGGGCACCAGCAGCCTCCAGAGTGTGGCTACTGCTATGGCCTGCACAACTAAGTGCCGCAGCAGACTTATTTAGTGTGTGTGTGTGTGTGTGTGTGTGTGTGTGTGTGCGCGCGCGCGCGTGTGTGTGCGTACCTGTGAGCATGTATGTGGTGCACATGTCTGGGCATGTGTGCATTAGTCTAACGGTGAAGAGGCTGACATCAACGTCTTTCTGTGTTGTATATGGCGGCAGCATCTTTCATTTGAACCCAGGGCTGACAAATGCAGCCGCTCTACCTTGCCAGCCGGCCTAGCACTGACCCTGGGCTTGCAGACAGGCTGCCACACACACCTCCCAACAGTTACACAGGCGTCAGGGTCCCCACGCCAGCACCACAGCTGCTTGCATACGCGCACTCTACCCTCTGAGCTATTTCTCCAGTCCCTTTCCAGTGACCTGCCGCTCGGACCGAGAAGACCTGGGGTCGACCGGCCTATGCAGCAGTGCTATGCAAGAGGCACTGGGTGACTCGCTTCCGGCTGTCACATTCAACACAAGCCATCCACCAACCAGGCAGCACCTGGGAAGTGCCTCCCTCACACACCTGGGCCTCCGAGAAGGGTGTTGGCATATTTTCCAATAGGCTGGCCAGATCTTGTTCACAGTAACCCATGACCAGGAAGATGCTAGACGGGAAAGAGGAAAGACATGGTGTAGTTTCTTCCTAGTAGGTGAAGAGGTCTGTGCCTGCTGTAGGAAGTAACCCTGGAAGACAGACCCTTTTGTGTGGGATAGGCTCAGGAAACCACACACCTCTCCAGGTGGTTGCCCACAACCACCTCCTTCAGCTCCACAATGTTCGGATGGCGGAGACGCAGGAGCAGTGTGATTTCACGAAGGCTGCTGATGGGAATGCCTGTAAGCAAAGGTGCTCAGTGAACACCACCCAGGTTGCCACACACACTAGCGGGCAGTTACTGCTAGTGAAAAGGGATTGGAGAGAATGTGTAATTTTACATCTGGCCAAGGTGAGGAAGGACTAGAAGGGCCCAGGGAGCTCAGCTCCGGCTGCGGTGGCTGGGCCAGCTCCTAACTACAATGCGCATGCCCACTACAGAGTCCGTCCTGAGGAACCCCAGGGGCCTGTGCTCGTAGCTCCTTCCTGCTCTGAGGCCCCAGGCGGGCCGGGTGCCCCTGCATCCCGTTCCCAGCTCACCATCTTTCTCTTTGTCCATCCGCACCTTCTTCAGGGCAACGATTTCATCTGTCTGGGTATCCCGGGCCCGATCTGAAACAGGAGCACATGTGCAATGGAGACCATCTCAAACTGTCACAGCCCCACCTTGTCACATGGGAACCTCTCTAAGAGTTTACTGAAATTCTTTTTCCTCTCTGACAAGGTAATATCCAGCAACACTCGGTCCTTCCTCCATTCTTAAGATATGAGCTTGGAGGCAGACAGGTGGATTCCTGAGTTCAAGGCCAGCCTGGTCTACAGAGTGAGTTCCAGGACAGCCAAGGCTACACAGGGAAACCTTGTGTCAAAAAAACAACAAAAAACAAAATAAGCAAACAAACAAACAAAAAAAGATATGAGCTTGGGAATTCTCATTTGAGCTGGGTTGGGGAATTTCCCAGTTTTGCTCTTGGGCGGAAACCTGGCCATCAGCGACTCAGAGACGCTCTCTGAGCAAGCTCTTTCCCATGCAGCCTACTGCTGAGTTCACTTGTGCAATCTTCCAACACCAAGGAAGGTAGTCTATCTAGAGGGGAAGACTTATTTTATATGATAATGGCTTACAAAGCATTTTGTTGGCATGTGTGACTTCCAAATACTTGGCAAAAGCCTCACAGCTATCCGGCTACCAGGAGCTTCTGGAAGTCATACATTCTCCTGACCAGTTCCCTCCACTGCAGAGCCACACATCTGGCTTGCTGACATTAGCACCCTGAGGCTTAGGTTTAAGTTGGGGAGCGTGCTCTGGCCACTCACACACAATGCCATAGGTGCCCTCGCCGATCCGGTTCAGCTTCTCGAACTCCTTAACGCTGCGGCATCTTCCCAGCTGGAAGAGAGAGGCGGCCAGTGTGGGCATCCGGAAGCCGACAGCACAAGTGAAGCCTCCCCCTTACCGGGCACTGAGAAACATGCTTGTGTCTTGCTTACCAACCAGAAAAGCAACCACGTGTTTGGACTTTTCTGATGAGCGAAGGGGACAGACACCACGGGAATCACTTAGAAACGCTGACGCATACTGAAGGTGGCCTAAGTGTCCCCTCCAACCCGGTGTCCCACATGTCTGCTGTCTAGCAACAAACGGCCACAAGCCATGGACACAGAAACCTCTGAGCCGGAGAGTCCAGCCTCCAACACAGAGTCACAACTTTTCATGTGTGAGGAGACCTATCCTCACACATGAAGGGGCGTCCAGATGGAGGGAAGCTAGCTGATCTGAGTCCTTTTGCAGGCTTGGGGTGAGGAGGAGGAGGAGGAGGCAAGGCAACGGAACGCAACAGTTAGCCCACTTACGGGAACCAGCTCCTCTAGGGCTTTAGGGGTCAGAGAAACAGCTTGCCTGAGCCACAGTATTCTGGGGTCTTCCTGAGGAGTCTGTAACCTAACACATCTTCACAGTGTAGTGCCTTTATGGGTGGGGTAACTAAGCACTCCTTGGATACCTGCATTAGGGCCTCAGCAAGGTTAGGGTTCTTTCAGGCCAGTCCCCTGCTGGCTTCCCTTCGCTTAACTGCCCTGTCCCGGCATTGTGACTCTCTGTTCCCAGATGGCCCCGTGATCCACTCCAGTTCCCCTGGCTCCCTCTCCTCCCAGGCTCCCTTCACCATGATCCTGACACCTGAGTTTGCCATATCATTCCTTGTCAGATCTGCCAAAATCTTGGCAATACTTCCTGGTCCAAGACAAATGTCAACTCTTCTACAAATTTCTTACAGAATATACTCCCTCTTTTTCAAAAATCGCCATTATTTTGTATTTTTGCTTATTTTTGAGTCCAAGTCTCATTCTGTAGCCCAGGTTCCCCTCCAACACGGAGTGATCATCTTGCCTCAACCCCTGACTGGGGTTACAAGTGTGGACCACCACGCAGGGCTCTTTTACATTTTCAAACGGCTTTCGCTACTTCAGCCTCCAGCGCAGTACTCTTGAGGCAGCTAGTTAAGCGCGCCTTGTGCCTGGTGCTCCGAGGCCTCGCGAAGCTTAAACAAGGAGTTAAAACATACGTGGGCTGCTGCGAAAACCTCTCCCCACCAACCGGCTACTGGAGCAGAAATCGGTGTCCCTGGGGTTCACCTTCAGCATCACACGAAAGAGACAATACAAGAACGTGGGTAACGCAAGGTGAGCCCCCACACCCCACTTTCCTCACCCGAGGTCGCACCCCTCGGTCCCACCCCGCCCCCGGTCTCCGGGCTGCGGATTTCTGCTCGCGCCGCGGTAACTCCGAGACTGACGTTCCCGCCAGCGCCGGAACCGCAAACTTTAACGCGCCGCGGAGAGCCGCAGAGCGCTTCGGCCTGGCCCTGCCACACACTGCGCCGCATGAGTGGCACCCCGTCGCACCCTGTGTTCTGGAGGCACGGTGAAGAAACCTTCCTTACGGATACACTTCAGTCGGATCTGATCCGACTCCAGGTCCACCTCCGCCATGCCCAAGCCGGTGCCGCCCCGCCCCTCTTCCAGCGCGCAGGCGTAACGCCCCTCGGCGCAGGCGCATAACGGACTTCCGGTGTGTCCTGGACCTGGCGAACATCTAAGCCTCTCCTGGGGGATAAGATCTGCCCAGGGCACAGAGGTTCCGGCCTCTCTTCAGCGTTAGACGCAGTCACAATTTCACAAAATTGCTCAAAGTACCATCCATAGGCCAACCTGCAAAGACTCAGATTGGTTTGGGTCAGCTAGGAGAAAATGCTTCCTTACCTTGTTTCCCTTTTAAGTGAGGCCAATCCCAGCGCATCAGGAGTGCGTTCTGCTCTTCCAGGAGACTACCACAGATGAGAGCTGTGCTTTCTGGTAGTGGTTGGGTACATTCCCGAAAGCTGCATCTTTGGGAACCCAGTCCTTCCTGAGGCCAACCTCATGCCCATCACTAGCCAAGGACAGGTCGGAAGGATGCCTTGTACAGCCAGGGTACCATACACGAGAAAATAGCTGCCTTTCCTCTTCCTTTCCACTCCACACTTGTCTGCCTGAGCTGGGGAGAGTTAGTTGGTTCTGAACACAACTGGGGATTCATGGACTGACCACTGGAGAGCAGCGCCAGCCCAGTGGCTCTTCGAGGCTGCACGCAGCTCTTGTACCGTGTAATGGGACTCAGAACACCGATTAGCTCTGATGCTTTGTGGAGGGTCATAGATTAGGAAGATGAATGCTCCTGCTTCTAAATGGCCAGAGTGCAGGCCCATGTGGATACTGTGCTTAGGTTAATGCTAAGCGCATTAGTTGGTGTTTGGACGTGATGGCATATGCCTGTAATCATAGCACTCTGGAGACGGAGGCCAGAGGTTCTAAGTTCAAAGCTAGAATGAGGTGTATAGCCTATTTCAAAACAAAAGAAGGCTTTAAGTAGCATCTCAATAATAAACCATAAATAATACTATAAGATTTCTAACAGATTGCTTGCCATTTTACATTTTTTTTAAACTTTGAAATTCCGTTTTCCTCTGGGCACACTGTCACATGCCTGTGATTGCAGCCAGCAGTCAGGAGGCTGAGGCTGCGTGTTCAAGGCTGGCCTGGGCTATATAGTGAGTTCCAATCCAGACTAGATTGGATGTGAGACCCTACCTCTGTCTCACAATCACACTGGGATTGCAGCGCCGTGCTGGAGCACACGCGCCTAGCATTGTGTGACATCCTGTGCTCACTCCTTAGCTCTACACACACAGCTCACTTTCTAAAGTTAGTGGCTTGCAGACGGTTCCAGTAGGCCCCTCCTAGGGGCCCAGCAACAGCAACCTAGCTATAGCTTACTTCACCATCTGCCCTCGTGTGAGAGCCAGGCCTGTATGAGGGCTGCCCGCACCCAGCTCTCTCCATGTCCTAGTCTCTCTCCCCCTTCTCTGTTCTTTCTTTCTGTCCCCACCTGTCTGTTCCCGGCTGTTCTCTCTCTCTCTCTCTCTCTCTCTCTCTCTCTCTCTCTCCCCCTTCCCCACTTTTTGTGCCTCTGCCCCCTTCCCTGCTCCACTCCCCTTCACCATAAACTTTCTTATAGT
Organism: Apodemus agrarius; assembly: GCA_964023405.1. Classification (NCBI taxonomy): domain Eukaryota; kingdom Metazoa; phylum Chordata; class Mammalia; order Rodentia; family Muridae; genus Apodemus; species Apodemus agrarius. Next base: position 6,061,295 of record OZ030024.1, read on the forward strand.
CCTGTGGCATTGCGTGATTGCTCAGTGGGACTCCTCACCATGGGCCTGCCCAGGGGATCCCTCCTGTTGCGTTATACCACATTATAAAACACAACAAAATTCATTAAGTTATGTGCATGACTATGTGTGTGTGCATGTATGTATACATGCATGCATACTGTCAGGCCTGCAAGTGTGTACTAGACAGGGTAGTATGTATTTCATGTTCTAGCTGGTATGATAAATATGTTACAAACCGTTGGCGTGTGTTATAGGCAGCAGATTCCCCTCACCCTAGTAGAGGAGAGGGCTGTTTTTGTGATCCTGGTGGGCATACGACTGTCTGGTTAGCCCATAGAGGCCAACCAATATGGCATTCCTCGTGGTCCTTCGTTTAAAATACCCTTCATCCATAGGTCCAGAAAAATGAGATGCCATTCATAGGCTCCTGCCAAAGTCCCAGGTACCTCACGCCCTCCTCAGCTCCAGGACACATTGCACTCTTTTGCATCAGAAACAAGTCTCAGAGCAAGCTAGGACCCCACGAGCCCTGCGTCTTCTCTACTCTTGAGCTTCCCAGGCTGGGGGCGTGGCACTTACTGACCTCCAGCTGCTACCACCTTCAGGTGCAGATTAGTGTAGAGGATTTGAAACGCCCACCTGAGTCACAGTGTGAGCGGCCACACCCCGTCTAGCACTGCACAGCTGGCTATTTCCAACACACGTGCTAGTCAGAGCTTTAGGACCACCGGGTTTACCCTCTGAGCCAGCCACCCTCTCTCCCCCCATCAAGCTGATACTGACTGGGAAAACTAGTCACCGAGACAGAACTTCGAAGCAGGGAGACAGACGGGCCTTCGGCCGCAGCTCGGGGAGGGCTGACCCTTCGGTCAGCTTAGCTGACGCTCGGGTCACAGTAAAGGACCACAGCGCCGGGCAGTGGTGGCGCACGCCTTTAATCCCAGCACTTGGGAGGCAGAGGCAGGCGGATCTCTGAGTTCGAGGCCAGCCTGGTCTACAGAGTGAGTTCCAGGACAGCCAGGGCTATACAGAGAAACCCTGTCTCGAAAAACCAAAAAAAAAAAAAAAAAAAAAAAAAAAAAGGACCACAGCTACGAGAGCTCTCATTTATTCTGTGTTGCGTACGTCATAGGCTGCTACTGTGCTGGGGCTCCTGTGTCGGGAGTAAGGGCCCCAGTCAGCGTGCTCCCGAATGGTTCTCTGTTCTTCACTGTCAGGGAAGCCATAGCTGATCAGCGTCTCGTTTGAAGCCCGGGTGATGATAATCTGTGGGATCACACTTCTCTTCTTGCTCGACCTGTGCCTTGTGTCCGGTTTGTCTAGAGGGAAGAAAACATCCATCCATTTAGTGAGTGTGTGGAAACGTCTCCCACAGTCAGGACAAAGCCAGGGTGGGATGGGGGGCGGTGGCTGGAGAGATGGCTCAGGGGTTAAGAGCACCCCTCAACTGTTCTTCCAGAGGTTCTGAGTTCAGTTTCCAGCAACCACATGGTGGCTCACAACCATCTGTAATGGGATCTGATGACATCTTCTGGTGTATCTGAAGACAGCTACAGTGTACTCATATAAAATAAAATAAATGTTAAAAAAAAAAAAAGATGATGAGCCGGGCATGGTGGCACACGCCTGTAATCCCAGCACTTGGGAGGCAGAGGTAGGTGGATTTCTGAGTTCGAGGCCAGCCTGGTCTACAGAGTGAGTTCCAGGACAGCCAGGGCTACACAGAGAAACCCTGTCTCGAAAAACCAAAAAAAAAAAAAAAAAAAAAAAAAAAAAAAAAGATAAAGCCAGTCTTAGCCCACAGTAAAGGGGACAGACTCACTGCCAGCCAGAAAAACAGAACAAGCACACAAACTAACGAAAACACTGTGCCTGACTCAAACACATTCGCAGCCCAGAGGGTCAGGCTATGAGCACTGGATATACTCATATGAGGAGGAAGCAGAGACGCGATAGTTCATGAGCTGCAGGACGGCTTCAGGGGACAAGTGCAGGCACTGACTTCTGAGTCTTTAATACAGACAAGCTGGGACCCCACCCGTCCCGAGGCCTCTCGGGTCTTCAGGTTAACAGTTAGTTCTCACGCTCCTCTTTTCCCAGACTCGGAGGCATGCCATTTACTGATGTCCAGCTGCACATCTTCAGGAGCAAATGAGTAGAGCGGATGTTCTAAAAGATATTTTATTTATTTATTTTATGTATATGAGCGCTCTATCTATGCATGTACACCTGCAAGACAGAAGAGGGCAGCAGATCACATTGTAGATTGCACTGTGAGCCTTCACGTGGTTTCTGGGAATTGAACTGTGAAAGAGCGGCCGGCCGGTGCTCTTAACGACTGAGCCATCTCAGAGAACTCATAGAGAAGATTTGAAATGTCCACCGGAGTCACAGTGCGAGTGGCCACCTGCTGTCTAGCACTGCACAGCTGCTGTTGCCAATGCATGCAAGAATGACTTTTCTCCAGCCGAGTCTTGCTGGACAGGCGCCCTGCTCCTAAGGCCCTGCAGCAGATGGCGAACACAACGTCAGTCAGTGGTGGCTTCTGGAGATTCTTTGCCTTTTGTTTGTGTGTTATGGTATCTAGTTTTGTGTTTTATGAGATTCTTGTGTGTGCGGATGTGTGTGTCTCTGTGTCTATATGTTTCTGGAGCTTTTTCCTTGGCTCTCTTCCTCCGGTGTGTTTTGTTCTATTCTGGGTTGTTTGCTTTCATTTTATCTAATTTTATTTTATTTTTTGGATTCCTGTTTGTATCCTAATGAGAGAGAGGAAAAAGCGGTGTGAATTTGGGTGGGTGAGGAGGTGGGGGTGGGTCTAGGAAAGATGGGTTGGGGAAGGAGAAATCACAGTCAGAAGATATTGCATTAAAAATATTTTTTTGCTGGGCAGTGGTGGCACATGCCTTTAATCCCAGCACTTGGGAGGCAGAGGCAGGCAGATTTCTGAGTTCTAGGCCAGCCTGGTCTACAGAGTGAGTTCCAGGACAGCCAGGGCTACACAGAGAAACCCTGTCTCGAAACAAAAAACAAAAAACAAAAAACAAAACAAAAAACAAAAAACAAGCCGGGCATGGTGGCGCACGCCTGTAATCCCAGCACTTGGGAGGCAGAGGCAGGCAGATTTCTGAGTTCGAGGCCAGCCTGGTCTACAGAGTGAGTTCCAGGACAGCCAGGGCTACACAGAGAAATCCTGTCTCGAAAAAACCAAAAAAAAAAAAAAAAAAACAAAAAACAAAAAACAAAAAACAAAACACAAAACACAAAACAAAACAAAACAAAACAAAACAAAACAAAACAAAACAAAAACAAATATTTTTTTCAAACCGGGCGATGGTGGCGCACGCCTTTAATCTCAGCACTTGAGAGGCAGAGGCAGGTGGATTTCTGAGTTCGAGGCCAGCCTGGTCTACAGAGTGAGTTCCAGGACAGCCAGGGCTACACAGAAAAACCCTGTCTCGAAAAATCCAAAATAATAATAATAATAATAATAATAATAATAATAATAATTTTTCAGCCAGACGATGGTGGTGCATTTCTTTGATATCAGCACTTGGGAGGCACAGGCAGGCAGATTTCTTAATCTGAGGACAGCCTGGTCTATAGAACCAGTTCCAGGACAGCCAGGGCTACACAGAGAAACTGCCTTGAAAAGGAAAAAAAGACTGTGTGTGTGTGTTTACTCCTAGCACTCTAGAAGCAAAGTCAGGCAGATTTCTGAGTTTGAGGCCAGCCTGCTCTACAGAGTGAGTTCCAGGACAGCCAGGGCTATATGGGGAAACCTTGTCTTGGAAAACAAACCAACAAACAAAAACCCACAAAAATAATAAATGTTGAGCCTACGCCTATCTGCAGTTTCCATCCTTTGTGTGGCCAACTCCATTTGATGTACATAGATTATTTCTAATTTTTTTGTTGTTTTTTTGAGACAGGGTTTCTCTGTGTAGTCCTGGCTGTCCTGGAACTCAGTCTGTAGACCAGGCTGGCCTCGAACTCAGAAATCCGCCTGCCTCTGCCTCCCAAGTGCTGGGATTACAGGCGTGCGCCACCACGCCCAGCTGATTATTTCTAATTTTTATATACTTTTGTATACTTTTGCATCTGTGTGTGTGTGTGTGTGTGTGTGTGTGTGTGTGTGTTTGTGCCTGTGTTTCTTTTTTCTCATTTGCTATCACCAGCCCCTGACAACAATTTAGGGAGGGTTTATTCTGTCCCATAGTTTAGGATGGGAATCAATCCATTATGTCTGGAAGGTATGGCCAGAGAGCATGGGGCAGTCATGCAAGCAGTTCCAGCACCCACATGTAGGATGAGTCTTAGGTAGTTAACCCTCTCTAGAAACTTCTTCATACTCAGGCCCAGAGTTTAGTCTCCTAGTGCCTTTCAGGTTGACAGTACCAACCATCATAGCTTTATTGGACAGGAACAGAACCTCTGCATCAAACTGTGTGTCTTCAGAGTGGGGTAAATGTAAATATCAAATTAACTGGAAGAAGGGGACTTGGGGGCACACATGCCTGTAATCAATCTCTCTCCCCCCCCCATGCCGCCCCCCGCCCGAGATACCTATGAGAACCTTCCTTTATGCTAGACTGCATGCTTACCATGCTTAAAGTCCCGGATTGGATCTCCAGCAAATATGTTTATGTTTCTGCCAGAAGACTATAAAGAGCATCGTGTACAGCATCTGAGGAAGCACAGGCTTGAACAGCAAAATCCAGGGTTGCCTTTCCGAATGTTATAGGAAGGTTTTCTTGTTTTCTTTTTTCTGAGTTTCTTGTTTCACAAGGAAGTTTGTGTAGCCTTGGCTTTCCTGGGACTCACCCTGTACACCAGACTGGCCTCTGGCTTTGATCAGTGTCCATACATAGAGTCTCAGAGTTGGTGCCCCAGAATGCAGGCAGAGCTCAGGGCCTGAGGCTACATTCTCACTACAGATCAGATGAGGGTCAGGGTTTCTTTGTTTCTCAAGTACTTAAGTCCCATTTCCCAGATAGCTATGCTTAGGGGTTGTTGGGATTTACAGATGCCTGCAACCTCTCCCCTGTCATTCTTTGTGTGGTGGGTTTTGAAATAGGTTTCTGCTCTGTAGCTCTGTCTGGCTTCAAACTGAGGATATTCCTGTTTTAGCTTTGTGAATGCTGGAATTACAGGTGGGCACTACCACACGCAGCTTGCCTGTAACTTTTTAGAAACATGCTTTTTTTGTTTGTTTTGTTTTTTGTTTTGTTTTGTTTTGTTTTTGAGACAGGGTTTCTCTGTGTGGCCCTGGCTGTCCTGGAACTCACTCTGTAGACCAGGCTGGCCTTGAACTCAGAAATCCACCTGCCTCTGCCTCCCAAGTGCTGGGATTACAGGCGTGCACCTCCACTGCCTGGCTTAGAAACATTCTAAATTGTATTTTGTTTGCCCCTGTGGCAGAGGGGCCAATATGCCTTGCTGCAGATGTAGAGGACAGAGGACTTTTTGTTGTTTTCTTCCTTTCCCTGTCTGGGGTCCAGGGACTGATCCCAGGTGGTCAGGCTTGGTACACCTACCCGTCCTTCCCACCTCTGCCTGGCCTCTGTGGTTAGGTTGGTATACCTGGATAAGCTCTGTTCTGATTAGGTTAAGGTTTACTACCCAGGCATGGTGGCACATGCCTGTAATCCCAGCACTTGGGAGGAAGAGGCAGGTGGATTTCTAAGTTCGAGGCCAGCCTGGTTTACAGAGTGAGTTCCAGGACAGCCAGGACTACACAGAGAAACCCTGTTTCTGAAGAAAAAAAAAAAAGTTGACTAAAACCTAGCCACAGCAAGGGCACCTGGTTCTCTGAGGTAGTTCTACCCTACTCAGGAGAGATCACACACGGTTGTTCAACAGAGGACAGGGATTGGGAGATTGTACCATACTGTCAAACCACCTTTAAGAAGAATAGGTACTTCTAGCCAGGCGGTGGTGGTGCACGCCTTTAATCCTGGCACTCAGGAGGCAGAGGTAGATGACAGCCTGGTCTACAGAGCAAGTTTTAGGGCCTCTCAGATATGTTGCTTTTACCCTTTTTTTGAGACAGTCTGGCCTAGTGTGATGCATGGGGTTTGTGTAAACTTCGAGAATGTTGGGATTACAGGCGTGAGCCACTGAACTGTAAATGAATTTTCATTGTTTTGAGTTTCTTTTGAGTTTTATAGTGCCTATAGTTTTTGGAGAGATTTTTATTTTTTGTAGTGTGTGTGCAGTTTGTTTTGTTTGAGATGGGGTCTCTATAGTCACTACTGGCCTGGAACTCAAGAGATTTCTTCTGCCTCTGTTCCATAACTACAGAGACTGCAGGTGCTGTATCTCCATAAAGTGTGGCCATAGCGTTCAAGACTTGGAAAGAAGCTCCTCGCAGAGAAATACAATTCACTAGCTGAACTGATGACTCTCTCTGCTACCTCCCAAGTGCTGGGGTTACAAGCTCGCAGCCCCAGGAGTGGTTTGGGCAGCGTTGGTGGTGGGGCAGAGGCCCACAGCCGACCAACCGTGCTCCATGCTCGGCCTCCACGCTTGCTTTTCTTCTCTTTTTTTAAGATCTCTATGTGGGGCTGGAGAGATGGCTCAGTGGGTAAGAGCACCGACTGCTTTTCCAAAGGTCATGAGTTCAAATCCCAGCACCCACATGGTGGCTCACAACCATCTGTAAAGAGATCTGATGCCCTCTTCTGGTGTGTCTGCTACAATGTACTTACATATAATAAATAAATTTAAAAAAAAAGATCTCTTTATGTATTATATGTGAGTACACGGTAGCTGTCTTCAGACACACTAGAAGGGGGGTGTCAGATCTCATTACAGACGGTTGTGAGCCACCATGTGGGTGCTGGGATTTGAACTCTAAACTTTTGGAAGAGCAGTTGGTGCTCTTAACTGCTAAACCGCCGGGTAGTGGTGGCGCACGCCTTTAAGCCCAGCACCTGGGAGGCAGAGGCAGGTGGATTTCTGAGTTCAAGGCCAGCCTGGTCTACAGAGTGAGTTCCAGGATAGCCAGAGCTACACAGAGAAACCCTGTCTCAAAAAACCAAAAACCAAAAACAACAACAACAACAACAACAACAACAAAAAAAAAAAAAAAAAACAAAACAAAACGCTGAGCCATGTCACCAGCCCGTTGTTTTCTTTAATGACACAAGTTCTCACAATGTAGCTCTGGCCGGCCTGGAACTCCTTTACACCAGGCTGGCCTCGAGCTCACCACTAATCCACTTGCCTCTTGCCTCCTGAGTGCTGGGATTAAGGTGTACATCCAAGCCACACCCAATGCCCACTTACATTTACTGTTAAATGTTATGTGTGGTTATTTTGGCCTGTGCACATCTAAGGATGCCAGAAAGGGTATGGGATTCCCTGGAACTGGAACTACAGATAGTCACAAGAGGCCATGTGGTGCTGAGAATTGAACTCAGGGCCTCTGGAAGAGCCATCGCCCAGCTTCCCCCACAAGCACTTTTTTTTTGTTTTGTTTTGTTTTGTTTTGTTTTTCGAGACAGGGTTTCTCTGTGTAGCCCTGGCTGTCTTGGAACTTACTCTGTAGACCAGGCTGGCCTCGAACTCAGAAATCTGCCTGCCTCTGCCTCCCAAGTGCTGGGATTAAAGGCGTGCGCCACCACCACCCGGCTCATAAGCACTTTTATATTCACTCGTACTCTTTTTTTTTTTCACTCGTACTCTTTTGACGTGGTCTCTGTATGGCTAAGAGGCCTCACACACATCCTCAGAGTGTCAGTCCTCCAAGCAGAACTGATCCAGCTCTGCCCCTTTCTGCTGGTGTTTTGTGTCAGTGTTATTGAACACTTCACATACACACACACACACACACAAAAGCACTCCATTTATTCTCCCTGTCGTCTATATTTGGTCTGCTTTTCTTATACTGGACTAGAATAATTAAGACTATAACACTTTATAATTTTAAAGCTTTTTTTATTTTTTAAAACACTCATGAATTCAGACAGTTGCAAAGCAGTGAGCAGCCCCGCTCCCTTTACTCGGCTTCCCTGGTGGAAGCATCTTACACTAGTGCAGAGTCAAGCCAGGAAACCGACACTGGCGCAGTGGGTGTGCAGATGTGCGAAGACCCCTCCTGACGCCCCTTCTCCCCACACCCCTTCTCCCTGTCCCTTTAGCCCTAACACCTGGCCACCACGTCTGTCCCCCACCTCTCTAATCCTGTCATTTGGCCATCATTCCTGAGGGAGTGACAGAATCTGAGACCGGGTTGCTGCTCTTTACTTGAGTGCTTCACTTTGTTTCTTACTGTGCTGGAGACGGAACCCAGGGCATTCAGTGAGCTAGGCATCTGCTCTGCCACCGAGCTACCCTGCGGTCTACACCGCAGCCCACAAACAATTCTTCATTATTATCACCTACTCTCCAAACTGACTGTGAAGATGGCCCAGCTCAAGTCTACACTTTGGTTCATTAGAAATCCCCTCTTTTTCTTATTTTAATTTAAAGCACATGTGTGTGTCAGATCATGAATTTGTGCATGAAGGCGGTGCCCACAGAGGCCACACACACTAGATGGTATCTGGTCTTTTGGAATTGAAATTAAAGGTGGTTGTGAGCTCGCCAACGTGGGTGCTCAGAGCTGAGCGCAGGTCTTCTGGAGGAGCAGTGTACGCCTGACCACTGAGCCATCACTCTAACTCCTTCCATGTCTATGTGCTGCAGGCATTGGGTCCTGGGGGGCATGGAGCTGTCCATACTGTGGAATAGGCTGGTTGTAAAATCTGTGTGTCCTAATCTCTCTGTGGAATTTTCAATGTAAAAATAGCTTAAGCATATAGATACAGTATGTATAGAATAACATACCCTATCTACAAGCTGCCATGATACCTTGTTTGTTTGTTTGTTTGTTTGTTTTCCGAGACAGGATTTCTCTGTGTAGTTCTGGCTGTCCTGGAACTCACTCTGTAGACCAGGCTGGCCTCGAACTCAGAAATCTGCCTGCCTCTGCCTCCCAAGTGCTGGGATTACAGGCGTGTGCCACCATGCCCGGCTCATGATACCTTTTTTAAAAAACCAAAACCAAAACAGGGCCTTAGTATGTAGTTCAAGCTATTTGAAATGCATGACCCTCCGGCCCTGGCCCCCTGAGTTCTGGGTTACAAGAGTGCTGTGGAAGTGGTAGGCTACTTTCCTCCCTCTGCCACCATTCACCCTGGACCTGAGTATCACCACTGTGTAACATCTGACTCCGGGCACCTGCAGCTTAGAGTACCCGGGTGTTCATTGTTATGGGGCAGGATCTCAGGGCAGGCTTGCCTGGGCCGCTTTCACTTGGGGTCCCATAGTAGGTGCAGCTGGATTATTTCTAGGCTGTGTCCTCTGAAGACTTATCTGGGCTGAAAGTGCTGTCCATAGCAATAGGCTGTGAAGCCTCAAAGGCCAGAGTCTACAATTACCTAATGTTCACTCAAAGGTCCAGCCCAGGGTTTCCAACCATGTGCAACCCAGAGCCTCAGACGTGGGCAACCATGGGTCAGTTTGTGTTTTGCGTGTGTGTGTGTGTGTGTGTGTGTGTGTGTGTATACTATGTGCATATCTAGTGCCCACAGATATCTGAAGGTGGCACTGGTTGTGTGTGTGTGTGTGTGTGTGTGTGTGTGTATACCATGTGTATATCGGGTGCCCACAGAGGTCAGAAAGCGACATTGGTTCCCCTGTGAACCACCAAATGGAATCTGGGAACTGACCCAGGCCCTCAGTAAGAGTAGCAAGTATTCTTAACGGCTGAGTCAACTCTCCAGGATATCATTAGCCCAGGCTGGATCTGAACACTCCATGTAATAACAGCTTCTGAACTCACATTCCTCCTGCCCCAAGTGTTAAGATTGCTGGCAGGAGCTACCATGCCTGCTCTGTGGGCTGTTGTGAAGGAACCCAGGAACCCACACCTTTGTGGTTCTTGTATGGTAGACACTCTCCCCAGGGCTTTGAAAACACAGGGTCTCACACTGTTGCCCAAGTTGGGCTCACATCCTCCTCCTGCCTCAGGCTCCTGAGTAGCTGGCACTGTAACTCCATGCCCAACCTGTTCAGTTTTAGAATCATTTCCAAATGGACCTGGGGCGCTGTGGCAAACGGACTGTGAGTTCAAGGCCTTCACAGGAAGGTCGTCCTGATGCATATGCACATTGCACCCGACTTCCTCTGACATCATGCTCTGAGGCTCCCTCCAGGGTCGCACGTGTCAGTCCTTTGTTCCTGTGACTGCTGAGCCTTATCATCTTTTCTTGACAGCAGACTCTGGTTTCTCTTCATGTCCACCTGCTTTTCCTCCAGGCGTGACACTGTGTGACCTGTGTGACAGGTGTCACGGGTGGCCTTCGAATGGGTAGTTCTTTCCTGCACGGGCCTCGTCTACCCTGATACCTTGTGGCTCTTCCCACACATCACAAACTTGCAGAGCTGAACCCATCTTAGAGAGGCTGGGCAGATGACGCCTACCTCAGAAAGATGTCCTTGTCAATAGCAAGCAACGCCCCACATGTCCTGAGGGTCGGCATGGTCTTGTGTGCCTGTGATGCCGCAGCCTTCCAGATCCCTTGGCACTGTGAAGGAAGGCGTTCCTGGGGTTGACGGTGGCACAGTGAGCACAGCGTCCTTGGGCAGTAAGCACCTCTGGCGCCGCCGTCTCTGACCCTTCTTTGGTGAGACATCAAACCACAAGGTGACAGAATCTTGTTTAGTGGGCTCTTCTGTAATCAGCTAAAAGCACCCTGGGTGGCAAGTGTCACATCACAAACCTCCCTACGTCTTCAGCCTCTGCGCAGCTTTCTAGCCTCAAATGAGGGTTCAAGGCCAGACCTCTGTCCCAATCCCAGCACCTGGATTTCAAACAGCCTCCTGCTGGGCGGCACCTCACGTCCCACGGGTGCCTCAGCCTCCTCCTCATCTGAGAGGAGGGTCTACGCTCTACCTCCAATCCTTCCCAACTGTTGTCTGCTACTGCGCCTCTGGGATCCACCCGATTCCGGCAGTGAGCTTGGGGGAGGTCTTCCTAGGGCCCTGCAGTTCCTAAAGCCTTCCTTGTTTTAAACCTGCAACAGCTCTTCTTCCGACAGTGGGGTGGCACGGCGCCGTGCGTGGGTTCCCTTCGTCTGGTCTCCAACAAGTCCACACCAAAGGCGTGGCCATGGGTGTGCAAAAAGGTCACTTTGGTCCCATTCACGACCCTTTCTACCTGAGAAGCCCTCCCATCCCTGTGGCCAGGCTGAGGGAGACCATGCCCTCTGCTCAGGAGCCACCCTGCAGCGGGGCAATCATCCGAGGCTTTGCTCCAAGCACTGTGGGACCAGAGAGCACCCTGCGACCCTCTTTGGGGGGAGACACTGTATGGATCACTCAAGCTTCTTCATGTTCTTTTCCTTCTCAAACAGGGTGTCCATATGTACAAGATGCCCTCGCCGACCCTGTTATAGCCTCGACTGCTGCGCTGCGGCTCGCCTTTCCTGACTATTTGCCTTCCATGATCATTATCCTCAGCAATGGGACCCAGCCCTGACGCCTCGACGTGGCTGTGTCCCCCCGGGTCCCCTACCTTCAGACGAAGACGAAGGCCTCGAGTGCTTGGATGTCCCCGTCCCGAACAGCAGGCTTTCGGCACGCTGAGACTCCTTGTCAGACTGCTTGGCCTCCTTCTCCATTACTTTGTCCTTAGACTTTGTAACTAAAGTGGTAGTGCTCTTCTTCTCCTCCTCAACTGAAACACACGGACAAGCCTAAGTTAGACCTACGGCCCCGGGGCGCCTGCGCGGAGGGCGGGCCTCGCCGCCAGGCGGCGCCCTTTACCTTTCTTCTCTCTGGGTTTGCTTTTCGACTGGCCCATAGGTGACCCCGCCGCCCCACCGGGCGGCCTCGGGGCCCCAGTAACCCGACCGACTCACAAAACCCACACTCCGCTCTGGGAGCTCATTACCATGGCAACCGCGTGCCGCGCACGCGCGAGACCGGCCTGAGCCCCGCCCACACCTCCTCCCCCCGCCCCCCCCCCGCGCCGTCTTCTCGCGAGAGCGGGCCGCACGACCGGAAACGCTGGCGACCCCGGAAGTCCTCGCGCAGACAGCTGGTCCGTAAGAGCTCGTCCCCTCCGCCGCCCCGAGGGGTGTGCTGCCCGACTGGCCATGGACGGTAAGGGGCTGTCATCCACCTCGGGGTCGGAGCGGGATTCCGCGGACATCTCGCCTCAGCCCCATCACCCAGCCGGACCCGCCCCGGGCGTCAGCCCCAGACTATGCCCGGGCCTGGAACCAGTCTCGACCCAGTCTTCGGACCGGGACCCGCCCCTGGCTTCAGCTAGAGACCCCGACCAGGACCGGACTCGGTGCCTGAACCTTTACATCCTAGCTGAAACCCTCTCCTGGGTCTCGATCCCACAACCCAACCGAACCTGGCTCCCGATTCTTGTCTCCAGACCCCAGCCAGCTCTTACCCCTGGGCCGTGTTCCTTACCCAGATCTCCCCAGGCCTGCCTGCACCCCACACCCGGGATCCAAACCCTGAATCTTGTCCAAATGACCCCCTCCTCCCCCGATCCAGGCCCTTCTGCTAGCCACCCCACCCCCCAGCCCCTGTTTGTTTTGTTTCTGCTTAGGGGACCCTGGAGTGTGATCAGAAGGTACCAGAAAAGCACCCAGAGAAACAGTAATTCAGATACAAAGGAGTTCGGGTACCAAGCAGGAGTTGGATATGGGTTCTCTCCTAGTAGTTCCTTGAGATGGGAGTTACATGTTGGCCTTAGGTTAACCGGTCGGGAGGGAACCACTCCATAGTAAGATGAGTCACTTCCACCAGCCGTGGATCCGAGCTCTGGACTCCCAAAGTTCTCATATTAGGTTTTATGAGCTAGTGTGATCGAGTTTTTGTTTGTATGAGACAGTCTCACTGTGTAGCCTTGGCTGGCCTGGGACGTAACTATATATGCCAAGCTGTCCTCAACTCCGAGATCTGCCTCCCCACTGCTGGGATTACAGCCTAGGGCTGTAGTGGAGGTTTTGTTTTGTTCTTAAACTGTTTTCTGACATGTAGAAAGCTATAGTACCATGTCATCGTCGTCGTGGAAGAAATACATAGGAATTCTGTACTGTGCCCCTGGGGAAGAAGGTGGATCACCCCGGCATCTTAGGAATAAAGAACTTTGTCTGACGTTACAGTTCACTCTGCCCTTGTGACGGAGCTTTTCTTAAGCTCACATCAGGGTTCTCCCGATTTTCAGAGTCCAGACCCCTCTAGAGTCTAGATGAAAGTACAGGCTAAAAAGGGGGCGATTTGGGCAGTGTCCTAAAGCTAGTGAGATGGCTGGGCCACGCCTGGATGACACTGTCCCTCCAGTCACTGTCATGGTCAGCCTGCACAGAGGTGACTGCGGCCCAGCCGGCCTCTGCCGGGCCCGGCCTTCGACTGCAAACCGTCAGTGCCCCCAGGCTGGACCGCCAGGGTAAGTTACGCACTTCCGGAATCTAGTATGAGAGCACTCTGCAGATGTAGTTACCTGGTGTGGCCCTGAGGAGGTAGAGACACAAGGGTCAGGAGGTCAGAGTGTCCCCAGCCCTGAGGAGGTAGAGACACAAGGGTCAGGAGGTCAGAGTGTCCCCAGCCCTGAGGAGGTAGAGACACAAGGGTCAGGTGGTCAGAGTGTCCCCAGCCCTCAGGAGGCAGAGACACACGGGTCAGGAGGTCAGAGTGTCCCCAGCCTTGGCTGCTTAGGGACTGAGTGGAAGTCCTGTCTCAAAACATCAACAATACGTAAGAAATTGAATGTGCCTGTCCCAAGTTTGCGCATGAATCGCTAGTTTGGTTAGTTCCTTTTTTGGCTCAGTACAGGTGGGGAGAGTGTGTGCTGGAGCCGGGTGCTGCGGCTCAGAAATGCCATCTGTCACCAAGTAGCCTCTTCGTGACCGCAGGCTCACCTCCACACCAGTTATATGTTTGCCTGTGGGAAGGTAAAGGCCACACAAAACAACCTACAAGTACTGACACTTACCTTTGGCACTAAAGACAAAGAATGCCGTGTGTCTTGTAAAGTCGACTAAATTGTAAGCCGCTCTGACCATGCCCAAGAGCTGCCCGCGTCACCCTGTCTGTCCTCACAGTAGCCCTGTGAGATCGGCTCCTGCCTCCCTGCGTCCCTGACAGGTCAGTGAGGGCCCGTTGGTTTGGAGGCCTGCATCTGACATGGCTCTGTCTTCTGACTGCACTGTGGGGTCCGTCTGGTGTGAGACAGCCCCTCGCATCTGCAAGGATCCCACAGAGCCCCCTGGCTTGTCAGATGTGCCGCTTGGTACGGTTTCTTAAAGTTCTTTCATCTCTGTCTTTGCAGATACCCTGTTCCAGTTGAAGGTTTGTACAGAATCACCCATCCCAGTCCTGCCCCGGGAAACAGCAAATACCGAGGGGAGTCACAGCGGCTCTTGGAACCCAGAGTCTCGGGGAAGTTGCTGTGATTGAGTGGCGGCCGCACAGCGCTGAGACCAAACCCAGGGCCAGCCTTTGTTTTTGGCTAAGTAGAAGCAGCTCACAGACTTGCCCATGAGGACGGAGTGTGTTATCTTTAAGAAACAACTGGGCAGTGCACACATGCCTTGATGTTTTACTAAGCATTTAAAACCAGTTCAGTCCTAAAGACTGAGCTTTAGGAACTTGAAGGAGAGTTTTACGGGCAACTGAAAGTGCTTCCTCCTGGGAAGTGTCTGCACCCGCCCGCTAACCATGGCATGCTTCTGCCCCTTTGCTGCAGCCTCACGTGTGGCAGAGTTAACTTTCTCTGGTGTCTCCCTCGCTGGCTCTGAGGGTCTATGCAGGAGTGAGGCAGCAAGCAGCTGATGGCTCTGGTGTCACACTGGGCTGTCAGGTGGTGGCCTGAGGGCCCATGCCCTAAAGGAGGGCAGTGTGAGCCCGCCTTGCTTGCTGGTGTCCCCGGTCTGGACTCCAGCCCTTGAGTTTCATTGCCAGAGGGGTCCTGAGTTTATGTCACTGCCTGAGTAACCTCAAGGAGGTTCTGGGTGTGGTCTGTGAGTTGAAAGTCCCTCACAAGCAGGGCCAGGGTGGGTGAGAGTTAATTGTCCTGTGGGCCTTCCTCTCTGGGGGAGGATATGGGTTAGGGTGTTACTAGAGACGATGGACATTTTAGGAAGCCGTTGCAGACTCCCCTCGCACACAGGGCCTAGGAGCTGGGTGGGGCTCTGGGGGATTCACTCCTGGGGCTGTTGTAGTTTCTGACAGCTCACAGTGTCTGTCTGGACTTGGGCTTCGAGGCTGTGTGCCTTCATACAGGGTGGGGCAAGGACAGGCAGAGAGGAGGTCCAGGGCTGCAGGGCGGGCTCCAGCTGTGCGTCTCAGGATGGTGTGGTTTGTCCTTAGTTCACAGCGAAGCAGCTGGAGAAACTGGCCAAGAAGGCAGAGAAGGACTCCAAGGCTGAGCAGGCCAAAGTGAAGAAGGTGTGTAACTTCTCTGGTCCAGTTCCTTTTCCCCCAGCCCTGTATTTTATATTGTTTCATTACTGAGATTGAGTACTGTAGTTGAGGTTGACTGGAACTCACAGTGTAGCCCAGGCTAACCCCAAACTTGACATATCCTGCTTCAGCTTCACCTGTGGTGAAGCCGTGGGTGGGAGCCGCCACGCCGGCTTTGTCTCCCTCTGTGCTGCTCTGATGTCCTCTCCCTGCACGCAACTGTTCCAACGTTGTGATTTAATCTCACTGATTTCAGAGTGTTGATGTGTTTGCTTTTGTACTTGAGAAGCAAGGGAGGAGTAACTGTCCTCCATCCTCCCAGCCCGTCCTCCATCCTTCCTCCAACGTCCTGAGTGGCAAGTCCTGGCCTCCTAGCTGTCCTTTTTCCAGTGCCATCACCTGGCTTTCTGTCCTTGAGGGCCGCAGCCGAGGGCCTGGCGAGCGGGCAGAGGCGGGAACGCCCTGAGCTTGTGCAGGAAGGGGTCCTAAGGGTGCGCAGAGCAGGCCTGCGCCAGAGCTGCCCAGCCCGTCTCTGTTGTTTGGGGCTCAGGAGCTCCAGGACCGTGGCTGGTGGCGCACTGCGCAGGCCTCTCGGTGGCGCTCTCTCCACACCTCCCCTGTGGTGCCCTTGGCCTTTGTCACCTTTCTGCTCTGCAGAGTGTGTGGCTCTGGAGGAACAGCAGACTGGACCCCATGGGCTAGCCTGTGGCGCCCAGGTCTCCAGACTGTGCCATTGCACCTTGACAAAGCTCGCCCGTTCCTGAGGGCTATCCTAGGGCACACTGGAGAGGCGCGCAGGCTGCTCACGGTGCTCCGCCATGAGTATTCCCTGTGAATCGTAGGCCCTGCAGCAGAAGAACGTGGAGTGTGCCCGTGTGTATGCGGAAAACGCCATCCGCAAGAAGAATGAGGGGGTGAACTGGCTCCGGATGGCCTCCCGTGTGGACGCGGTGGCCTCCAAGGTGCAGACGGCTGTGACCATGAAGGGGGTAAGTGCTAGACTGCGGGCCGTGTGGCCAGGGCTTGCTGGAGGGATAAGTGTTGGGGACTGGTGCGTTTCCAGAGCTGAGGGAAGCCAGACCAGCAGAGAACCCGGGCGGCAGGCAGCACTGGACACAGGAGGGCCTCAGGACAGCCTGGGCCTCCTAGTGTCAGCCCACAGGAGGCCGGAGTGAGGCGGAGCTCTTGGTCCCACAGTACAGCTTCCCTTCAAAGTGGGGCGGCCCCTGGGCTCTGTCGTCGGTTGTGTTGTAGCTGAGCCGAGGCCCTGGTCCTCGTCAGGAAGTCCGGAAGCCTGCCCTGCTCTGCAGCCCTCGGTCACCTGGTGCTCTGCGTTTATCCCTAATCCTCCTCTGCCCCAGGTGACCAAGAACATGGCACAGGTGACCAAAGCGCTGGACAAGGCCCTGAGTGCCATGGACCTTCAGAAGGTGTCTGCCGTGATGGACAGGTTCGAGCAGCAGGTGCAGAACCTGGACGTGCACACATCGGTAGGTGGCCATAGTGCTGCGGCTGGACAGTGTGGCAGGGTGGCTGGACGGAGCTGGACACCGGACGCCAGCCCTTCCTGGGGAGGCCCACATGATAGGCAGACACAGAGTTCAGTAAGCTTCGTGAGCTGGGTGGCCTTGGAGCTGGGACTCGCAGATATGGGGCAGGAAGGGCCGAGGGAGCCAGGCAGGGCTTCCTGGAGACCCTGTGAAGACAGAGGAGGAACCACAGTGGGGTTGGGGTGATGGCCCAGCCGGGGAAGTGCTTCCCATGCACAAGTGCAAGCTCTCAGCACCCACAGAAAGGCCGGGTACGTGGCAGCCTAAGTGCTGGGGCCAAAGACGGGAGAGCCCCAGGGCTTAGCTGGCAGCTGGCTGAGGGGTAAGCAGTGGCTTTAGTGACACGCTTGTAGATCGCAGTGTCCGGAGGACACTCAGTCTTCACATCTGGACTTCACACGAGCACGTGTGCCGCACATGTCCGCAGCAGACACAAAACAATCTCAGTGCGCTTTGTGGTGCCATGGAGAGTCCGTTGGCCATACTACCCAGCGGGGATGTCTCCTCAGGTAATGGAGGATTCTGTGAGCTCTGCCACTACGCTGACCACACCTCAGGAGCAGGTCGACAGCCTCATTGTCCAGATTGCTGAGGAAAATGGCCTGGAGGTCCTAGACCAACTCAGCCAGCTTCCAGAGGGGGCCTCTGCTGTGGGCGAAAGCTCTGTGCGCAGCCAGGAGGACCAGCTGTCTCGGAGGTAGGGGCCGGCTGGGTGGGACTGTGGTGCTTGCTCTAGTGTCCTGTCCTGTCCTGACCCCGAGGACTTGCTGAGCTGTTGGGAAGGGCAGAGGGAAGCCCTGTGCCGGGCTGCCCAGCTCCCCTACCTAGACTGCTGCGGCCCACCCCTGCAGCCGGCCGCTCACACAGAAGGAGAGCACTGCTTTTGCTTTTGCTTTCTTTTCTTTTCTTTTTCTTTTCTTTTCTTTTCTTTTCTTTTCTTTTCTTTTCTTTTCTTTTTTCTTTTTTTTCTTTTTTTTTTTTTTTGGTTTTTTCGAGACTGGGTTTCTCTGTATAGCCCTGGCTGTCTTGAAGGAGAGCTCTTCTTAAGAATGTCACAGTATGTGGCTGTTTCTGGCATCTTTTCACCCGTTACTCCACAACAAGTTTGAAAACCAGAGGCTAAGTGGGTCCTCACTTCTGGGTTCAGGTCTAGCTCTGCACCCAGCGTGGCAAGTGCCCTCTGCTCGCTGCCTCGCTGCCTTTCTTACCCGTCTCTTGTGTTGGTTTCCAGGTTGGCTGCCCTGAGGAATTAGCACGGCCTCGGCAGGTGCTGCCTCCTTTGCCCTGTGATGTTCTGGAGGCTTCTGCCCGACGGCGCTCCACTCTCTCCAACCCTTCGTCGCCGCCTTGGCTCTTCTCCGACCGGCCAGGCTGGCGGGTGCCTCAGAACCGAGCCTTAGGTTGGGCGGCGGGGCTCTGTCCTGGTATTGAATTTGCACAAGTGTGTGGTGACTTACGTGAGTGTGGGCCACAGCTGGAGGACGGCAAGCTTTCCGTTGTCCTCTGCCTATGTGGAGTTGACAGGGTTTGGCCTGCAGATGTGTGTGGTCTTCAGCCCAGTGCTTTGGGGCCTTCAGATTCCAGACTACGCACCTGCTATGTGCTGTGGCCAGTGAGGGCCAGGGCCATCCCTCCTTTGCCAGGCAACTCCTGGGAGCCTCTCTCCCTCCCTCTGCAGACAGGAAATCCCATTGTGTGACAGCCGTTAGGTCCCTGTGGCCTTGTGTACCAAGGTGTCCAGTGCCACCAACACTTTACAAACGGTTGCTCTCCTCCCTCTGCCCAGGGCTGCCCGCTGCCTGAGTTTGCGAGGACTTCTGTCCCCAGCTCCCTTCCCAGCCCGCAGGAACAGAACCACCATCCAGTTTCAGGTCCGGGTCCTTCCTAAGAGAGTCTTACACCGTGCCCTGCAGATGCCTCTGGAGGAACTGGGGGCCGCCGGGGCTGAGCTGCCTGCGTGATGCTGGCAGCCCCCGTCAGCTCCCGGGCCCTCTCAGAGCTGCCCCTGCTGGAATGACCGGCTCTCCTGGCCTTGTAGACAAAGGCTTTCTGCCTTCTCCGAGGGAGAGCGGGGTAGAAGCCCGAGTCAGTCACCTTGGGCGCAGGCAGCGGGCTCTTACATCCTGCCATAGCAAGCAGGTAGTGCGGCTCGCCGGGCAGCTGGGGGCTGTGTACAGGCTGCTGATTTATATTCTGTCTCCTGAAGTTTACTCATGTTCTAAAAACTCTTGGTGATTTTGTTTTTTTGCCAAAGTAGAGAGCACAGCGGATGGGAGGGTGTGTCCCAGCCCTCTCTGTAGGCTGAGCTGAGACTATCTGTGTTTGGGTTCTTCTGTTCTGCCTTGGGAGCCCTGGGTAATCCACATTACAAGTTGATGTTATAGGCCGGGGCTGGAATTGTTGGCCTGGATGTGGGGACCAAGGTACAATCTAATCATGGCCCCCCAACAAGGCTTCCTGAATCAACTTATATGTTAGGTGTTGAGAATGGCTGCAGTCTCAGGGGACAGTCTCCGGTCCCTGGGACCTGGAGGGTGCAGGATTTGTGGAACTGTAGTAGGGATGGGGGAGCTGGGCTGGGCTCATCAAAGTGGGCGTGTCTGCCTTTACAGTGCTGTCGTAAGTAAATAAAGGGATCGGTGGAGAACGTCTCGGACTCTGCTTGGTGTCCTGGGCAGGGCTGTGAGCTGTGGACTGCATCCCATGTCGCTGGTCAGTGCCTCAGCCCGGGATGAGGTCGGAGCTAGAGGGAGGTTGTGTGCCTGGGGGAAGGGAGGCATGGGTGGATGGTTCTTAGACTACACACATCGTGGAATCAGTCAGGATCATGATTTCTTATAAAATTTAAAGTATTGATGCAAAAATGTTTTCCAATTTAAGATGTTTCCTTTGGCTTCTGAGCCCTTGAGCCTACTCTCCCTGGTCTCAGCACATCCTGCTTCCCCCACACTGGGGGGGGGGGGAGGGCGGGGTTCCCTTGGCTTCTCTGCCTTTGGACCTGGTCATCCCTGATTCATTTGAGAGGGGAACAGTGCTGAGACAATAGGCCGTGTGTTTGTGTGTGTGTGTGTGTGTGTGTGTGTGTTTGCGCGTGTGTGAGAGAGAGACAGACAGAGACAGAGAGAAACAGAAAGAGACAGAGAGGAGTGAGAAAGAGAGAGAGATAGAGACTCCTTTGGCAAAGTGCTTACTGTACAAACATGAAGACGTGAGTTTGAATCCCAAGAACTTGTTAAAAAGCCAAGCCTGAAGTAACCCTGGAGTTAGAGAGCCAGAGACTGGCAGATCCCTGGAGTTCACAGGCCAGTAAGCTACTTAAAGTCTGAATCTGAGAGAGGTCCAGATTCAGTTGAGACCTTATCTCCAAAGGTGGAGAGGTGGCTCAGGCTCAGAGCACTGGCTGCTCTTCCAGAGGTCCTGAGTTCAAATCCTGCCACCACATGGCTCACAACCATCTGTAACTGTACTCCCATGGGATCCGATGCCCTCTTCTGGTATACATGCAGGAAACACACCCACCTGTTTACATTAAATACATAAGATCTAAAAATTAAAATCACGAAGTGATTGAGAAACACAGCTGTTAACCCCCGAGCTATAAATGCACACACATCCACAGCAGAGAAACTGCCCGCCTGTCACACCTCACGCTTCCAAAAAAGATGACTAGCTCAGCAAGCGGGCCCGCCCTCTGATGATATTAGGACCGTGGGTTCGCACGGCTAGAGCCAGCCTGGCCACTGTCTTCCTTCCGTGTACTTTTTTGTTACTGATTTTGAGACAGGGTTTCTTGGTGTAGCTCTGGCTATCCTGGAATTCACCCTGAAGACCAGGCTGGCCTCAAACTCAACAGAGATCCACCTGACTGCCTCCTGGGTGCTAGGATTAAAAGTGTACTCATCTACAACCATCCAGTGGGAAAAAGATAGCCTTTTCAACAAATGGTGCTGGTTCAACTGGAGGTCAACATGCAAAAAAAAATGCAAATTGATCCATTCTTATCTCCTTGTACTAAGCTCAAGTCCAGGTGGATCAAGAACCTCCACATAAAACCAGACACACTGAAACTAATAGAAAAGAAACTGGGGAAGACTCTTGAGGACATGGGCATGGGAAAATTTCCTCAACAGAAGACCAATAGCTTATGCTCTAAGATCAATTGACAAATGGGACCTCATAAAATTACAAAATTGTCTTTGTTTTTTGTTTTGTTTTTTCGAGACAGGGTTTCTCTGTGTAGCCCTGGCTGTCCTGGAACTCACTCTGTAGACCAGGCTGGCCTTGAACTCAGAAATCCCCCTGCCTCTTCCTCCCAAGACTGGGATTAAAGGCATGCACCTCCACCGGCCCGGCAATTACAAAGTTTCTGTAAGGCAAAGGACATTGTCAAAAGGACAAAATGGCAACCAACAAATTGGAAAAAGATCTTTACCAACACTACATCCAACAGAGGGCTTATATCCAAGATATACAAAGAACTCAAGAAGGTAGACTCCAGAGAGCCAAATAACCCCCTTAAAAAATGGTGTACAGCCGGGCGTGGTGGCGCACGCCTGTAATCCCAGCACTTGGGAGGCAGAGGCAGGCAGATTTCTGAGTTGGAGGCTAGCCTGGTCTACAGAGTGAGTTCCAGGACAGCCAGGACTACACAGAGAAACCCTGTCTCAAAAAAAAGGGGGGGGTGTGAGGCTACAGAGCTAAACAAAGAATTTTCACCTGAGGAATATGGAATGGCTGAGAAACACCTAAAGAAATGTTCAACATCCTTAGTCATCAGGAAATGCAAATCAAAACAACCCTGAGATTTCACCTCACACCAGTCAGAATGGCTAAGATCAAAAACTCAGGAGAAAACAGGTGCTGGCGAGGATGTGGAGAATGAGGAACACTGCCAGTGGGATTGCAAGCTGGTACAACTACTCTGGAAATGAGTCTGGTGGTTCCTCAGAAAACTGGGAATGATACTTCGGGAGGACCCCACTATACCACTCCTGAGCATATATACCCAGAGGATCTCCCAGCATGTAATAAGGATACATGCTTCACTATGTTCATAGCAGCCCCATTTATAATAGCCAGAAGTTGGACAGAACCCAGATGTCCTTCAACGGAAGAATGGATACAGAAAATGTGGTATATATACACAATGGAGTACTATTCAGCCATTAGAAACAATGAATTCATGAAATTCTTAGACAAATGGATGGAGCTGGAGAACATCATCCTAAGTGTGAGGTAACCCAGCCTCAAAAGAACACCCATGGTATGATCTCACTGATAAGCGGATATTAGCCTAGACGCTTGGAATACCCAAGACACAATCCACATATCAAACGATGTCCAAGAAGAAGGAAGGAGTAGCCCCTGGTTCTGGAAAGGCTAGTCTTCAAAGAATTTCAGGATGAGGAGATGTCACTATGTAGTCCAAGCCGTGAATTCAAGGTCCTCCTCCCACTCTGGTCTCCTAAGGGGTTCAGGTTATATGTGGGTGCCACACACGTCTTATTTATTTACTGTCTTCCAATGTGAAAACTAGCTTTCGCATCTACATCTCCTTTTTGTTCATTTGCTACACTGGAGATTGGATTCCTCTGCTTTGCTCTGTACCCAAAGGAGTTTCCGACTTACTGGGGTTTAGGGTAGTTTAGCTCATTGGTAGAGCGCACTTGCATAGCAAGTTCAAGGCCTCCAGGGATTGGCCAGCGATAAACTTACTATGTCCAGTTAACAGATTCTGTGTGTGTGTGTGTGTGTGTGTGTGTGTGTGTGTGTGTGTGTGTTTATAATGCTCAGGGTAGCTGTGTAGTTCAGGTAGGTTCATTTGCATTATGGGCGGCTCTTCCCACACGCTTGATCTTTTGGGGGGGATGCCTGAAATAGCCCAACCTTCCAAGAAGGTCGGCCTCAGTTAGAACCTTGCCTCAGAAGCCTTCCAGTGGCCTCCCCTATGGCCCTCAGAGCTCAGAGAGCTGCCTGACTCATCTGGGTTAGACAGAGAGAGAGAAATCCAGATTATCCCCCTATTCGCCAAGATTAGAATCCGCATCTCTGGGGTCCACCCTAGCTTCTCCACCGCCTGTGTGAAACCTTGCGCAGAATCCTTGCTCTGGCGCCCTGGTGAGGTGTGGATGTCTTAGAAGGAACCGTAGGATGTGAAGATGGTTGGTGGGGAGGTAAAAGCTTGTTACTAACTCTGCTGACCTGAACTGACACAGCCCAAGATAGGAGGAAAAAACCAAGTCTCAAATGTTGTCCTCTGTGATTGTACACACACACACACACACACACACACACACACACAGTTTTTGTTTTGCAATCGGGTCTCCAAAGCCCCACCATTTTAAAATAAAAGGGAATACTTGAACAGAGCTTCATCAAGTAGCTCTTCAGAGCCAGACAAGAAGTGTCACCTCAGTGGGTACTATCATGTGATTTTACTGAGTTATCAGGTATTCAAGGTCATCCTTGGCTTCATAGCGAGGTGGGGGCCACCCTTGGTTACATGAAACCCTGACTCAACAACAACAACATAAAAGATGATGTTACACAACTAGAAATCTTGAGATAGGGTCTTGCTATGTAGCCCAGGCTGGTTCTGAATTCAAGGTCCTCCCAATCTGGCGTCAAGACCCTCAGCACCACTGTCTTCCATATTCCTACTAGGCTGGCCAATTAAGCCCCACTTAAAGCATGTCATGGCTTTGCAAATCCAAGTCCCCAAATCCACATTCTTCTGAACAAAAGCATGGTCAGGCCTATCACAGCAATACCCCAGTCCCTGGTACCAACTTCTGTCTTAGTTTGGGTTTCACTGCTGTGAACAGACACCATGACCAATGCAAGTTTTATAAAAGACAACATTTAATTGGGGCTGGCTTACAGGCTCAGAGGTTCAGTCCATTGTCATCAAGGCAGAAACATGGCAGCATCCAGGCAGATATGGTGCAGGAGGAGCTGAGAGTTCTATCTCTTCATCTGAAGACTGCTAGTGGAAGACTGACTTCCAGGCAACTAGGGTGAAGGTCTTAACCCCACACCCACAGTGACACACCTACTCCAACAAGGCCACACCTCCTAATAGTGCCACTCCCTGGGAAAAGCATATACAAACCATAACAGGCACAGAAACCTTTCCTGGGTGGTTTCCCTTATAAATCGATACTAAATAGTCAGAGGGTGTTCCTCGAGATATTTATCCCAGACTAAGAAGGATACTTAGTGGGCTATGTTGTGACAGACATGGGGATAGGACTAAGCCTTGTTCTGTGCTAATACCCACAGACCTGAGGGTACACAGGCCCCTGTCCTTTGATTCCTTGGTGGCCTGGGACTCTCCAAGCCAGCCTGAGGCTGGCATCAGGTGGCAGCATGCTTGCCTAGCACGCACTAAGTCCCAGGTTTGACCCTCAGCACCAATTAAACCAAGGGAGGCGGTCTATACCTGTAATGGCAGCCCTTGGAGGTTAGGGCAGGCAGATCAGAAGATGAAGATCATCTGTGGTTACGAAGTGAGTTGGAGGACCACCTGGGGTACATCAGAGCCTGTGTCAGAAAATTAAAGCCAGGCAGAGATGTCCCTGTGGTCAGCCCCATGGGAGTAGTCAGCCCCATGGGTGTGGTCAGCCCCACAGGCTAAGGCTATCCTCTACCCACTTTTCTTTCAGGGAAGGTAGATCTGAAATAGATATATGACCCCGGGGCCATACTCTGCACCCTTTGAGGAGTACCTAGGGACAGGCCCTCAACAAAGGAGCCCTTGCCCGTGTCCATGAGGAGTATCTCGGAAGCATGAACCACAAAGGGGTCATTCAGGTGAACGCTGTCCCTTACAAGTTTATTCACAAGACTCATCCTTGAATGTCCTCATCGGAAGTCCTGGCGCCCTGCTTCACACTAACAACCATGCTAGGTAACACACATGGAGGCAAACTCTGCCCTGGAAATCTGGAAAGACCTGCTGCTAGCTGCCTGAGATAGCCCCGTGAGTCCAGGCACCCATCCAATCTGGATCCCACCCTCCAAGGCTGGACCAGATTCAGATGACCTGGGTCCCTTCCCAGCACTACAGAACCCAGACAGACATGTGTGACTCTCCTATGATATGCGTCAGAGTACATGTGCCCGTGTATGATACATACGTGCATCTGCGTGTCTATGTTTGTGGCTGTGTGCACGTGAGTATATGTGTGTGTGGGGGGGGAGGGGCTCTTGTGCACGTGGCACAAGCACAGTGGGAGGAGAAGGTTGCCACTGGAGCATGGGCCATGGCTTTTTGCAGCTAGCCAGTGCTCCCGTGAGACCCTTCACAGAGCTCTGGGTCCCTTCTAGTCCTCCCCTCCAAGAACTCAGGACACTCAGAAGAACCTTCCGGGCTGAGATACAGATATACTCAGCACCTAAGGGCTCATTGCATTTATTGCATGCCTGTGTTTCGGGCTGTCCCCAGGTAAGCCTGCTGCTGCTTCAGGAAAGGGTGTGGCTTTGCATGGACAACAGGGTCTCTGGGCTTGTCCACTCTTCCCTGAGCTCAGAGAGCACTGGAGGAGGTTCTGGTCCTCCGGGTGTCACAGAAGATGCAGACTGAAGAGCAGAGACGCCAGAGAGGCCGCCAGGGCCCCTGTCTGCAGGTGGATGCCGGGGGCCTGTGAGTAGCCATAGTATGTCCTGCAGGAGCCGCGTAGCTCATTCATGGAGATAGGCTCTTCCTCAGGCGCTTGCATGCTATTGCTTATCTGCAGACAGACCCCCCAGTTAGGCAGTTAGGCAGCCTGCCCTGTGGGCGGGGGTGGGGTGTGGGTTGTGGGGTTGTGGGGGCGGGAGGGGGGAAACCCAGATGGCCGCTCTCTCCTCACCTGTTCCACGGCAGAGAAGACCCGCAACAGGTTCTCAGACAGCACACCCCTGACCTCGGCCTCCGTCCAGTTCCTCCGGAGAAGTTCCGCTATCAGGTCTGGGTACTTAGACACATCTTCCAGTCCCACGGGAAGCCTAGCCAAGGCCAAGAGGACCAGGCTTTGCAGTCTCCGGGTACGTGAAGACCCAAAGAGCAGCTTTGCAGCAAAATGTCCTCCCCTGTACTCAGGACACGCTTTCCTTCCCCTGTCCCACCAGGACACATAAGTGGGATCATAACTCCATCATAGAACATGATGTCACTCTTACCTGGTAACACCATCATAATCTCCTCCAAGGCCCACAGCCCCAGGGCCCGCCACCTCCTTGATGTGGTCCAGGTGGTCTGTAGGGAGTAGCAGGTGTGAGTCCTAAGCAAAGCCGCCCCTTACTTGGCCACCGTGTGTGGTCCTACCCACTTACCGGCCACTTGGGACAAGGTGGCACTGCTTGAACAGGACACAAACTCGCTGTAGAAGTTCACCATCACCAGACTGCTTGTGTTCTTCTGCTCAGAGGGGGGTTGTTGGGGTGAAAGTTAGAGAGGACCCCCCCACAGGAGGCAAGGGGGTCCCCTCCCCTTCTCGATTCCTTACCACCAGCTCCAGCACGTCGTCAGGTACGTTCCGCCTGCTGGGGCACACCTTGTAGGCGGAGGAGTGGCTGAAGATGACCGGGGCCTTGGAATGCTGCAACGCGTCCTTCATGGTGGCCACAGCCACGTGGGACAAGTCGATCATGACACCCAGACGGTTCATCTCATTCAGCACACGCTGGTGGGGGGGGCAGGGGATAGGACTGGGTGTACACTTGGCAGACATTCTGAACTCGAAGCACGGGAAATGCAGCACTAGGTGTTATTAAGCGGCTGAGAGTTGTGGGGTACCCAGGACTCAGCATTCTGAATGCTCGGGGGTTCCAGCAGACTACCCTGGAAGCAAGCGGTGTTAGCTCCCTGCGACTGAGGGGGGAAACCAGAGTCCATTGAGGCACTCTACCCCATCCTTTGGGGACTGTAATCCTTCCCCCTCACCTTCCCAAAGGGTGACAGTCCTTGACTCTCAGCCTTGTCATCTCCTTTGTCTACTAGCCAGTTGTCCGCCCTGAAGAGAGATACACGCGTGTCTAGGGAACAGGGCAGCAGTCCCCGCCCACCCTCACCTGCCCAGATAACGGAGCCTGGTCTGGAGCTCAGGAGAGGCCAGGGTTCTGGGCATATCAGAGGTCACCGGTTTCCTTTCCTGACCCTTTCCCAGCTTTTCCACGGGGACTCCTTACCAGGGCGTGTTGCAATTGTGGGTGAGGGTCATGTAGCGCATGCCCAGCTGGTAGAGTGTCCGCAGGACACCGAGGCTGCTGTCGATTAGGTGGCCACCCTCCACGCCGATCAGACTGGCCACTCTGCCCTTCTCGAAAGCCTGTAGGATGCCTACAGAAACCGGAGCAGAGGGTTGGGGCTGGACCTACAGGCTACAAAGTCCCACCCTCGACTAAAGACCAGGTCCCGCAGGAGGACATCGGGCCTTGGCGCGGCAGTACCTGAACTATTGGTGACACACATGAAGGTCTCAGGGTACAGCTGGCACATGCGGTGTATGACATCGATCTGTTCCAGTATCCTTTTCACGGCATCTTTGTTTTGGGTGTCACAGGGCATGTATGCGGACCAGAACTGGGGGGAAGGGGGTTGAAGGAAAGAGCTGACAGCCCAGACCACTGATATCGGAGCCTACCCCAGGGTACACACGGGTCTGCTCTCCTGCCCTCCTGTAATCCCTGGGGTCCATGAGGCATGCTTCTTCTTCTTCTTTTTTTTTTTTTTTTTTGGTTTTTCGAGACAGGGTTTCTCTGTGTAGCCCTGGCTGTCCTGGAACTCACTCTGTAGACCAGGCTGGCCTCGAACTCAGAAATCCACCTGCCTCTGCCTCCCAGAGTGCTGGGATTACAGGCGTGCGCCACCAACGCCCGGCTTTCTTTTGTCTTTTTTTTTTTTTTTTTTTTTTTTTTTTTGAGGCATGCTTCTCTAAGGCAGGCCATACCTAATCAGTCCCACAGGGAATATAGGGGAGATCCCAGTGCACAGCCAATGGGAGACAAGAGGGTGTACCTGGCCTCCCACTAAGCCAGCCTTCAGCTTGGGGATGTTGGTGTGTGTTTGGAGGAGCGTGTTCAAGTCGGCCTCTGGTTTCTGCAGCTGGTTATTGAACAGAGTCAGCAATTGCCAAGGCAGATCGTTGTGCCTGGGGGGGGGGGAGCAAGGAGGGGTCTGAGGTGGGTTGGGAAGTCTGCTTGGGCCTGTAGGCTTCTCAACCAGCTGGCTTACAGACTGCCCTTCTCCACACAGGCCTCAGAGGTGGACCACGTCTAACGTGAACTCACCTTCCCACGGGTAAAATTCCTAACTGCACCCCAGCCCAAGTGGCCGTGAGCTATGGGTACCTATGCCTTCCTATGCCCTACTCCACCGCCAGGCGGGAGGAAACGGTGGGTCCCTCCAGAGGCAGGGAATCCTCGCAGGCACCCTATAGGAATATGGCATTTTCAGTTCAAGGACTAAGTTTGGCCCTTGAAGGGAAAGCCACGGCCTGTAGGGAGTAGCCAGGCTCCCGCCCTTCTCAAGTCTCAGACTCTTCTGTGTCTCTACTCCTACAGCAGATCCATGCTCACCTCTGGGCAGTTCCCCTCTGACTCCTAAGGGCTTTGATCCTCTGAGTTCTGAGAAATCCCGAGGGAGCCAGCGCTTTCTCTGAGGAAGGAGAGTGCCTGGAGCTAGCCCCCTGAGCTTGTAGCTAGCAGGAGGGCTTTACCTTTTCATTTTAAATCACCTCTGCCTATGCTGCTACAGAGCCCGACTTGTCACCAGACTCCAGCAGACACTCCAGGAGCAGCTGGGGTAGGCTTATTCTAAGAAGATAGGCTCAGGCCCGGCGGGACGCTTGCCTCGGATCCGCACTCTGCATGCACAGGCCTGCTGAGGAGGCACCACAGGTGCCCACCGGTCATGTGGCTGCAGTTGTATTAAGTGTGGCCCCTCGGGCCCTGGAAGGTGAGCAGAGACCGTCTCCCATTCCCGAGCTCTGGCTTTGGCCCGCTTTCCATCTCTAATCCCAGTTCCCTTTTGCTACGCCTGCTACATGTCATCTGTGACATGGGGTATCTTCCCTGGAGAGTGCTTTATTAAGGTAAATACATTACTGATACTGTAGTCATTTGGATCTGCCCACCAAAATGCATTGTTAGGTGATTTTACACCTGTTGCTAGCTTCTACAAAAACAGGACAGATACTGTCGCTAGGTGTGATGGTTTCTATATGCTCGGCCCAGGGAGTGGCACTATCAGGAGGTGTGACCCTGTTGGAGTAGGTGTGGCCTTGTTGGAGTAGGTGTGTCACTGTGGGTGTGGGCTATAAAACCCTTATCCTTATCCTAGCTGTCGGGAAGTCAGTCTTCCACTAGCAGCCTACAGATGAAGATGTAGAACTCTCAGCTCCTCCTGCACCATGCCCGCCTGGATGCTGCCATGTTCCCAGCTTGATGATAATGGACTGAACCTCAGAACCTCTAGGCCAGCCCCAATTAAATGTTGTTCTTATACGAGTTGCCTTGGTCATGGTGTCTGCTCACAGCAGTACAACCCTAAGACAGGAGGCCCACTGAGGCACACAATCCCTTTCCCAAATGTCGCTATGAAACACATAGGTTGTTTGTTTGTTTTTGTTTTTAGGGTTGGCTTCTTTTGAGACAGGGTCTTATTATGGAGCTCCGGGTAGCCTAAAACTCTCCATTTAGCCCAAACTGGCCTAAAATTTGCTGTGATCTGCCAGTCTCTGCCTTGCACATGCTGAGATTACAGGCTCCTGTCACCCCGCCCAGCCTCTTTGTGTGGGTTTTTTTAGATTTATTCATTTAATTTTATGTGTGTGTGGGTTTTTTTAAAAAGATTTATTTATTATTATATCTAAGTACACTGTAGCTGTCTTCAGGCACCCCAGAAGAGGGCGTCAGATCTCGTTATGCATGGTTGTGAGCCACCATGTGGTTGCTGGGATTTGAACTCAGGACCTTCAGAAAAGCAGTCAGTGCTCTTAACCGCTGAGCCATCTCTCCAGCCCTTATGTTTTACTTTTTGCTTATACATATGTATGTGTGTGTATGTATGTATGTATGTATGTATGTGTACCATATGTGTGCCTTGTGCTTATAGAGACAAGAAGACAGCATTGGATCCCCAGGAACTGAATTTATAGATGGCTGTAAGCTCCTATGTGGATGTTAAGAACTGAACCCTGGGCTGGAGAGATGGCTCAGCGGTTAAGAGCACTGACTGCTCTTCCAAAGGTCCTGAGTTCAATTCCCAGGAACCACATGGTGGCTCACAACCATCAGTAAAGAGATCTGATGTCTGCTTCTGGTAGCTGTCTGAAGACATCTATGGTGTACTTAGATAAATAAATCTTTAAAAGAAGAAGAAGAAGAAGAAGAAGAAGAAGAAGAAGAAGAAGAAGAAGAAGAAGAAGAACTGAACCCCAAGTTGGGCAGTAGTGGTGAACACCTTTAATCCCAGTGCTCAGGAGGCAGAGGCAGGTGGATATCTGTGAGTTTGAGGCCAGCCTGGTCTAAGAGTGAGTTCCAGAACAACCAGGGCTACACTGCGAAATCTTGTCTTGAAAAACAAACAAACAAACAAACAAACAAACAAAAAAAGAAGAATCAGACCTGGTCCTTTCTAAGAGCAACAATCACTTTCAAGCACTGAGCCCAGTGTCCAGGCCCTGCTTTGTGTTTCTGGTTTTCTGCTAGTTTGTTTGTTTGTTTTTTTAACCTTCAATGTGTTTCTTGCTATTTTGAAACTCACTATGTAGACCAGGCTAGCCTCAAACACACAGAGATCCACCTGCCTCAGCTTCTCAAGTACTGGGATTAAATGCATGTGACTCTATGCCTGGAGTTGTTTGTAATTTTTTTTTTTAAGATTTATTTATTTATTATATGTAAGTACACTGTAGCTGTCTTCAGACACCAGAAGAGGGCGTCAGATCTCTTTACAGATGGTAGTGAGCCACTATGTGGTTGCTGGGATTTGAACTCATGACCTTCAGAAGAGCAGTCGGTGCTCTTACCTGCTGAGCCATCTCTCCAGCCCCTTGTTTTTGTTTTTTGAGACAGGGTTTCTCTGTGTAGACCTGGCTGTTCTGGAACTCACTCTGTAGACCAGGCTGGCCTGGAACTCAGAAATCCACCTGCCTCTGCCTCCCAAGTGCTATAGTTAAAGACGTGCGCCACCACCGCCCATCTGTATTTTTAGAGAGGGCCTTTCTGTTATCCTAGATGGAACACGAGGTCGTTATGAGAGATTCAGGCTGGGCTCAAGCCTTCAGTGACCCTTTAACCTCCCAAGTCGTGGGGTTACAGGTGGAAGCAAGGACGCCCAGCATCACGTGATAACTGACTCAGGTCAGCTGCAGCCCGTCCTAGGTCACCTGTCACCCATCAGCTCCCCCTCACCTCGACCCCACCCACTCCCAGTAATGGCTATTCCAAAGCCAGTCAATCCAGGAAGCTCCTTTGGAAAGCTCAGGGAATGTGCCCCTCCCTAAGGCTGGTGCTCAGTCCATCTCTCAGGAAGGGATACAAGCTCCAGTCTTTGGTGATGTGACCATGAACGCCACTCCCAGAAGAAGGCCAGGGAATGGGCTGAACTGATTGTCCTCCGGCCCCACCCACCCTTGTGCCGGGCACGGCTTCCTGAATGGATAAATGAATGGGTTTGGGCTGGCTAAGACAGCCTTGCCTGCTCTCTGTGGCAGGGCTTGGCAGCTTCCAGGAAAAGGACTTTAGTCTGAGGACACTCACAGCCTGCAGCGCTCATCCCCATTGTAGGTGCCAGGGAGGGGCAGAACACTTGAAAGGGGCCCCAGATACCTCAGGATCCCCCTGCCCACCTCTCTCCCCATCTCTCTCCATGCGGAGACAAAATGGGATTCCTGTCTCCCGAAGGAGCAAAGCCATCACTGCCGGGACTAACTGCCGTTCTAGAGTCTGTATGCCCCAGGGATCAAGGGTGCTGTTGGGAGATGCACCAGAGGACTGACCCGGCGGGCAGCAAGTGATTGCCCTGCTGGGTAGGCGGAAGGAACGGCTAGCCTTAGAATGACCGTGGTCGGGTGGTAAGGAGCTGGCAAGAGGCCTTCAGGTATTCTAGTGACTTCAGAGGGAGCGGGACACTTTGGGGCGGACATATACCACCCTCCCATATGCTGTGTGGCATTCACGGAGACACAAGAGAGGCCCTGGGACATTTGGCACCGGGCTGGGCAGGAGATGGAAAAGAACCTAAAGGATGCTCCAGAGGAACTTCCTGGGGTAAAGCCGACCTCACCTCCAGGGAGGGTACTTAGACTCCTTCCTCGGACATATGACTAGAGAGAGAGCGGGGAAAGCTCAGACGCCCCCAGACGCAGCCAAACGCTGAGCTTTGGTGATTTGCCTGCCAGGACGCTACCTCCTTTCCTGTCCCTCTTTTTTTTTTTTTTTTTTTTTTTTCCCGAGACAGGGTTTCTCTGTGTAGCCCTGGCTGTCCTGGAACTCACTCTGTAGACCAGGCTGGCCTCGAACTTAGAAATCCGACTGCCTCTGCCTCCCAAGTCCTGGAAATAAAGGTGTGCGCCACCACCGCCTGGCTTTCCTGTCCCTCTTAAGCCCTCTTTTGCTGAAACTGTGTAGGTCCTAAGACACTCCACTGAGAGGCTGAGGCCAGAAGACAAAAGACATGTGTCCTCGGGGGGCAGGGGCGGGGAGGCCCCCACAGAGGTGTGGGAGCCCCTGACCCTTGCGGGCGTCTCGATAGGTAGTCACTCACCCGTCAATGACCGGTGTGGTTTTCATGATAACTTCTGCCTGTTCCCGGAATGTGTCGGAAGCACAGATGGCCAGCAGAGGCCAGAGGCACCAGATGACCAACATTTCAAGTCCCCAAGTCCCCAGGGATCTGCTTCCACGGCTGCCTTGGCACCTCCGAGCTGGCCTATGCACAGAGGGAAAAACTGTCCAGAGCCTGACGGGACTGCCGTGCCTGTCAGGAGAAAGGACAGAGGCCTTTGGTCCAGGTAATTAAGCCTGAGAGTCCTGTTTATAACTTCCAGGGTTGAATGAGTAACTACTCCCTTCCCTTTCAGGAAAGCATCGATGACCCCATCCTGGGCGTTGCTGTGCTGGCTAGATAGAAGCTCAGAAAGAAACGGGGATTCTAGACCCCGAGACAGACTCAGAAGGGGCTAGCACAGGGCAGTTTGCCTATCGTCTGGCTTGCCGGCACATCTGCCCCTGGAGGCTTGGTACCTTTATAAAGACCTGCCCTTTGGGGTCCATCTCACTGTAAGTGCCTAAATTCTGACAGGCCAGCATGTACAACATCCTGGTGCCTACCCACCTTCAGGCACCAAGGGCCTCTCTTTCCTCCTGACCTTGAGAAGAAAGGTCATAGTCAGGTATATTTCCTTGGCAGGCGCCTGAGCCCCTGAGCCTGACTCTCCCTCCTGCTGAGAGCGTGTCACTGATTGCTGGGGAGACTGGGTCAGGTAGCAGCCATGAGCAAACTTCCACATCGGAGAAGAGCCACATTAGATGTCATCTTCCCAGCTCCCACTGTGCCTGGCAAAGAGGCCCCAAGAATCCCGAGTCCCAGGAAGAGCCACTGTCCTCGTACCTCTGTGGTATCTGGGTCAGGTGACCATATACGTTTAGCCTTGTGACCCGCTGCTGCAGACAAGAGGGCCACGGAGGCCTCCTGGTCTACCCTGTCAGCTGCCACATTCCCTGGGTTTGCATAGCGATCTGTGTCTACGTTTTAAGGCTGTTGGGTGGGGGAGGAGGACAGGGAAGAACTTGTGACTTGTGGGTAGGATACTGAGATACACTGTAACCCAGGCTGGACTGAAGTCTGTAGTAATCCTGTTGCCTTGTCCCCCGCCCCCCACGCCCCCCCAAGAGCTGAGCTTACTGGTGTGCCCACCACACCTTGCTGCTTTCAACACTATGGCTTTCAAATTAGTTGTCTTCCTCGAGCCCTACAATTAGAAATAACAATTCTTTCTTTGTTGCTCTTTTGGTAGCACTTTCTCCCCTTGTTTAGCAGCCTTATGTAACTGTGTCCCTCCCAGAATCCTTAGCGCCTAAATCATGCTCCACAACATGCCTCTTTTTTTTTTTTTTTTTGGTTTTTCGAGACAGGGTTTCTCTGTGTAGTCTTGACTGTCCTGGAACTCACTCTGTAGACCAGGCTGGTCTCAAACTCAGAAATCCGCCTGCCTCTGCCTCCCAAGTACTGGGATTACAGGCGTGCGCCACCATGCCTGGCTTAACATGCCTCTTCTTATATTTTCTCTTGCAGCATTTATTTTGCTTGTTTGCAATTTTGCTACATATATATATATTTTTTGGGGGGGTGGGGGACAGGATTTCTCAGTGTAGTCTTGGAACTTATGTTGTTGCCAGGCTGGCCCTGAACTCAGGGATCTGCCTGTCTCTGCCTCTTGAGTGCTTGGGATCAAAGGTATGCACCAGCCCTGCCCAGCTTGGCCTCGAACTCTTAGCCTCCTACCCCTGTCACCCAAGTGCCAGGATTGTATAAGTATACCACCACACCCAGCTTGGATCTTTAAAAACTATCTTTAAAATGTCTCCTGTCATCTCTGTACTGGTTGGAAAGCCCCAAGGGAGCTGGGGACTGGCGCTCAATGTCTCAGTGCCCGCCTAGAATGCGTCAGGCTATACAGTTCTGCTTCAGATGCAGAAAACACAAAAGCAGAGCAGTGTGCCTGGGAGTTCCCAAGTTCGAATCCCGCTTCACCAACTGTGGGTTGGTCCATCTGGATGTTACGAGCTGCTCACGATTCTCAGCTCACCTCCTCTGAAACTGAGAAGTCCTTGTGTCACCTTTGTTTTTGGTAGGAAAAGTCAATCTTCCTAACACTGCGACCCTTTAAATATAGTTCCTCATGTTGTAGTGACCCCCCCCAACCATAAAACTATTTTAATTGCTATGTCATAAACTGTAATTTTGTTTCTGATATGATTCATAATGTACATACCTGGTATGTAGGATATTTATTTGATATGTGACCCCCCCGAAAGGGTCGTTTGACCCACAAAGGGGTCACGGCCCACAGCTGAGAGCCACTGAGCAGGGGACTCAGAACCGAGTCTTTCGGAGCGGGTTTCATCAAACTAGACCTTGTCTTGCTCATCCATAGAACTTCTGTAATCCTGCACTTGGAAGGCTGAGGCAGGAGAGTGCTACATTTGAGGCTAGCCTAGGTTGCAGAGTAAAAACTTGTCTTTAAAAGCTGGAGAGGAGGCTCAGCGGTTAACAGCACAGACTGCTCTTCCAAAGGTCCTGAGTTCAAATCCCAGCAACCACATGGTGGCTCACAACCATCTGTAATGAGAGCTGATGCCCTCTTCTGCTGTCTGAGAACAGCTACAGTTTACTTAGATATAATAATAAATAAATCTTAAAAAAAAAAAAAAAGATAAAAGCTGTGTCGTGCCAGGTTCTCCCACTGGGTGGCGATATCACATTCTGGAGTCTTTCGGGCCCCAGATACTACAGCCCCCTCCCTCCCTCTCTGGCTCGCCTCCTCCAGGATCCCTGGCTGCCGGCCTACGGCTCCCACTTATTATCCATGTTTTAACTGTTCCTCCTTTTTGGCTCAGCCTCGTACTCGATTAGAACAAGTCCTCACAACATCCTCTCGCAGTGGGTGTGCAGGGGCCACATTTCGGAGCTTTTGCAAGCCTGCTTTATGTCTATTCAGCGTTCGCACCAGGCCAGCAGTTTGCTGGATGTGCAGTTCTGGGCTGTAAATCATTTCCCCGTGAACTTGAAGGCTCCAAAGTCTTTCTCACTTGAGCCGTTGATAGGAACGGTGTGGGGCCAGCCGAAATATAAATAATAATAATAATAATAAAATCATAATAGTTTATCATCCCAGTTCTTTGCAGATGGCACTTTTTTCTTTTCTTTTCTGGGGAGTGTGGCCTCCTCCTGGTGACAGTTCTGTGATTTCTCAGTGAATGGCATGTCTGACATTGAACTCTTTTTTTTTTTTTTTTTAAGGCAGGGTCTCATGCATCCTCCAACTTACTAGCTGAGTGTGACCTTGAACTTTCGCTCTGATGGCCTCCTACCGCCTGGTGTGGGACACACCTGGTCACATGTGGGAGGGAGAGCAGAGTCCTAGAGCGTCACGCACACTAGGAAAGATGCCAGTCGAGGCACGTCGCCGGCTTCCCATATCGTGGACATTTTCATACATACATCACATGGGATGACGCTTTGTTCTTGTTTGTCCCCTCTGCTCTCATTACTTATCTTGTGGGTGCATCTGTGTGTAGGTGGGTATGTGCTTATATGTGCAGGTACACACATGTAGCATGTGGACTGGCCCACAAGGCTAGTTTGGTTCTGGAGTGGGTGGGGTTGAACCCTAGGTGTGTGTGTGTACTCTGTTAGAGGACCACCTTTGGCGGTGTTTCTTGGGAACAGGGTCTGGGGCACAGGATCTCTCTTCGGAACCCGGGATTTACAGATTTGGTTGGGTTGGCTGGCCCCTGAGCTCTGGGGATCTGCCAGTCTCTGTTTCTCCCTTACAGCTTTTTCCGTGAG
This sequence comes from Apodemus agrarius, assembly GCA_964023405.1. NCBI lineage: Eukaryota > Metazoa > Chordata > Mammalia > Rodentia > Muridae > Apodemus > Apodemus agrarius. The sequence goes on from OZ030024.1 coordinate 6,097,874, forward strand.
TGCCAGGGATGCAACTCAGGTACTCACGCCTCTGTGGCAAGTATTTTACCTCTGAACTATCTTCCCATACCCTGTTTTTAATTTTGGTGGGGGGGTGCCTAGGCTGCCCTCGAACTTTTAGGACTCCTACCTAGGCTCACACCCTCATGCTCTGCCTCATTTCCTTGTTTCACGTGTGTGTGAGTGTGAGTGTGACTGTGTGTGAGTGTGTGTGAGTGTGTGAGTGTGTGTGTGTATGTGTGTGTGTGACTGTGTGTGTGTGTGAGTGTGTGTGTGAATGACTGTGTGTGAGTGTGTGTGAGTATGTGAGTGTGTGTGTGTGTGTGTGAGTGTATATGAGTATGCATACATGCGTTTGTGTATTTGTGTGTGTGTGTTTTCTTTTTCTGTGTCCCTGGGTGGCTTCCTCTCTTTGTCTTCATGTTTTATTTCAGAAATTATATATTCAGCTTCCCAAGACTGGCTTCTTGGTCTCCCCTTGGCGCTCTGCTCTGCTCTGCTTGTGAGAGCCACACCCGCTCTGCTCTGCTTGCGAGAGCCACACCCGTCTGCAGCGACACTATTTTCTGTTGTTCCCTTTGGTTCGCTGAGTGGCCTCCAGCCTCTGTTTCCCCATTTCTGGACTTTCCATAGTACTGACGGCGTCCCACGACCAGCAACCCTGTTGCTCCTCTACCTGATGCTTAAGACTGGAGCGGCAGCTATGTGGGCGGGGCAGGGCTGTGTGGGACTCTAACTAGGGTTGACATGCAACCAAGGGAGCTTGCCCCGGCAGCAGGGTTCTCCACGTGAACCAGAAGTACTGTTGAGAAAAGCCGTCCTGGTTCTGGAAGATTTCTGTCTCAGGGCTGTCTTCCGGCGGTTTCTTCCTGCCTTGACTAGGTATAGTTCTCTCTGACTCCCTCTGTGTCTCTGTCTCTCTCTGATCTCGTCCTGGGCATTTCCAGGATCCCATTGTCAAGCAACACCAACCCCAGCTGTCTGGGGTGTCTCTGCTGGGTTAGCCCCCCCCCCAGTCCCTTTGCAAACACTCTGTACAGCGTTCCCTTTGGAGCACCCTTGACGCCAGGTGATGTTGACATTGCCCCACTGAGGGGCCAGCGAACAGCAAGGCGTACAGACAGCGCGGCCAGAAGCCAAGTTCCTTCATTGGTCAACCAGCTTTTTTTCCTTTTACATTTTTTAAGAGATTTGTTTATTATATCTAAGTACACTGTGGCTGTCTTCAGACACTCCAGAAGAGTGCGTCAGATCTCTTTACGGATGGTTGTGAGCCACCATGTGGTTGCTGGGATTTGAACTCAGGACCTTCAGAAGAGCAGTCGGTGCTCCTAACCGCTGAGCCATCTCTCCAGCCCTCTTTATTTTATTTTATTTTATTTTATTTTATCTTATTTTATTTTATTATTTTATTTTATTTTGGTTTTTTGAGACAGGGTTTCTCTGTGTAGCTCCGGCTGTCCTGGAACTCACTCTGTAGACCAGGCTGGCTCCAGCCCTCTTTTTACATTTTTATTTGATTAGTGTGTGTGTGTGTGTGTGTGTGTGTGTGTGTGTTTCAGACACTGCTTTCTTCCTGCTTTGGTAATTGCTTCTCAAGAGATCTGTACCCAACACCGGCCTCAAGTGTTGCTTTCAAACTAACAGTTGGCCTTGAACCATATCCCTTTATTCTATGTATAGGATGGTGTTACTCATTAGAAAAACATGCTTGCTTGCCAAAAGCAGAAAGAACACAGTAAAAATAAACATATGCTGCCTAAACTGTGTTCCTCAGTCCCACCTGGAGTCAGAGAGGATGCCTGCCGTGGAAGGCGATCAGTGAACCGTATCCCAACCCCCTAAAAATGTGCCGCATCGAGCAGGGTGCCTCGATGGGCCTGGAGTCACCACGTCCTGACACAGAAGACCCCAGAATGAGTCACTAGCCGGAACGTGTCGCAGACCCTTGTGCCACGCCTCCTTGTGGTGGGGGACCTGCGGGAGCTGCCTCTAAGCTGCCTCTTGTAACTCGAGACCCAAATGGGCTAACTTGACTCTGATCCTGTCACCAGCCAGCCGTGGGGCAGCAGAGACTATTGCACAGCACAAAGACTCAGATCTATGATCTCATGTCCTCTATAAACACGGGCCACAGCGCATGTCCAAACCCAGGGACATCTCAACACAGGGGCCGGGTGGCACCACCACACAGTAAAAACACAAACATATTGCACATGCATGCTTTTAAATCTACACGTTACACGTATGCTGCCTCACGAACACCATCTTCCGTAGACACGTACTAACACACATGTCCGTATCTGAATGTTAGTCCCTGTACAGAAGGATCCAGGCAGACACAGACCTGCCCAGGCCCCACACCTTCACACAGAACACCACAGACAGAAACACACGGGCATACCCAAACAAACAGTTCCAGACGGGTGGACATGCTTCTGACTACATGTGTGGACTTTTCCATATGTATTAAGCAGATACTCAGATGCCTAGACAACTATAGACAGCTACACACGTGCCTACATAGGCCCATCATCTGTCAAGCCATACCCTCTCCATATGGCCCCTGGGGCACACTTAGCTGTGGCCCAGGGGGGGATACACCCAGCCACTCAAGTACCTCCCGGTTCCATACCCTCTTGGGTGCCGTCAGTTTCATATGACTACTTGTGGGGTCTCGAACCTAGGGCCCCCAAAGAAGTTTCCGGCGAGGCTGTATGTGGAACGGTAGCCTGTGCATCATCTGCCCCTATGCCTTTTCCCCGGGGGATGTCACTGGGTCACCGGTGGCTCAGCAGACCAGCCCGTCTCCCAGCTGGGTACCAGGCTGACATCTGCACTGAGATTCCTCAGACCACTGGACTTTCAGGGCCAACAGCCACGCCCTCGCCCTGACCTCTGTCCCCGAAGCCTAGCTCCTCAGGGGTCATGCCGTATGAGACGGCGGGCCACCTGAAGAGGAGTTCTTCCTTCCATCACTCCAGTCCATCCTCAAGCCTAGCGTCTTCATCTCTCTGCTCACCCTGCCCACGAGTCTCATATGGCTCCTAGTTTTCTGCCCCATGGGTCTGCCTTTCTCATTTATCACCCTAGCTGTGCATGCCCCGGCTGCATTTAAAAAGGTCGAGCTTTGAGCTAAACCTTCGCCCTCCCCCACACCAGGCTGGGCATCCAGAGGGAGCGCCTTGTGCCCGCCCCTCATGTTTATCATCTCTCTGACCGCTCTCACCTGGCAGAGCCTCTCCCTTCAGTGACTTGTGCGACGTCATCCTCCACATGTAGACATTGTTCATGGGCTAGCTGTAAGTTTCCCCTGCCCCCAGGATGTTTTCTACCCAGAAATGGAAAGGGCTTTCTGTCCCTTGTTACGGCTTGGCCTCCGCCCACTCCTCCCTCCCAGCACCCCGACACTCACCAGGAGCTCGCGCACGTCAGGGGTGCCAATGTGGCTTCAGTCCTGCGGCTGAAACCCAGAAAGACGGACAGACAGACAGTCTGCTCCTGAGTCCTCCAGCTTTGGAGGGCCACCTCTTTAAAAGGGAAACTCCCCGGGGCTCCACAGAGTGCCAAGGAGAGCAGAGAGAGCTAATGCATCACACGTGTCAGCTGGTCCTCGTCTCCGAAAGGCACGCAAACCCTCAGTAACGCGGAGCATCCGGTGGGGTCCGGATCTCTGGGTCAAAAGTCTGGAGACTGATAGGCCTTTGGGGCCACGGCCGGTAACCTGAGCTCTCCACCTCAGAGGTCATGGCCCAGGGGCGTCGAGTTAGCTGAGCTATTCGCCAGGCTGACTGAGTTAGGAAGGGGAGTCTGAGCTGTGGTCTCAAAGTATGTACGCTCTTGGGCTCGCTCTGCTAACCTCAATGTCCCGAGGTGGCCTTGGGATTCAGTCACATATTTTCTTCCATCTTCTGACCCCCTTATCACTTCCCTCATTACTGAAGTAAAAATGTCCCATGCTTCCCAGTTGGGACAGCCAGTTCCCCACCCTAGGAATGAACCAGCACTGTTAGGCCCACCCCTGGGAACCCCTGGCTCCTTTGTTCTAATGAGGAGGGTTGATTTCTCGCCATCCTCACCATAAGGAGAAACAACAGCAACCTCAGATTGGAATGTTCTCTGGCACAACTACAGGCCTTTCGAAATTGTGGGAGGGTCCGGTAGCCTCTCTGTGAGCTGGAGGCAGGCCTTCTCTGATTCAGTGGCTTTAAGATATTCTGTCCAGAGCTGGAGAGATGGCTCAGCGGTTAAGAGCACCAACTGCTCTTCTGAAGGTCCTGAGTTCAAATCCCAGCAACCACATGGTGGCTCACAGCCATCTGTAATGGGATCTGATGCCCCCTTCTGGAGTGTCTGAAGCCAGCTACAGTGTACTTACATATAATAAATAAATACATTTAAAAGAAAAAGATTCTGTGGAAGCAGAGAACAGGGTATCCCCAGTGGTAAGACAGAGGAAAGGTCAGGTCAGCCGCCAGGGAGGGGCATAATAGGAGCACACAGGGGCCTCTGCTCCTGCTCTGCCCCCCTACCCCCACCCCCCTACCCCCCACCCCCAGCCTGGCCTCTGCTCCGGCTCTGCTCCACCCCCTGACCTGGCCATGTAACAGCATGTGGGTTGCTCCTCCTTCCCAGAGCTTCAGTCCTCCTGTGTGAGGACGAGGACAACCTCTTTATCCTGCGATGCCATGAGACATTCAGATCCCAGGCTTCAGGAGGGGACAGAAACAGTGGACGAGCCTGAGAGCCAGACGGGTGTGTGTGGGGTCTCTCTCCCTGTAGGTGAGGGAGTGGGACACAGACAAACAGGGACAAACCATACTCTATTCTCCCCTGGAGCCAATTAACTCTCCCTTAGTCACCCAGTGCAGACTGTCACCCAAAGACCAGCAGGAGGCCATACTCTAGAGGGTTCAGGGTGGACCAGAACTAGGGAGAAGTGGCTAGCAATAGCCTGTGTCCTGGAGGGGCTGAGGGCTCAGGCTAAGGGTCCAGCAAATGGGCATATCACACATTTGCATAGCTTTGACGTTCCTGCGAACTCTGGATACACCCAGGGTCCCCAGATGACTCCCGAACCCTTAGTTCATTTAGGGGTACCAAGTACCCTGGTTCTGCCTCGAGGGTCAGTCTCCTTGCACAGTGAGATGCTGGGAGACACAGGATACAGGGCACTTGACCTGTTATTATTGCTTGTGACCAGGAAAGCTCGCTAATCCTTCTGAAATTCCCCGGAGAGGAAACATCTTAGCAAGTTACTAAATCAGAAGCACCTCAATATGGCCCCCAGCGCACGACACCAGGACAAGTCCTAGGTTCCCGGCTCCTCTGGGAATGAGGCCGCAGAAGGCTTTCTACCTGCTTGAGTGGGGCTTCTAGGGGAAGGCCCTCAAGGTCTGTTGAGTAGAGGCAGCAGGGTTCAAGGTCAGAAGCACTAGGGTGAGGCCTATTGGCAGTTGGGGAAGCCCAGAGCTCCTAAAGCCCTGCTGTCACCTTCAGAGTCTTCATTTTCATCTTTGATATATATATTTTTTAAAAAAGATTTATTTATTATATGTAGGTACACTGTAGCTGTCTTCAGACACATCAGAAGAGGGTGTCAGCTCTCATTATGGATGGCTGTGAGTCATCATGTGGTTGCTGGAATTTGAACTCAGGACCTCTGGGAGAGCAGTCGGTGGTCTTAACCACTGAGCCATCTCTCCAGCCCCATCCTTTTTTTTTGTTTTGTTTTTTTGTTTGTTTGTTTGTTTTTTCAAGACAGGGTTTCTCTGTGTAGTCCTGGCTGTCCTGGAACTCACTCTGTAGACCAAGCTGGCCTTGAACTCAGAAATCCGCCTGCCTCTGCCTCCCAAGTGCTGGGACTACAGGCGTGCGCCATCACGCCCGGCTTCCAGCCCCATCCTTATGTCACAGCCCTTGTGTCTTATAAGCAAGTCTGACGCACAAACAGTATAAAGCCCCTTGCTGGAGTGACTGCCTGGGCACAGGTGTGGCCCCCTTGTCTGTCCTCGGCACCACTGATGGTGCAGCTTCTTACTGTGGAGCCGCTGGCCTCAGGCCTCTAGGACGGAAGTGTGAAGTGTGTGCAGGGTAAGAGTTCGTGCTAACTCAGCAACTGGCAGGTGCCGAGGGAGCCTAGCGGCGTGTGGCGTGTGAGGCAGAATCCCCACCCCCATCCCCATCCCCCACACCCCCATCCCCCATCCCCCACACCCCCATTCCCCACACCCCATCCCCCACACCCCCATCTCCCACACCCCCATCCCCCATCCCCCACACCCCCATCCCCCACGCCCCCATCCCCCAAACCCCATCCCCCCATCCCCCATCCCCCACACCCCCATCCCCCACGCCCCCATCCCCCACACCCCATCCCCCACACCCCCATCTCCCACACCCCCATCCCCCATCCCCCACACCCCAATCCCCCACACCCCCATCCCCCACACCCCATCCCCCACACCCCCATCTCCCACACCCCATCCCCCACACCCCCATCTCCCACACCCCCATCCCCCACACCCCCATCCCCCACACCCCCATCCCCCACACCCCATCCCCCACACCCCCATCTCCCACACCCCCCATCCCCCACACCCCCACACCCCACACCCACACCCCTCATCCCCCACACCCTGTGCGCTTGGAAACCCCTAAAAGAAAGAGGGCTGGGCTCTCTCCTTGAGCCCTCCCTCGTCCTTCTGACTCGCCACCAGCTAGGATCCACGTCTTTAGGCTTGGCTTTCTTGCCCTTTCCCAGGCCAATTCCCGGGAGTCCGTGTGTGGAGTGTGCTCCCTGAAGTGTGCTCCCTGAAGTGTGCTCCCTGTTCCTTTCGACCCTACCCTATCATGGCTCTTGTGAGGAACAGCAGACAGTTTTCTTCTCTCTCTTGCCCTGCTCGCTCCAGCCCAAAGATTTATTTATTTATTTATTATATGTAAGTAAACTGTAGCTGTCTTTTTTTTTTTTTTTTTTTTTTTTTTTTTGGTTTTTTTCGAGACAGGGTTTCTCTGTGTAGCCCTGGCTGTCCTGGAACTCACTCTGTAGACCAGGCTGGCCTCAAACTCAGAAATCCACCTGCCTCTGCCTCCCAGAGTGCTGAGATTACAGGCGTGCGCCACCACTGCCCGGCCATTAAGACACCCCAGAAGAGGGTATCAGATCTCATTACAGTTGGCTGTGAGCCACCATGTGGTTGCTGGGAATTGAACTCAGGACCTCTGGAAGAACAGCCAGTGCTCTTAACCAGCTGAGCCATCTCTCCAGCCCCAGTTTGAGTTTCTAGTTCAAGTGAGGACATTCTGGTGCTTCCCACGGCTATGAGGTGGGGCATTTGAGCACACACAGCGTCTGTTGGGGAGTCTGAAGGTCTGCACACCTTGTCAGGACCCGCCCTGGGTAAGTCCTCTTGGTTATTCTGAGACAGATTGTTAAAGAACTATCTTGGTGAAGTTGGCCCTGAGCTTTCTCCCTGGGTGGGGCGGGCCCAGCCTAGCTACTGACACCTCTGTGCTTCATCAGCAAATCTCTTGGTAAATCCTGATCATGACCTCAGAAGCCTCCCACGCTGCACGCCAGAAAACAAAGACAGGGTCAGGGCCAAGAGCAGAACGGAGGAGGGGCTCCTGTGTGGACTGTAAGATCTCAGACTGTGAAATGGGGAAGAGGGAACTCTAGATTGAAGGAGCATTCTGTGGCTCCTCAGGCTTTAGCATCCTGCCTGAGAGCCTGAGGCTGGATGTTGTGGTTTGGATAGGTTTGGCCCAGGGAATGGCACTATTAGGAGGTATGGCCTTGTTAGAGTGGGTGTGGCCTTGTTGGAGTGGGTGTGGGCTGGAGAGGTGGCTCAGTGGGTAAGAGTACTGACTGCTCTTCTGAAGGTTCTGAGTTCAAATCCCAGCAACCACATGGTGGCTCACAACCATCCGTACTGAGATCTGATGCCCTCTGCTGGGTTGTCTGGCATGTCTGAAGGCATATTTATTTATAATATGTATAAATCTTAAAAAAAAAAAAAAAGAAGCCGGGCGGTGGTGGGGCACGCCTGTAATCCCAGCACTTGGGAGGCAGAGGCAGGTGGATTTCTGAGTTTGAGGCCAGCCTGGTCTACAGAGTGAGTTCCAGGACAGCCAGAGCTAAACAGAAAAAACCCTATCTTGAAAAACCAAAAAAAAGAAAGAAAGAAAGAAAGAAAGAAAGAAAGAAAAGAAGAGAAGAGAAGAGAAGAGAAAAGAAAAGAAAAAAGAAAAGGAGGTATGACCTTGTTGGAGTGGGTGTGGCCTTGTTGGGGTGGGTGTGGCCTTGTTGGCTGAAGTGTGTCACGGTGGGGTGGGCTTTAAGAGCCTCCTCCTAGCTGCGTGAGGACAGTCTGTTCTTGGCTGCCCTTAGATGAAGATGTAGAACTCTCAGCTCCTCCTGCTCCATGCCTGCCTGGAGGCTGCCATGCTCCTGCCTTGATGATAATGGACTGAACCTCTGAACCAGTAAGCCAGCCCCAGTTAAAGGTTGTTCTTTAAAAGAACTTTGCTTGTGATTGCCTTGGTCATGGTGTCTCCTCACAGCAATGGAAACCCTAACTAAGACACTGGCGAACAAGCGGGAGTGACGCCAGGCACCCAGGCTAGTGCCCTGCAGAGCAGCATACTGCCAGCCTCGAACTCCAGACAAGCAGACAGGCCCAGCCACACAGCTGGTGTCTCCGCACCCACGCCTGTCAGCCACGCCTGTCAGCACAAACACCCGTCAGGCCGACTGAGCTACCAGCCCTCTGCTGGCGGGGTCCCTACTGGCTCTCCTTGATGGTCTGAGCAGGGTCTTGGGGAACAATGACAAGTCAGTCACTGAGGAAAGCTATTCATTGCTCATGGTGGGCTCCGTTTAGTCTCTGAGGACTTGGCAGGACTGCCAAGTGCTTGGCGCCATACCAACTTTCCACGGTGCCCTCTCTTCAAGGCCCCAATTCTTAACTCATACCCTTTCTCCCTGGGAGCAGGTCCTGCTGTTAGCCCTCTTGCCCAACTCTGTAAACCAAGCGATGCAAGCACAGAGTCACGGGAGCGGAGTCAGGAGAGCTCAGCGTCGGACGGGCTCGAAAATCTCTGGGTCACTGTGGGCGCTCTCCCGACCTCGACACTCTCAGGACTATATGAGGTGGAAGGGGGTCCAGTAGGAAAAGCCCTAACTCCGTCTAATGCCTCTCCTCTTCATCTAGTTCATACCAAGCCGCAAACCCGACTCTTAGAAGGTCCGCCATTACTGCTTCTGCTTCCCTGCGGGAACTGAGGTCAGCCTCTATCCGTTGTGCTTGCCTGCCCTCAGGGAACTCCTCCTTTGACCTTACCCTCAGAGTTGACCTAGGCCTCCATCAATATCCCTCAACGAGAGCTGCTTCCTTTACAGACAGAACTCAGCTGGCCCAGAGGAAACATGACACCTTGTGGTGGTGTTTGAATATTAGGGAAATGTCCTGGTGCCTTTTCTACCTAGGAGCCCAAGCCACGGGTGCCCAACACCAATGGGCAGCAGCCCCTCCCATCTCAGAAGTCAACCCTTCCATCTCAGAAGTCAGCCCCTCCCATCTTAGAAGTCAGCCCCTCCCATCTCAGAAGCCAGCTCCTCCCATCTCAGAATTCAGCCCCTCCCATCTCAGAAGTCAGCCCCTCCCATCTTAGAAGTCAACCCTTCCATCTCAGAAGCCACCTCCTCCCATCTCAGAAGTCAGCCTCTCCCATCTCAGAAGTCAACCCTTCCATCTCAGAAGCCACCTCCTCCCATCTCAGAAGTCAGCCCCTCCCATCTCAGAAGTCAGCCCCTCCCATCTTAGAAGTCAGCCCCTCCCATCTCAGAAGCCAGCTCCTCCCATCTCAGAAGTCAGCCCCTCTCATCTTAGAAGTCAGCCCCTCCCATCTCAGAAGCCAGCTCCTCCCATCTCAGAAGTCAGCCCTTCCCATCTCAGGTCAGCCCCTCCCATCTCAGAGTCAGCCCCTCCCATCTTAGAGTCAGCTCCTCCCATCTCAGAATTCAGCCCCGCCCATCTCAGAAGTCAGCCCCTCCCATCTTAGAAGTCAACCCTTCCATCTCAGAAGCCACCTCCTCCCATCTCAGAAGTCAGCCTCTCCCATCTCAGAAGTCAACCCTTCCATCTCAGAAGCCACCTCCTCCCATCTCAGAAGTCAGCCCCTCCCATCTCAGAAGTCAGCCCCTCCCATCTCAGAAGTCAGCCCCTCCCACCTCAGAATTCAGAAGCTCCTCCCATCTCAGAAGCTCCTCCCATCTCAGGGCAGCAATTCATCCCCTCCCAGGGGAGGTGCCTTGGTCCACAATGTAGTTTCTCTGTTACACCTGGCTATGGTGCCTCAGCAGGATCTGCCCCAGACCCAACTTCCTTCCACATCTAAAGAAAAAAGGGGATTAAAGGATCAATGAAAAAGATAATATGGCTGCTTGGGGATAAAAAAAGATTTAAGAGCAAATCTAAAAACTGAACATGGTAGCCTACTTCTAATGCCAGCATTATGAAGGCAGAGTTGAGCTGGAGAGATGCCTCAGCGGTTAAGAGCACTGACTGCTCTTCCAAAGGGCCTGAGTTCATTTCCCAGTGACTCACAACCATCTGTAATAGGTTCTGATGCCCTCTTCCGGTATGTCTAAAAGCAGCTACAGTGTACTCGCATAAATATAATAAATAAATCTTTTTTTTTTTTAATGAAGACAGTTACACTAATCTTTGTGAATTCCGGTACAGCCAGGGCTACACAGAGGGATTCTGTCTCAAAAATTGAAACAAAACAGAACAAAACAAAACAAAGAAACTCAGATCTAAGATTAATCACCAGGACTTGAAAAGGCGATCATCCTGAGTCTTCGTTCAGGGCTGTAACAGGTGAGGCACGGACCCCTCTGCACTCCAGCTCCAGCCCTAGTCCTCTAGTCCTGGGCAATTATGACTGTTTTTCTTCTCTCTCTCTCTCTCTCTCTCTCTCTCTCTCTCTTTCTTTCTTTCTTTTTCTTTTTTTGGTTTTTCAAGACAGGGTTTCTCTGTGTAGCCCTGGCTGTCCTGGAACTCACTCTGTAGACCAGGTTGGCCTCGAACTCAGAAATCTGCCTGCCTCCGCCTCCTGAGTGCTGGGAGGTGTGCCACTACCACCCAGCTTTACAACTGTTATGAGTTCTCTTTGCTGCTGCTGGGACGGACCTTTGCACGCTGGCCTGGAGCCCTCTATCTAGACCAGCCTGGCTTCAAATGTATAGAGATCCACCTGCCTCTGCCTCTGCCTCCTGAGTGCTGGGATTAAAACCCACTTTGAACAAGCTATGTCTGAAGAAGACGGGTGCTTGATGATGGCCAGACAGATGTACCCAGAGACCTTGTCTAGACAGGAACCAGTCCAGATGACTGCAAGCATCAGGTCCTAAGCATTAGGCTTAGAATACCAAAAGAAGACTCAGCAAAGGACATGACTTGATGCCACGCGAGACCATTCCCTGACTGTGTCTGGTGCTGTCTTGTGTCACCACCGTCGGGTCTACTGCTGCCAGGGAGACAGAACATTCCGAGCTCAGAGAGAACCGGCACAGCCCCGTTCCACCGCCGCTAAGGCTAATGGTGTTTTCATTTCTGCCTCTCAAACACCCCTACATCCAACACACATCTCCTCGTGTGGAAACAAGTGGCGGGATGGGGGGGCCGCCCGCGGTTAGGTGAGAGGACAGAGAATCGTACGGAACGTTTCAGAACAGCAGCAAGGATTGCACCGGCCCCTCACCCCGATTCCAGGAAAGCTTTGGGAACAGAGGGACAAGTCAGAGAGTCTAAAGGAAAGCAATGAAGGGGCACGAAGAGGGCGTGGGGGAAGGGGGAAGGGGCCAAAGGCAGAGTTGAAGGCTCGCCTAGATAAAGACCACCAGCCACAGCGGGTCACACGGAGCCAGCTCTCCCACCCCCAGAACCACCGGCTAGCTTCTGCGAACATGTTTCTAGGCTCCGAGGGTGCCCTGCAGATAGGGACACCTCTTCCCCCCCCCCAGACAATATTCTCTAGTCCCCACCAGTCCTCTGACCCCAACCCACTCACCCCAGCATATACAGGTCTGTCCCAGAAGGGCCCTCCTAGTCGCCGCAGCTCCCCAGGCCACAGATGCTTTTCCTAGATCCTAGTCACCGGCTCCTCCCCGCCACCTGCCTTTCCTCCCAGACCTCTCCTAACCCCACTTCCGCCCTGTGTGCCTATTGAGGAGGAGGGGTAAGAGGAGAAGTCTTGAGGACCAGGAAATAAAAAGAGGTGGCAGGCAGGAGGGAACTCTCTCAATCCCCTCCTTATACACTAGAAGGCCAGTTCTCACCCCAGGGCGGAGTCCTCTCCTCAGCTGTTGGCTTGCACACCTCCTGTGAGCATCCTTGAGACAGCCTCTCAGAAGGCCAGGCCTTCCCCTCTAGGGTGCCGGAGCCTTGTTCTGCCAGTTGAACTTTTTGAGTTAGTTCTGGGGCACGGAGCCATATTAGGACAGTCAAAGCTTCCTCAGTCTTCATAGTTAACGTTTTAGCTGTGCGACTACAGTGTACCTACGGGGGTCCTTAAGCCCCGCGTGCAGATCCACACGGAAACCAGCATCCCCCTGTTCCCTGCAGGAGTGGCTGTTGCTGCTCCAAGAGGAAAGAGACTCTTCGTCAGTGCAGTGGAAGACCGTCAGCTGGGACGATCGCGGAGCCGACGGCCGAGAAGAGGGACCATCAGCTGTGGTCAGCAAGCTGACGGCCGAGAGACCACGATCCTCTTCTCAGGGGCCCATCCATTTATGATTTTGTGTTGGGATTTTCGCTTGTTTTTTTTTCCCCCTCTGTTTTCAGAGACAAGTTCTCACTCTGCCGCCCCGGCTGGACTTAAACTTGTTATGATCCCCCACCCCCACCCCGTCTCTGCCTCTTGATTAAAAATTTGTGTCACTTTGCCAGGCCCACTTGGGGTGTTTCTAATTATGGGATGCCACAAAACGTGTCGCCTGAGAGAACTCTTGCCCCTCACACGCCCACTCTGTCTGAAGGGTAAAGTTCAAGCAGTGTGATGTCATCCGTCCAAGGTCGCAGGGCTCGGGGAGCACAGCCCCCTTGCCCTTGAGGAAGTATAAATTACACAAAGTGGTCCAGGTTCTGCTATCCTGGCTCCCTCCTTCTGCGACGAAGGCTCTGAGGCCCTCAGCCGGGGTCCCTCCACAACGGCCTACTCCACGCTGATCTGTCTTTCTGCTTCTCCTTCCAGGCCAATCAGTGCCCAGGGCTCTTCAGGCTCTCAGACTTGGGTCTCACAAAGCTATGAAGCCCGGGCGTCTTCTGTGCCCTCCCTGAGTGTGTAGACGAAGCTGTACGACTCCTGCCACCGACATTCCAATGTCCTCGCACGGGTGGGTCTCCCCTCCCTCAACCAAGGCAGAGCGGCTGCTTTCCAAAGTTTGTTTCGTCTCTACTCAGTGGTCCCTCAAGGGTGTGGCATGCTTTCTTGTGGCCTCATTTGTCCCTTGCTGGGACTGAGCAGAGAAACAGACCCTGGTAGTGGGCAGTGCTGTCTCATAGACTTACAGCTAGGGTGGAAAAATGGAGAATGCCCGCGGCAGGGAGCAGACAAGGCAAGCAGGCCCACCCCCAACCCCTGCTCCGCGTGTGTGTGCGTGTGTGCATGTGTGTATGTGTGTGTGCATGTGTGTGTCCGTGTGTGTGCATGTGCATGTGTGCATGTGTGCACATGCATGTGCACGTGCGTGTGTGTGCTCATATGTGTGCGTGTCCTGTGTGCATGTGCGTGCATGTGTGTATGTGTGCATGTGTGTGTCTGTGTGCGTGCGCGTGCATGTGCGTGCGCGTGCATGTGCATGTGCGCACATGTGTGTGTGTGTGTGCTCGCATGTGTGTGTGTCCGTGCTCACATGTGTGTGAGTGTGTGTCCATGTGTGTCCGTGTGTGTGCGCGCGCGTGCGCACATCTGGGCTGTCATGCTGTGCACGGCCCTGTTCTTTTTTTTTTCTTTCTTTTTTTTTTTTTTGGTTTCCCAAGACAGGGTTTCTCTGTGTAGTCCTGGCTGTCCTGGAACTCACTCTGTAGACCAGGCTGGCCTCGAACTCAGAAATATGCCTGCCTCTGCCTCCCAAGTACTGGGATTACAGGCGTGCGCCACCACTCGGCTCGGCTCGCTGCCCTGTTCTTAATCCCCCGCCCGCTCTGAGGACTGCAGTCTGTAAGTAAACCGATCTTCCCTGGACTTGTTTTCCTCAGTATTTATTCACAGCAATAAAAAGTCCAGCTAAAGGTCAGTCAGTCCCACTGGGGGTGGAAAGACCTGCTCTTCACGATCCAGTGGCCCAGTGGCCCCAGCTTACCCGAGCCTTTCCACAGGCTCCCATTCAGCACAGGACCCTGTTTTTCCCCCACTCAAAGGGTGAGTCTCTGCATTTCACTGTTAGCCTTGGCTGCGGGAGGTAAGGGTCTCCTCACGACACATTTAGAAGCTAATGGTTGGTTCTACTACTCTGTCTTTTAAAACAAGATCTTAGTCCAGGTGTAGTGGTGCTTGGCTTTAATTCAAGGCCAGCCTGATCTACATATCCCTCGGGATTGGGTCTAGAAGCTGAAGGATACCCCATGGCTCCCAACATATATTTCTTTGTTCATTTGTTTTAGTTTTTTTATTTTTGGGTTTGTTGTTGTTGTTGTTGTTGTTGTTGTTTTGGCAAAGAAGAGGGTCTCTCTATGTAGCTCTGGTTGTTCTGGAACTCCCCATGTAGACCACAGAGATCCTCCTGCCTCTGCCTCCCGAGTGCTGGGATTAAAGGCGTGCGCCGCCATGCCCAGCTAAAACATATATTTCTTGAGCTGCGACTGTAACTCTCGGAGCTCGTTCTTTGCTCGTTCGACGTTGCCCAGCCACATTAGCCGACCCAATCACCGTCACTCGTTCTCCAGGGTTCTATTGTCCCGGATGCACAGCCTCAAGTTCCTTGTGGCTTCCAGTGACTTCTCCGTGGGAGTCAGTCAGTGTGGACTATTTTCATGACTTATTGCCAGCTCATACTGTAGATCATTTGCACTCTATAAAAGTCTCTGCCTTTAGCCAGATTACAGGCAACTGTCAGAAGTACCAAAAGAATACATTACGTATGCATTTGTACCGTTTGGTGCAGTGACTTTGGTGCAGCAGGAAGAGTGTCCTAGACATAGAAGCCCCTAGAATTGGAGTTACAGATGGTTGTGAGCCACCATGTGGGGACTGGGAACAGAATCTCTGTCCTCTGCAAGAGCAGGAAGTGCTATTAATTGCTGAGCCATCTCTCTAATTTCCCACTGCTTTTAAGACAGGGTCTCATGCAGCTCAGGCTGGCCTTAAAGTCAATGTAGATCTAAGGACCTTAAATATTTGACTCTCCTATACCTCCTGAGCACTGGGATTGTAGGTCTATGTCACCATGCATGTGCAAATGGCACACATGACATCATGCATGTGCAATGGCACATGTGTCACCATGTACGTACGGCAGAAACTGAATCCGGGGTTCCTGAATGTGAGGTAAGCACTCTTCCAATGGCGCTCCATCCCCGGCACCACTATACGAATTACATCTCAAGAAAGCTATCAGAACTAGCAACATCCCTGATGTCTGTAAACACACGGTGAGCAGGTGAACACTTATCTATTCAACATGACACAGCTGTGCGGAGGTGTAACTGCCCGCGGTTGGGTAATCCGTCGAATGGGTTACCTGGAAGGGAAGCTGGGGATGTATGGGAACAGGGAACACACGGCGAAAAGAGATGGAGACCAAGACAACACCTGCTGCTCAAGGTCTCAAAGTTTAATGGAGGACTCCACATATATAGGCAGAGAAAAACCCTTCCCCCAAAGCTGGAAGCTTCTCCACAGATCTTAGGATAGCTCCGCAGGTGGCTAGTATTTCTCAGGAAACTGCAGGTCTTTGAAGAAAAATGGGTTTCACCTTGGTCTGAGTGCTCTACCCTAGGTGGAGGGGATTATAGCTGACACAGGAATTCCTGCTCAAAGGCTGGGAGAGGAACTTCACATTGGTCGATGTCAAGATCCTGACAGGTGGCATGGCACCCCAATAAGGCTGTCCACACGGAGGAGGAGCTGTCTGTACATACAATGACATGGACGAATGTCGTAAACAACGTAAGGAAACAAACCCAGACACAAAGCCGTGCGTCATGTGGCGTTCAACAAACGAAGCAAGAGGTGGTGACAGACTTGTGTAACTTGTCAGGGGAGGAAATGGGTTTATGATAAGAAGGAGGGCCCGTCGTGACTGTGGTAATCACATAGTGTGTGAATTAATGAAATCAGTTTAGCTGAGCCTTTGGAGAACTTGGCTGTGGTCTCTCTGGGTTTCGTGAGCTGATTTCTCCAGGGGAAGATCTGAGAAGAGGGATCAGGACCAGAGTTACTCTTTGAAGGGCAGGCAGGGACCAGCAAACGCCAGGTCAGTGTGTTCTCTGAGGGTGTGTGTTGATAACGACGCATAGCCTGCCTATAAGACAAAGAGGATGGGGACTCTTCGGTATTCCCCTGCAGTGTAATGAATGGAAACAAAACAGAAACCCAAACCAACCAAACCCCAAAACACCCAAATCTCCTAAGCAAATGGAAGAAGTTTTGTTGTGTTGTAAAAAAATCTCCAGGTTGTTGCAAGTACCACTGTGGGCGGTAAGTTCTTGTGCTTGTTGGCAGCTGGTAATGAGACCGTGAGGCAAGGGACTCTGGTAGTTGGCAGCTGGCCGTGGCGGTGATGGAAAAGTCTTCACAGACATACTCTGTTAGAGTGGATTGTTTTGTGCTGCATCTTACCACAAATGCCAAAATTATATAAACCACATGGTTTCTAGGGTAGTAGAGAAAGCTGCCTTCTGTTGTCAGAATACGAGAAAGGGACAGTGCACTGCCCCTTCCTGGCCTCCTCCTGGTCTCCTCCTGGCTCCCTCCTGGCCAGTGCCTCCACATGGGGAACATTTTTGAAACAGGAAAATTGTTTCATACCCAGTCACTGTTAAACTGATCAAAAAAAAATAAAAAATGGTTCTGTCCTGAAGATTATCCATTTATTGGTTGCCTATGGGGGCGCTCTTCCCAGCCCCTCCCCCAAAATGGGTCTGGTTGGGGGCGGGGCACCCTGCAGTCATCTGCCTCAGGGCCCTGCAACTCTAGGGTGGAGCCTCTTTGGAGCTGCCCAAGTAGAGCCTGAGCCACGTTTTCTAGGGCTGGGCTGCGTACACACGGGGAGGCACAACTTGCAGAGAAGGACTTTGTGGTAAGTGGGGGATCCCAAGGGAACAGGGAAGGTGGGGCTTCTCTCAGAGGCTGCTCCAGGATTCAGTAGAAACATTCCAGTCAGCTCAGGCTGGGCAGCTGTATAGGAGGACTGGAGGGGGGCTGTGGATGGGAAACATCTCGCTTGCTTGCGAGCTGAGGCCTTTGGATACAGATCTCATTATGCTTTGGGGCTGACACAGGCAGCTCTCGAGTCCGCAAGAATGTTCACGCTACGTCACAACCGCACAAGTTCTCTGCCCAGGTGAGGCCCTGCATACAAGTGACCAAGTACTGGTGGGCAGGGCAGGATTCGGCAAGCAACTGGCCACACTCTCGAGGCCAGACAGATGCCACTGTTAGTCGAAGGCCAGAGCGCAGAGATCTATATCTTCTGATGGGATTGGGACCTTCCTTGGACCAGATGACAGATGAGTCTGAGGTTCTAAGATAGTCCTACAATGATACCTGAGAGCTACACCAGCAACCGCTGGGTGTGGACCTATCTCAACATGTTAATGATGGAAGGGCAGACGGGCTTGTATCTCCTGGAAAGAGCTTGGGCCCTGGGTAACAGACTCCCTCACCTACAGCCCTGCTCCGGACAGCATCAGCATGAATGAGCGCATGAACACCACTGAAATATTCGATGGCATCCGTTTCCCAGGGTTCATGCACACCCAGGAGTCCCTGAGAGCGGCCTGTTCTTTCCAGTTCCAGGACACAGACATCCTCTTGGTAACATTCCCCAAGTCAGGTGAGAGACAGGCTGGGACAAGGAGCCTGGACAATCCGACACCAGGGCCTCCCTCCTCCCACAGCGCCTCGGCCCCCTTCTTGACACTATAGACAGCCGGACGCACTTTGTCGCCCGTGAATCTGGTATGAGCTGTTGGGTTGCCTTTCTGCCTTGAGTCAGTACCAGCTCCATGAAGCCCCTCAGTAGCCACCTCGGCCGGTTGGTCCTCTTTCTGGTAGCCTCGGAAGCTCAGGGTATCCTGGGCACCAGCAGCCCCCCTCCCTGTACCTTGGTCAGGTTCCCACGAATTTCTCGTAATCTCTCTGCACTTGTTTGAGCATGTTTCTGAGCTTCCCGTGGGGAGAGTGCTGGGAATGATATGGGGACGGAAACTCCCTAATCCTATAAGACTGCCCGGTCTACCCTCCTCCAGCGTGTTCAGGGGACCAGCACGGTTCTGCAGGGCCCTGCAGGACCATCCTCACCATCCTGAATTCGTAAGGATAGGAGGCACAGGGTTAAGGATCCTAACTAGGGGTAGTTTACCTTTGTTTCCTGGGCATAGGCCAGCTAGGGCACAATGCCCATCGAGAGCAAGACTGCCTTATGTGAATATGTGACTTGGCCACCAGGGCCACCTGGACTACAGTGACCTAGGTAAGTCAAAGGATTCAGCAGATAGGACCAAGTAACCCCCCTACACTCCACATTCCTGAGTTGAGTCTTCCTCTCACACCAAACCCCCTTCCCCTCCACCCTGCATAGTTGTCCCACATCCCAGCCACACCCCCTCCCGCTCCCTGGATCCGATCCCTCCCTTTACATCTTAACATATCTACCCGGGGGGCCTGGGTCTGTGGGCTGGGCTTCCCACCAGAAGGAATGCAGTGGGTGGGCTGGGATCCATCAGACTGTGCCTACAGCCTCCTAAAGGACCCGGCAGCAGAGCTGTGAGCCTTGCATCCTGGATCCAGGCTGTCGCTGTGCCTGTATGGGGGCAGGGGTGGGGACAGATTGTCCCTCAGTAGGTGCCTGAGCCCATCTTTGTGGAGCAGGCAAGTGATGGCCTGTGGCGGGAAGATACACTGCTGAGTCTTAGCACTGGTCCTTGACCCGGGCGCGGGCAGGATGGAAGGGAAGGGCTGTGCCTGCTCTGAAGATCCTTTTCTGGTTTGTGTTTTCTTAGACTGGTTCTGTCTGACCTAAAAAAAAAAAAAAATAGGTGGTACCCTTCCCCACACTGGAAGCCAGAGAAGCCAAGGGAGGGAGGGAGGGAGGGCCCTGTGGCCCTTCCATTCCCATCAAGGTCCCTAGGACTTGCTATCTCTGAAGGTGACCCCAGGAAAATGTGATTGCTTGAGGGGAGTAGACACCCGAATAAACTCCCAGAGCACCCTCCTTTCTGGCCAGGGCCAAAGCTCCTTTTCAGATGTCTAAGGTAGAGAAACGGGTTGTGGCACAGCCCGGCGGAGTGTTTGGAGTGTTTAACTTTGTGTCGATGAGGACCTGGGTTACATTCTTAGCAGAGAAGGCCAGATAGGCTTTCTGGGAAGACCATCACCAAGGCTGGAATGTTCTGGAACAGTCCATTAGAAAGAGATAGCGGGACAAGTATGGTGACTCACTCCGTCAATCCTAGAATCTTGGAGGCAGAGGTGGGCAGATCTCTGTGAGTTCAAGACCAGCCTGGTCTACAGAACCAGTTCCAGCCGGGTGGTGGTGGCGCACACCTGTAATCCCAGCACTTGGGAGGCAGAGGAAGGCGGATTTCTGAGTTCGAGGCCAGCCTGGTCTACAGAGTGAGTTCCAGGACAGCCAGGACTATACAGAGAAACCCTGTCTTGAAAAAACCAAAATAAAAAAAAAAAAAAAAAAAGAAAAAAAAAAAAAAAAAAAGAACCAGTTCCAGTACAGTCAGAGCTACACAGAGGTATCTCGGCTCCAAAAAACAAACTAACAAACCAGAAAGTGGTACCAATTAGACGCCATGGTTTCCCCTCAGGGAGCTCATAACAGGGACCGCAGACATGCACAGGAAGCCACCAGGAGCTAGGTGACAGGCCTGTGCCCGAATGCTCCACTTACCTCTTTGACCACCCTCCTCTAGTTCCTGGGAAGGCTTCTGCAGATCTGGGCCTCAGTTTACCCTCTCTCTGCCTCATCTCTCTCCTCTACCTGGCCTGGTAGGGTTACTGTCACATCACTTGTACCAAGGAGCCTCCAGACCATCCACACAGTGAGTGTCCATCTCAGACCAGGGCCCTGCAGTGCTTGCAGGACGAGCGGGTAGGCTAGGACGTACAGCCAAGCAGGAAGCTGGCAGGCACCGGTCAGGTATTCTCAGGTCAGCTCTTCCACAGTGGAGCCTCTCTTCCTCTCTGCCAGGCCCTCACATTCCATGCCTTCCCGACAGACATAGGACCACCTCAGCCTCCCTTCTATCCCTGTCTGCCACCCCCCGCCCCTCCACAGCAGCCCCAATGTGCTCGGAATCTGATCCTCATGGTATGTGAACTCATGGGGCAGGAGGGATGTTGCGGTCATGGTGCCACTAAGGACACTTAGATGGAGAAGATCACGGGTCACGGAGTCCAGTGTCACCACAGGGTCCCTAGAGAGCGGTGACATCATCCTAAGGCGCAGACATCAAAGGAGTTATGGTGACAGGAGCAGGGACCGATGGGAGATGTGGCAGTGCTGCGGTGACGCTTTTGCCTTGGGTGAGATGGTTTGGAAGTAACATGGCGGCCCCAGAAGCTGGAAAGGGAACGGTCGTAAGGAAACAGTGTCCTTAGCAATACCAGCCCCACTAGCGCTCTGATGACAGAACTGTAGGATGAGTTGCATTGTTGAAAGCCACTGGTTTGGTGGTTATCTGTAGCGTTGATTTACTTATCTCTGTGTGTGTGTGTGTGTGTGTGTGTGTGTGCGCGCGCGCGCGTGCGCGCGCATGTGTGTGTGCACACTTGGGCACACACTGTAACACAGCGGATGAGTGGAGGTCTGATGACAACTTTCCAGAGTCGGTTTACTCTTTCTACCATGTAGTTCTTTGGGGAGTTTATCAGGCTTGGTGGCCCTCTCTCTACCCACTGAGCCGTCTCAGCCATCTAGCCGCTGGTCGCCAGTTACAGCAGCGGTATGGGAGGGAACAGTGGTGGTGGTATGTCCGGGAAGGTGCCTCTATGCCCAGGACCACATCCAAGTCACACCACACCTAGCACCGTACAGGTGCCAGCCAGCCACTCACGGCCTGGAGTAAGTGGGGGCTTGAGCGGGCTACCGTCTGGACATCCGACTGCTAAGGACCAGGTCTTGCTTTAGCAGACCACAGGAGGGTGTGGCTCTCTCTTTCCCCTCTCTCTCCCTCTCAGAAATCCTGCTTTTCTGTCTCCTCCTATCCTTCCCAAGCTCCCAGAGGCTGGCAGGTCTGCAGAATGGGCCGCCACCTAGCCCTCAGGAACGCATACCTTCCTGCTCCGGTGGGCACAGAGCCAGCCTCAGCCTACCTTTGTAAACACAGTAGATGACTCAAGTGTGTTCAGAAGGCAAAGAGGTGGAAAGTCCTGGCGTTCTAGAAGCCACTCACTCCTGCTCAGTGCCTGTGTGATCCCAGAACTTTCCTTTCATTTTTTTTCCTTAAAAGATTTATTTTATGTGTATCTGTACACCACTGCTCTCTTCAGACACACCAGAAGAGGGCCCCATTATGGATGGTTGTGAGCTTTTTTTTTGTTTTGTTTTGTTTTTGTTTTTCGAGACAGGGTTTCTCTTTGTAGCCCTGGCTGTCCTGGAACTCACTCTGTAGACCAGGCTGGCCTCGAACTCAGAAATCCGCCTGCCTCTGCCTCCCAAGTGCTGGGATTAAAGGTGTGTGCCACCACCGCCCGGTGGTTGTGAGCTTTAGAGAAAAAAAAAAAGTATATTAAAGGGAAAGTTCTAGAAATCACTAACTCCTGTCTTGAATCATTCGAGGAAAGCCGCTTCCTCCAACCTGGGATGTGACTTCCCCACTGCCTCTCTGCTGGGCCCATAGCTGCTACCACTGAGCTCTTATCTTACCGAAGTTCCCAGTTATCAAATCCACAGCCATGGAGTCCAGTACTCCTGTGCGTGTTGCCCTCAAGCCTCAAAGCACATGAGCTGTCTGACCCAGAGAAGCCAGAAAGTGCTTTCCTCCCTGGAAAAGGTACAATGTTCAACTTAATAAGGGAAAGACAGAATCGTCTCAGGTTGCCAAGGTCTGTGGGGGGGGGGGGATAAAAAACAATCTGTGAAAATATGTGGATGAAGGAAGAAATCCAAGCTAGTTTTGCTGCTGTCCCAAGTGAGGTCCGTCACCAGGCAACATGAAAAAGGTGGTAAAACGTTAGGTCCTGGGCTTGGCCTTGAGTGTCCCCTGGGGAGGGGGAGGGGCCTGTGCCCCCTCAAACTTTGCCCGCCCCAGCTCCATTGCCCCCAGAACAAAGGGAGAGAGTGTCCCTTGTGGTCAAGGGAATCAAGCTGCAATCTCCAGCCTGGGACCAGCTGAGACACAGAGAGAAAAAAGGCTCTGGATTATAGACAGGAGACATGGCCGAGGGCGGCCTGTTGTCAGTCATCTTGGGATATGCTGTTCTTACGTATTTAGAGGGTTTTTAAAATTTGTTTTGTTTTGAGACAGAGTCTCTCTATGCAACCATGGCTGACACCTGGAGCTCACTCTATAAACCAGCCTGGCCTAGAACTCAGAGAGATCCAGCTGCCCCTGGTAGGATTAAAGGCTTATGACACATTGCCCTAGCCTAAGGTGTTTGTATAATACAGTTTACAAAAGAAAAGGTTAGGTTGGTGGAATGGGTTCCCATAACCTGTCACAGAGCAGTTACAGTTGCCATTCAAATTGTTACGCTACAGTGGTGTCTCAGTGTGGCTTAACCATTAAACTTTGTAATGAAAATGTGTCTTAGCTGGGCAGTGGTGGCTCAGGTGGTGGTGCACGCCTGTAATCCCAGCACTCTGGGAGGCAGAGGCAGGTGGATTACTGAGTTCGAGGCCAGCCTGGTCTACAGAGTGAGTTCCAGGACAGCCAGGGCTATACAGAGAAACCCTGTCTCGAAAAAACCAAATCCAAAAAAAAAAAAAAAAAAAAAAAAAAAGAGAGAGAAAAGAAAAAAGAAAAAAGAAAAAAGAAAATGTGTCTTGAGGGGGCAGGAAACTGCTTTTCTTTCCTTTTTTTCTTTTTCTTTTTCTCTTTCTTTCTTTCTTTCTTTCTTTCGTGTGTGTGTTTTTTTTTTTTTTTTTTTTTTTTTTTTTTTGTTTTCGAGACAGGGTTTCTCTGTGTAGCCCTGGCTGTCCTGGAACTCACTCTGTAGACCAGACTGGCCTCAAACTCAGAAATCTGTCTGCCTCTGCCTCCCAAGTGCTGGGATTAAAGGCATCCACCACCACTGTCCAGCTGCTTTTCTTTTATTTTTGGAAAGAAGGGTCTCACTATGGAGCCCTGGCTGGCCTAGAACTTACTTTGTAGACCAGACAAGTCTTGAACTCATAGAGATCCTCCTGCCTCTGCCTCCCTGAAGGATTAAAAGTGTGCTCCACGACCCCTGGCAGGAGGAACTCTAGTTCAACCCTGCACACTGCCCAGCTAGCACCTGGTGAGTGTGAGCCAGCCTCCCCGCAGTCTGGGACATCTCTCCAACAGTCAATGCAAAGAGAGTTTCCATTGGCTCACGGTTCTGGAGACCCCAATCCGCATGACCCAGGGGTGCCACGGCTTTGGCCTTGTGGCACATCATGGCAGAGCGGACTTGGCAGAGCCAATTCACTGACTGAGAGGTGGAAGGAGGGAGGGAGAGGGACTAGGGTCTAGGGACAGAACACGCACATGCTGTGCACAAAGCCCTTGGATCCAGCCAAGTACAAAGAATAAGAGACGAGAAACACAGTAGGGATGGAGGAAGCTGGAAAAATGGTTCCTAGTGCGGGCAAGACCCAGGGTATGAAGCCCGGAAACAAACAAAAGCAGGCGTGGCAGGCAGCGCAAGTCTGTAATCCCCCCTCCCCCCCCCCCACTCAGGATACTCAGGTGGTGGAGGCGGGAGAATCAGAAGTTTAACATGAGACCCAGCTCAAAGGAAGGAGGGGCGCTACTATCTCAGAAAACACTCCCCCCATGATCCAAAGACCCCCGCCAGTCCCCATCCCTTCAGTCTCCCCTCCTCCCTCTAACACGTGGGCCCTTCAGAGACATTCTGGATTCAAACTAGAGTGCTGGCTAGCAAGTACTGTCAGACCTAGTCTCATTTGCCCCTGAGCTTGATGGAGGTCACTAACATATTGCATCGTGCTTAGGGACAGTCACTGTACGGACCTTACGAAGGAATCTGCCACCAAGTGTGGTGGTGCACCTGGGCCTCGTGAGTTTGAGGCCAGCCTAGCCTGTGAGTTCCAGAGCAGCGGCTACCTGGTGAGACCCTGGCTCAGAAAAACAAAACAGCAATGGGAATTAAAGACTCTGTCCACTGTTTGCGATTTTCACATTTGTTTATTCCTGTGGGGTGTGAAGTAAGATCTCAACTGTGTTTTGCCAAATGGCTACTCTGTTGACCCAGAGGGGCTGTCCTGCGCCACACTCCTGACCACACCGTGTCTGCCACTGGGTGCCCGTGGGAGCCACGTCTTGGTCCCCACTGGGCTCCACCTGGGCTCGGAGGCCCCCCTGCCATGTGTTTCCTTTCATTAGAATTTCAGCACCAACTCGCCTAAGTCTGTAGAAACCCGAGGGTATTTTTATTGGAACTGAGTCTGATTTACAGATTAACATGGGAGGACTGGTCTGTTTGTTTTGTTAAGACATCCTGTCTAAGGACAGAGGATTCTCCATCTGCCCAGCCCACCCCCACATCCTCACGGAGGCGCACACGCTTCCCACGAAGCCTTTACCCGTTCCTTCCTGTTGGTCTCTCACTGGTATCGTAGGGGAGCTGTTCTCCGCTGCTGTACCTCGGAGCTGCTCTAGGGCCCGTGAGGACAACTAATATTCTTTTTTGTTGTTTTTATTTTTGTATTTATTTTTAGTTTTTCGAGACAGCCCTGGATGTCCTGGAACTCACTCTGGAGACCAGGCTGGCCTTGAACTCAGAAATCCGCCTGCCTCTGCCTCCCAAGTGCAGGGATCAAAGGTGTGTGCCACCACCGCCCAGCTTGTTGTTGTTGTTGTTGTTGTTGTTTTTAATTTAAAAAAGTTTTATTTATGATTCTTTAATGTATATGGGTACTTTGACTGCATATTTGTTTTTATGATAAATGCCTGGTGCCTGAAGAGGCCAGAAGAGGTTGTCACACCTCCTGGAACTGGAGTTACCGACGGCTGTGAGCTGCCCCCGTGTAGGGAATTGAACCCACATCCTCTGGAAGAGCAACCAGTGCTCTTTACCACTGGGCCACGTCTCCAGTTCCAAGACTTGTCATTTCCTTCCAACGCACACCTTTCTCTTTCCTTTTACCTTCCTTTCTTCCCCTGTGACGCACAGACTAAAACCTAGGGCTTCTTGACAGGGACAAGAGATCTTCTGCCGAGCCTATCCCCAGACAAAACGAGCCTTTTAATCATGCCCTGGGGCTGTTAGACAGAGACCGACACTAAAAGCTAGGGTTCGACAATAACAAAAACAAAACAAAACCCACAAGTGGGAGTGCAGGGAAGGGGCTTCAGGTGCCTTGCCACAAGCAGGCACTTCCGTGGTAAAGAAATAGGAAGAAAAGAGGAAGTGGCCAGGGTTTGGCTCAGGGGTGGAGTTCTGGCTGAATTCATACACCCCCCCCCCTGAGTTCTACCTGTAGGATCCCAAGAAAGGAAGGGAGGGAGAAAGCAGAAGTGAGAGGGCATTGGGGCTGGAGAGATGGCTCAGCGGTGAAGAGCACTGACTGCTCTTCCAGAGGTCTTGAGTTCAAATCCCAGCGACCATATGGTGGCTCACAACCATCCGTAATGAGATCTGATGCCCTCTTCTGGTGCGTCTGAAGTCAGCTATAGTGTACTTACATATAACAAATAAATAAATAAATCTTAAAAAAAAAAAAAAAGTGAGAGGTGTTATAGAGAAAGCCCAAGCTCTTTAGAAAACCCCCAAATTGAAGTTGTCTCGAGGGACTAGGAAACCGTTGAGTTCTCGTGCACAGAACGTTAGCAGAGATACAGGTGATAAAAGCCATACGAAAGGCCAGGTGTGACGGCGCACGCCTTTAATCCCAGCACTCGGGAGGCAGAGACAGGCAGAACTCTGTAGGTTCAATGCCAGCCTGGTCTATATAATGAGAACCAGGACAACCAGGGTTGTGGAGGGAAACCTGTCTCAACAAACAAAAATATTAAGATCTCAAACAGAAGTAAGGAACGTGGGGGAAGAGTAGGAGATACTCAGCTGAACTGAGTTTGGGCTCTGTGGTCTGCGCACGCAGAACAGTGAGAGAGGACCAGGCTGGCTTTAGAATCCTCGAGAGTAAGGATGCACACATAAATCTGTTACTCTGCAGGACGGTGGTGGCGCACGCCTGTAATCCCAGCACTTGGGAGGCAGAGGCAGGCGGATTTCTGAGTTCGAGGCCAGCCTGGTCTACAGAGTGAGTTCCAGGACAGCCAGGACTACACAGAGAAACCCTATGTCTCAAAAAAACAAACAAACAAACAAAAAATATTGTAACAGCAGAAGTAGCCACACCCCCAACACCTGCCCCCTTACACCCCCCATCCTGCAGGTACCACCTGGATGCAGCAGGTTCTGAGTCTTATCTTCTGTGAGGGCCACCTGTGGCCCATTCACCACCTCCCCAACTGGGCCCGCATGCCCTGGTTGGAGCAAATCTCCTTCGGCAGCCTCCTCTCCAAGCGGAACACTTCCTGGCCCCGCCTGCTCACCTCTCACCTGAGTGCCGAAGGGCTGTCCCCAGCTCTGAGGAAGGCCAAGGCCAAGGTAAGGGACAGGCACCTTCGTGCTCCTTCAAGTCCTGTGGTGAAGGACACGGCGTGTGCGTAGGTGGGTAAAAATCCCAGCAGCAGCAGACATGGGCTGGAGGGGAGGCAGGGTCTATACAGCAGTGTGGCCGGCCCAGGAGGAGTGCTGGTGAGTCCGGCAGGTTAGGGCGGGTTAGCACATTGTCCAGGTGTAGTGAATGTCAGTGGTTGGCTCTGGGGAAGAGAGATCCCTTCCTAACTCGGTGGGAAGGCTACACCAGACTTCCCGGTAAGTAGGAGATTCTGGTGGAACCTTGACAGGCCGGGCTCACTTTACCCTGCGGTGTGAGAGCAGCCACAAGCTGCCCAGAACCTGAAGGAATGAGGAACAGTGCCCCGTCCCCCAATAAAATGTAAACTGTAGAGGGCTGGAGAGATGGCTCAGCGGTTAAGAGCACCCACTGCTCTTCAAAGGCCCTGAGTTCAAATCCCAGCAACCACATGGTAGCTCACAACCATCTGTAATGGGATCTGACGCCCTCTTCTGGTGTGTCTGAAGACAGCTACAAGTGTACTTACATATAATAATAATAATAATAATAATAATAATAATAATATCTTTTAAAAAATGTAAACTGTAATAATAAAGAAACTAAAACCCACCCCCACGGGCCACCCATTCCCTAGCCATACAGGACTCCACCCTCTGCTGCTCAGGGATCGGGTGTGGTCCACGCCTGGACTGCGGAGGGGGCTGCAGGCCGCCACAGTGCAGCTCCTGTTTCTGCTAGACTGGAGCTGGAGCCCCAGGCTCAATTTCTTTAAGTAACAGCGGCGGGGCAGGGAAGCCCTGAAGGCCGGAGCTCTGAGGTTCAGGACTCTGTCCACCAGGTGGTGTACATGGCCCGGAACCCCAAGGACGTCCTGGTTTCCTACTACCATTTTCACCGCATAGCCGGCTTCCTGCCCAGCCCCAGCTCCTTTGAGGACTTTGCGGATGAGTTTCTCGAGGGCACGAGTGAGTCTCAGGGACCGAGGTGGCTCTCAGAGTCCCCTCGTCACCCAGCCGGTGGGATCACCCTGCTCCTCCCAGTCACGTATGGCTGGGGCCGCAGTACCGTCTCTGTTTTCCCCCCGGTTCAGGTTTCTTCGGCTCCTGGTTTGACCATGTGAAGGGGTGGCTGGGCCTACAGAAGGACCTCACCTTGCTTTTTGTCACCTATGAGGAGCTGCACCAGGTGGGCACCCCTCCCACGTATCCAACAGGCCGCCTCCTCAGTCAAAGCCCTGGCGTGTGGCGTCCCCAGCTCTTCCAGAATATGCGAACTCCTAGCTGCTCCTGATTCAGAGATACTCTCCCGCCGGCGGCTTTCCAAAAGTATATAGACATTACGAGCCTCCTTGGTAGGAGTTTCAAGCAATTCTTATTTTATGTGTATCAGTGTGTGTCTTCGTGTATGTCTGGACCATGTATGTGCCCAAGGTGGTCAGAAGAGGGCATTGACTCCCCTGGACCTGGAATCGTAGATAGTCGTAGCCACCTCGTGGGTGCTGGGAATCCAACCCGGGTCCTCTGCAAGAGCAGTGAGTGTTCTTAGCTTCAGAGTCATCTCTCCAGCCTGAGTTTCAAGACTTCTCTTACATTTATTTTATTTGTGTGTGTAGGTATCTTCAGGTGTTAGTGGGGGCCGGAAGAAGGCATTGACTCCCCTGACGCTGGAGTTACAGGGAGCACCCAGCTGCTTGATGTGGGTGCTGGGATTTGAACCTGCATCTTCTAGAGGAACAACAAGTACTCACAACTGCTCAGCCATCTCTCCAGTCCCAGGAATTTTTTTTTGTTTTTTTGTTTTTTGTTTTTTGTTTTTTGTTTTTCGAGACAAGGTTTCTCTGTGTAGCCCTGGCTGTCCTGGAACTAGCTCTGTAGACCAGGCTGGCCTCGAACTCAGAAATCCACCTGCCTCTGCCTCCCAAGTGCTGGGATTAAAGGCGTGCGCCACCACCGCCCGGCTGCCGGGAATTTTTTAATGTACATTTACAATTTTAATATTGTGGGGAAATAGCTAAGTGGGTAAAGGGGATCCTGGCACGTGCGCAAGGGCCCGAGTTTGATTCCCCAGAACCCATGTGAAAAAGCCAGGTTTGGTACAACATGCGGGAGAGGCAGAGACAAGCAGACCCCTGTAGCTCACCTGGGTGGCCAGCCTAGTCGATCTGGTGAGTTGAAGGCCAGGGATAGACCATTCATCAACCAAAGATAATGGGCAGGCTGGCGAGATGGCTCAGCAGTTAAGAGCACCGACTGCTCTTCCAAAGGTCCTGAGTTCAAATCCCAGCAACCACATGATGGCTCACAACCATCCATAATGAGATCTGACGCCCTCTTCTGGAGTGCCTGAAGGCAGCTATGGTGCACTTAGATATAATAATAAATCTTTAAAGGAAAAAAAAATGGCCTTCTCTGAGGAATGGTACCTGAGATTTTCCTCTGGCCCCTATACACACACACACACACACACACACACACACACACACACAGAGAGAGAGAGAGAGAGAGAGAGAGAGAGAGAGAGAATAATTCAGGGACCAATGAGATTGCTCATTGGATAAAAACATTTGTTGGCCTAGTTTGATCCCTAGAACCCATATGGTGGAGACAGAGAACCGACTCTCTCTCTCTCTCTCTCTCTCTCTCTCTCCTCCCCCTCCCCCATGCCTTAAGTTATACATTCGGCCACTTATTCATCAAAGTGATCTTTGATTCACGCCTGACGGCATTTGAAAATAGAGATAGGCTCCCCTGAGCAGCTTTGGCACGTGGACACAGGCGCTCGATCCGCCCCTCCCCCCAGCCCCTGCACTCTCTAACAGAACAGACAGGCCTGGCCTTGTCATTACTCAGCCCGCCCTGGCACAGGCAGCACATGGCATGCGTGATGCTGGAGAACCTAGAGTTCTCTGAGCCGTTCCAATATTATGTGTAAACAGCGAGATTTTAACTCGGAATGACAAGACGAGATCTACCTCTGCACAGTATGTCTTCCATCCCATCCGCAAGGCTGACCTTTCCTCTGCCTGCGTCGGCTCCAGCTGCTGAGGCCATGTGTGTGCTCAGGGATTTTGGAGAATCCGAGATCTGTTGGTTCTTAGAAACTGTACACAGTTGCCCCCCAGCAGACAGCGCTGGTTTTTGGCCTCAAGACATTAAAACAAGGGAAACAAAACCGACCATGACTAGATTGACATCAGCGGAGGTCTAGGCCTTCCCAACAAAATGAGCCTTGGGACAAAAGTTAAAGCCCAATTTGCAAGTTTTTTTTTCCTTTTAAATCATGTTCTTTAAAGATGTGACGCCCTCTGAGTGTCAAATGCAACATGATCCCGACACGGAGGTATATTAGTACTGGAGGTTTTATTCGAGATTTTCATACCTTGCTTCCAGTCCTTGGTGGTGTTGGCCCGATACTACTCGGGGTACAGACAGCTGTGAGCAGCTGTGTGGCTGCCAGGAGTGGAACCTGGTCACTCTGCAAAGAACAAGTGCTCTGAACTGCTGAGCCGTGTCTCTAGCACCCCACCCATGCCTTCCTCATGACTATGAAATATTCTGTGGTGTAGACATAGCTAAAGAAATTCCTGCCAGGCGGTGGTGGCGCACGCCGGTAATCCCAGCACTTGGGAGGCAGAGGCAGGCGGATTTCTGAGTTCGAGGCCAGCCTGGTCTACAGAGTGAGTTCCAGGACAGCCAGGGCTACACAGAGAGACCCTGTCTTGGAAAAAAAAAAAAGTTCCTTTTGTGGTTGATTTTATGCTGTTTCCAACTGCTTCCTATAACAAATAATACTGAATTGAGTGTGTTTGTTTACACCTCAAGTTATTTGTACTAATTTTTAAAGTTATTATATATAATATATAATAAAATATATATAAATAAATCATATGTATATATGACTTATTTATATTATGTATGTGAGTACACTGCAGCTGTCAGACACACCAGAAGAGGGCATCAGATCCCATTACAGATGGTTGTAAGCCACCATACGGTTGCTGGAAATTGAACTCCAGACCTCTGGAAAAGCAGTCAGTGCACTTAACCTCTGAGCCATCTCTCCAGCCCATACTATTTTTTTTTTTAAAACACATACTGGGGGGATGTGTTGAAGCGCTGTCTCTCTATGTAGCTCTGGCTGTCCTGGAACTCACTCTGTAGACCGCTCTGGCCTCAAACAGAGATCCGCCTGGGCCTGCCTCCTGAGTGCTGGCATTGCCCTGCTTGTTATTTTTATTTTTAAGGATGTGTATATTTGTGTGTCTATATTGCTATTTAAGCATTGGGTCCCTTGGAGCTACAGTTACAGGGTGCTGCACACTGACCTTGGAACTGTCCCAAGGTAACTCTAAACCGTTACATTGTTTCTCTCTACTTGTACTATGTTAGTGTCTTAGACATGTATCCATTCCTCTGAGTCCAGGAACCTCGCAGTACCATCCGGAAGTTAAGTGAATTCCTGGGGCGCCCCCTGGGGCCAAAAGAAGAGGACATCATCCTGGAACACAGCAGCTTCTCCTTCATGAGTCAGAGCGACATGGTCAACTACAGCCTTTTGTCTAACGATATCATAGACCACAGCCAGGGCAAGTTCCTCAGGAAAGGTAGGTTTCCCACCTACCCACCCAACCCCCACCCCCATCCCCCCACTTCCCCAACCCCCAACCGCCACTCCCCCAACCCCCACCCCCCATTCCCCAACCCCCACTCCCCCACTCCCCCACCCCCACACCCCTACCCCCCACCCCCCTACCTCCCCACCCCGCACCCCCACCCCCGCCGCCACAGCCTCCATTCAAATACCCAGGGCCCTCCAAACAAATACCCTTATCTTTTGTTTGTATGTCTTGGTTTTGTTTTTGAGAAAGGTGTCTACAAAGTCCTGGCTGTCTTGGAACTTGCTATGTAGACCAGGTTGGCCTCAAACTCATGGAGATCTTGATGCTTCTGCCTCCAGCGTGCTGGGATTAAAGGCGGTCACCACCCCTGTCCTTTGCATCTGGTTACGGCCCCTGATCTTCCTCCCTGGCCTTCCTCATTCCCCCACAGCATCAGCGTGACACGGAGGTCACCCCAGCCCCTGTGCCATTACTTCTGGTGCCTCCTCGCAGGGGTCCTCTTTAGGCCCCAGGCTATAGCTCTACCTCAGA
This sequence comes from Apodemus agrarius, assembly GCA_964023405.1. Classification (NCBI taxonomy): domain Eukaryota; kingdom Metazoa; phylum Chordata; class Mammalia; order Rodentia; family Muridae; genus Apodemus; species Apodemus agrarius. The sequence continues at coordinate 6,130,057 of OZ030024.1, forward strand.
CCACTCCTCCCAGAGCCACCCACATTCCTGAATCCCTCTCAGAAAGTGCCCTACACTCCACCATTGCCAACTCTCCCAAAAGAAACTGACCTTCTCCATTACTACAGGCAGCATGTCCTAGCTGTGCCTGAGCCCCGCCCCGCCCCGCCCACCCAGTTCTGAAGAATGGAGAGTAGGAAAGGTCTCTAGCTGCCTGAGTACCTGTGGGATGCCTGGATATAGGAAAGAGGGGCCTGTGGATCCTCTTGGCCGCTAAAAGTACGCCTTGCTATTGTCCCTGATAAAACCCCTCGGTGCGCCAGGACCTCCGGCCTGTGTGTAAACTGGACCTTGCCTTTCTCAACAGTCAGAATACTTGGAACTGTCCTCAATGTCCCCAACCAAACAAATCCTCAGGACAGGTCTTTGGGGTACATGAAACCAGACTCAGGCTCCCAACCGCTAGCCAAATGTGTAAACCCCAAGATTTTAACTTGGTCCAAGATGGGGCAGCCACGGGTGCCCATGACCACATCCCGTAGCTGCCATCCAAAGTACACAGCCTAGGAGACATTCTCACAGAGCCCTGGAGGTCAGAGCCAGGGGTCCTCGGGTCACGCCCCTCCCTGCCTGTTACTCCTGCTGTGCCAGTGTTCACAGTTTCTGGCTACGTCACTTTAGGCTCCGTCTTGATTAGGGTGTCATTGCTGTGAAGAGACACGGTGACCACAGGTACTCAGGCAGATAGAGAGGGTGGAGGGTGGGGGGGGGTGGGGTGGGGCTCAGGCAGGCCTAGAACACACTGCCTATAATAATGGAGAAGGTCAGTTTCTTTTGGAAGAGTTGGCAGAGATGGAGTTTGGGGGCACTTTCTAAGAGGTATTCTTTTTTTTTTTTTTAATTTTTATTTTCTATATTCTATGTTTACATTCCAAAGGCTTTCCCCTTTCTAAGAAGTATTCTTATAAAGCAAAACATTTTGTCAGGGCTGGCTTATGGGTTCAGGGGTTTAGTCCATCACCATCATCATCATCATCATCATCATCATCATCATGGCGGGAAGCATGGCAGTGTGCAGGCAGACATTGTGTTGGAGGAGCCGAGAGGGCTACATCTTGATTTGCAGGAAGCAGAAGGAGATTGTGTGACACACCAGGCATAGCTTGAGCATAGAAGACTTCAAGGACCGCCCCCATAGTGACACATTTCCTCCAACAAGGCCACACCCACTCCATCAAGGCCACACCCACTCCAAGATCACACCTACTCCAAGGCCACACCCACCCCAACAAGGCCACGCCCACCCCAACAAGGCCACACCCACTCCAACAAGGTCACACCTACTCCAACAAGGCCACGTGTAGCATCCACACACGAGTCTATGAGAGCTATTCACACCGCCCCTGGTTCTGCTCTTACACTCTGAGGTCACCAGTCACTAGATTAGGCCTCTCTCCTCTTTACCTTTTCTAAATTAAGACATGTTCCCAGGTATCAGATGGGAGGTTCGCTGGCCTCCTACAGGACAGAATTCAGAATGTGGAGATGGAGAAGCGGCTGTCAGTCTCTCGGGAGTTGGCTGGGGTGTGTCCTGTCTTCCGTCCCTGCCTGACTCACACCATCTGCCCTTACTCTAGGTGTTGTGGGGAACTGGAGGGAACACTTTACTCCTGAGCTGAATGAAAAGTTCAACGCTGTCTACCAGTCCAAGATGGGTGACTCTGGCCTCTGCCTCCCCTGGACCATGGACTGACCCCTCTGACCTATCTAGCCTATTCACGTGGGCTTGTCCTGCTGTGCTATGTCCCTGGTCTAGCCTGTCCTCCTACTGTGCTATGACCCTGGTCTAGCCTGTCCTCCTACTGTGCTATGACCTTGTGCTATGACCCTGGTCTAGCCTGTCCTGCTCCTGTGTTATGTCCCTGGACTAGCTTGTCCTCCTCCTGTGCTGTGACGCTGGTCTAGCCTGTTCTCCTCCTGTGTTTTGTCCCTGCTCTATTAATAAAAGCCCAGATCCATATTGTGCAGACTCTGTCCTGGCTTCAGCCTGGGCCCGTATACTATATATACCCTTACCCTGGAACTTGAGGGAAAAAGAGGAACCCCTGCCAGGACCCTCTTTTTTCTTTAGAGCTTGGCCCTTTACTAGGCTGCAGCCCCAAAGCTTTCTTTGGAACCCCCAGATGAGACTTCCCTAGACCCTCATACCCCAGGATCATTCTTCCAGAAGGCAAGGGTAAAATGTAGAAAAGCGGGAGGAGCCTGTGGGGTCCCCAAGGAGACTAAATCTAGACCAGAGAAGTCAAAGCAAGCATTAGGAGCAAACACCAACAATCCCAAGGAAGGGGAAAGGTCTCTGCCCACTGACTGGGCCTCTCAGAGTATGTGGGCTGCCTTCCAAGATGGCCGCCATCGCAGCCACATGCGCACAGCGGCAAGCTTCTGCTCTGAGGGGAAGGGTTGGCGGCACTGGGTATAACGAGGTCCAAGTGGAGCCAGAAAGTCCCTCTCATCCTCCCCATCCCCGGGCGCTGCCCATCTGCCTGAGTTCCGTGGAATACTCTAATGGCAATATGACAAAAATCCATCCCTGGCTTAAAGCCAAGGAGTGACTTGCTCTAAGTTGCTGGCTCCAGAGTCGGTTGATTCAGAGGTCCGTCCTGTTTTCATTATAGCAGCTGTCTGCTCACGCACTGCGACGAGAACAACCCTCTCCAGACCCTCGGGCCTCGGCTCCGCTATTGGAAAAGCTCCCTGTTTTGTTGTTGTTGTTGTTGTTGTTGTTGTTTTTCTGGGTTTTTTTTCTGGTTTTTTTTTTCTGGTTTTTTTTTTTTTTTCTGGTTTTTTTTTTTTTTTTTTTTTTTGCAGGACAGGACATGTTGACTGTGCCACACCAGGCATAGCTTGAGCATAGGAGGCCACCCCCGCGGTGACACATTCCTCCAACACGGCTACACCTACTCCAACCAGGCCAAGAGAATCCAGAAGGCCACACGAGAGCGCAAACTCCTCGGGTCTGTGTGCGGATCCGGGTGCTCCGCCCCTTGGCCTGTGCCAGTGTGGAGCATGAAGGTATCCGGACGCCAAGAACGTTCATCCTGAATGCTGCGGCACGTGGGTCCACTGCTCAGCCCTAACCATGTCCACAAGCAGGGAGGGAGCAGGGAGGAGGCAGGCAGCCGGAGGACTGTGACTGAGCTGTCTCCCTCAGAAGCTTGGTGTCAACACTAAGCCCAGCTTGCCTGCCTCAGACCAGGGGCCATCGAGAGAAGGGAAGGAGGGCACCCTAGAAATGAAATGCAGAGGCAAAGAAGAGCTGCTCCTGATCCTATGGGAGGCAGGGAAGGAACACGCCCCGTTTCGCTGTTTCTTGGGTGAAAATTTAGAGGCAGACCCTCATCAGGCTGAGCAGTCCATCCCAGAGGCCAGGATGACTCCACGCCGGTATCCAGGGGGAAGAGGAACCCAGGGGCGGAGGTATCAAGCACACGGGACTGGGGTTGCCTGCGGAGGGGACAGGACTTGCAACCCTGGACACCAAAGCTAGGAATTCACACATGCTTAGCGAGGATGCTGCAGCTTCTGGGTGTGGTGATACGGCATCAGGAAGCAGAGGCAGGTGAATCTCTGTGAGTTTGAAGCTGGTCTGGTCTACATAGTGAGTTCCTGGACACCCAGAACTCTGTAGAGAGACCCTGTCTCTAAACAGACAGACAGAGAAAGAGAGAAAGAGAGAAAGAAAGAAGAGGAAGGAAGGAAGGAAGGAAGGAAGGAAGGAAGGAAGAAAGAAAGAAAGAAAGAAAGAAAGAAGGAAAGAAGGAAAGAAAGAAAGAAGGAAAGAAAGAAAGAAAAAGAAAGAAAGAAAGAAAGAACGGAAGGAAGGAAGGAATATAATTACATGAGAGCTCCAAGAAGCGTCTGTCTGTCCTGGCTGCAGGGTTGCTCTTAGCAACCCAAGTGCTCCTGCTTAAAGGACAGCTAAATGGCCACAGCCAGGAATGATGTCCCCAGACCTCATTACAGACGCCGTTGTTTATAATGGTTGCAAACGCAGCAGCAGCAGCCTTGACTCTGGACCGTCTGTGTGTCCCCAGAGTGGGAGTTCCTATGACAACAAGTGACTTTTCAGAAGACCCCATGAGCTGGGATGTAACTCAGTCCCCGAGATGTTTGTCAAAGCCTTGAGTATGACCTCAAGCAGTCATAAAACCTAACATAACAGTGCATGCCTGTAACCCAAACACGGAGAGGAAGGATATAGGAGGAATGGACGTCATGGTCACCATTAGCGATATAGTAAGCGGTCTACAAAAGACTCTGGCTCAGAATAAACAGCCCGATGTGGTGGGGCACACCTGTAACCCTAGTGCACTTGGGAGACAAAAGCAGGTGGATCTCTGGGAGTTCAGGGTCAGCTTGGTCTACATAGAGAGTTCCAGGTCACCCAGTGTTAATTGGTGAGACCTTGTCCCAAAACAACAAAGATCCAGGAGGGCCCAGTGGCCTAGAAGCACTGTGCCTCAGCGGCAGAGAAAGAAATGTAAGTCAAGTCCCGGCGCTTGCCGCATGCCCAGAAGGGCTGAGAAGAAGGCACAAGGGGTGGCAGGTGCTGTGGATGGGCCCTGCCTCCTGACCGACTGCGCTCACCCTGGGGCCTCAGGCCGGCCTCCTAAAGCTGAGTTTAGGGATGACCAGAGTAGCCCCCTAGTTAGAGAAGGGTGCACAGCAGTGGAAGGGGAACCTGCCCTCTGTGGGGTGAGAGATACATAGGCAGAACGCTGCAGGACAGTGAGAAGAGGGTTATATGTACAGTGATTCCATGCACATAAGGACCAAAGCCCAGCAAAACAACAGGGGACCTTGTGACCAGCTGGGGAAGTGGTAGCACCAAGGTGCTCCCAGGAGGTGCTCCCAGGAGGTGCTCCAGACCATAAAGAGGCACAGATACTTGTCTCGGGCCGTAATAGCTAATGATCCAGGATGGATGCAGGGTGGTTTTGTTTGTTTGTTTGTTTGTTTGTTTGTTTTGGATGAGTCCAGCAAGGACTTAGGATGGAGCTGAGCCAGTAAGAGCAGGCTCTCTTAGTAATGTAGACAGGAATTGGGATTGGGATGGAGTCCTAAAGGATATACTGATCAACCCTCTACCAGCCTCTCCTTTGGGACCAGGAGCCTGGACTACTCAGTCTTGGGGAAAAAAAGAGAAACTGTTTGAGCCAGAAAGATCTCGTGTCTCTGTGTCTGTGTCTCTGTATATGTGTCTCTGTCTCTGTCTCTCTGTCTCTGTCTCTGTCTCTGTCTCTCTGTCTCTGTCTCTGTCTCTGTCTCTGTCTCTGTCTCTCTCTCTCTCTCTCTCTCACACACACACACACACACACACACACACACACACACAATGACTGAGATCTTCTTGGTATCTATCAGCCTGAAATCCCACCAAGGATGTCTTAAAGTCTAGGCCTCAAGAGATAGCACTGATGCCAGGCGGTGGTGGCGCACGCCTGTAATCCCAGCACTCTGGGAGGCAGAGACAGGCGGATTTCTGAGTTCGAGGCCAGCCTGGTCTACAGAGTGAGTTCCAGGACAGCCAGGGCTATACAGAGAAACCCTGTCTCGAAAAACCAGAGAGAGAGAGAGAGAGAGAGAGAGAGAGAGAGAGAGAGAGAACAGAGAAGCAGCCAAGCAGCCGGCTCTGGCTCTGGAGGTGCCTTAGGACATGTCCCCAAGTCTCATCTTGGTTGCTGAAGTAGATTCCCCCAAAGATAGAGCCCAGGGCAAGGAAGGATGCCTCACAATGACCTCCTTTATCTCAGGACTGTCTCTCAGGGGTATTCTGTTCAACACAGTGACTCTAAGAGGATTTAGTCTGTTTACCCAGGCCATCAGTTCCCCCATCCACAGCCTAGGACATGTAACTCTAGCACCCCGAACAGATGGCTTCTTACCCTACTTCCTCTGGCTGAGATTCTTTCTTATACTTGTAAAAATGGAACCTTCTAGGCTGAAGGCAAACTCCACGCACCCACTTAATGCCTGGATTTTCATGCATGTGGTGAAGGGCAAAGCTCTCTCTCGCACTGGCCTTCAAGCCCCAGTGCCCATTTGCAAACAGGGAACTATGACATACCTGTTCAAGAGAGACACAGGCTTCACCTAGACCCTGCAGATGACCTCTCTAAATCTGGATGTTGTTGTTGGGTTAAAACCCCATAGAATAGACCAACTGGGAGAGTCTTGAAAGAGGTTTGAATAGTTAAAGCGACAGAGGAGTGCAGCCCTTCCCAAACGCACACAGGCACACTCAGACACTCGGTAAAACAACACACACATGCACGTCTTTGTGTGTGCACAGACACGTGCCTAAATGTGCTTGCATGCATGCACAACCAAGGCTTGGCCACCTGGGAGTGGTGCATGGAAGCCTAGCTCAAGACTCGACTGTGTGTTCTTGGCTAAACGCCTTCATTTCTCTGAGTTCAGCTCCCCCTCCCATGAAGTGCACGCACAGCACAGCAGGCAGTGTTTAAACAAACGCTTAGGGAGTTCTGAGGAGGGTGAGAGGAGGAGGAGGAGGAGGAGGAGGAGGAGGAGGAGGAGGAGGAGGAGGGAAGAGAGAGGAGGAGGGAGGACACGCCCCTAGGGCCGGCTGATTGCCCACCGGTGAGGGGCAGCCACAAGCAGGCAGGCGAGGGGCAGGTGTCCGCGGAAACAGCTTCGCTCGCAGCTCCCGTGAATTGGCCGGACTGTCTGACAGCTTTTCAGCCCCCACACCAATTACAGGCACTTAGTCACAGGTTCCCGCCCGCACTTCCTCTCTGCAGCAGGAGAAAGAACAGCCTTGATGGGGCTAGTCCTTCCCACCCCCTCCATCCCGGCCTAGCTCGGATGAGGAACAGGACGGACGGACGGACGGACGGACGGACAGACGGACAGACGGACAGACGGGCATGAATCCATCGAGGCAGAGCTTGGCCTCTGAGGCCCCGTGAGCTCTACAGGAGGGACAGAGAGGTGGCAACACATTTGGGACACACAGATGGAGCTTCAGAAGCTGGCTGTGCCCTTAGACTAAGAAACTGGTCCCCCAAGTCAGACTGAATGCCACCAGTCCATCCTCCCACAAAAGGCTTTCTGCAATGTCAGGGTGTGTGTGTGCTATGTCAGGGTGTGTGTGTGCTATGTCAGGGTGTCTGTGTTCAATGTCAGTGTGTGTTGTGCTATGTCAGTGTGTGTGTGTGCTATGTCAGAGTGTGTGTGCTATGCCATGGTGTGTGTGTGTGTGAAATATCAGGGTGTGCGTGTGCTATGTCGGTGTATGTGTGTGCTATGTCAGTGTGTGTGTGTGTGCTATGTCAGAGTGTGTGCTATGTCAGGGTGTGTGTGTGCTATGTCAGGGTGTGTGTGTGTGTGTGTGTGTGTGTGCAATGTCAGAGTTTGTGTGTGCTATGTCAGAGTGTGTGTGTGTGCTATGTCAGGGGGTGTGTGCTATGTCTGGGTGTGTGTGTGTGTGTGTGTGTGTGTGTGCTATGTCAGTGTGTGTGTGTGCTATGTCAGTGTGGGTGTGTGTGTGTGCAATGTCAGGGTGTGTGTGTGTGCAATGTCAGGGTGTGTGTGTGCTATGTCAGGGTGTATGTGTGCTATGTCAGGGTGTGTGTGTGTGTGCTATGTCAGAGTTTGTGTGTGCTATGTCAGAGTGTGTGTGTGTGTGTGTGTGTGTGTGTGTGCTATGTCATGGTGTGTATGTGAAATATCAGGGTGTGCGTGTGCTATGTCGGTGTGTGTGTGCTATGTCAGGGTGTGTGTGTGCTATGTCAGAGTGTGTGTGCTATGTCAGTGTGTGTGTGTGTGCAAAGTCAGAGTTTGTGTGTGCTATGTCAGTGTGTGTGTGTGTGTGTGTGTGTGTGTGCTATGTCAGAGTGTGTGTGCTATGTCAGGGTGTATGTGTGCTATGTCAGGGTGTATGTGTGCTATGTCAGGGTGTGTGTGTGTATGCAATGTCAGAGTTTGTGTGTGCAATGTCAGAGTGTGTGTGTACAATGTCAGAGTGTGTGTGTGCTATGTCAGGGTGTATGTATGCAATGTCAGAGTTTGTGTGTGCAATGTCAGAGTGTGTGTGTACAATGTCAGAGTGTGTGTGTGCTATGTCAGAGTGTGTGTATGTGTGTGTGTGTGTGCTATGTCAGGGTGTGTGTGTGCTATGTCAGGGTGTGTGTGTGTGTGTGTGTGTGTGTGTACAATGTCAGTGTGTGTGTGTGTGTGTGTGTGTGTATGTCATGTCAGGGTGTGTGTGTGTGTGTGTGTGTGTGTGTGCTATGTCAGGGTGTGTGTGTGCTATGTCAGGGTGTGTGTGTACAATGTCAGTGTGTGTGTGTGTGCTATGTCAGGGTGTGTGTGTGCTATGTCAGGGTGTGTGTGTGCTATGTCAGGGTGTGTGTGTGTGTGTGTGTGTGTGCTATGTCAGGGTGTGTGTGTGTGTGTGTGTGTGTGTGTGCTATGTCAGGGTGTGTGTGTGCTATGTCAGGGTGTGTGTGTGTGTGTGTGTGTGTGTGTTCTTTGTCAGGGTGTGTGTGTGTGTGTGTGTGTGTGTGCGCGCTATGTCAGGGTGTGTGTGTGCTATGTCAGGGTGTGTGTGTGTGTGTGTGTGTGTGTGTGTGCTATGTCAGGGTGTGTGTGTGTGTGTGTGTGTGTGTGCTATGTCAGGGTGTGTGTGTGTGTGTGTGTGTGTGTGTGTGTGTGTGCTATGTCAGGGTGTGTGTGTGTGTGTGTGTGTGTGTGTGAGTGTGTGTGTGTGCTATGTCAGGGTGTGTGTGTGGCAGGTCAAGCTGAAGAACCGTGCCCGTAAGTAATGTGGGTCCTAATCAATGAGGCAGCTGTGTGGCTCCACCTGAAGTCTCTCCTCTCCTAACAGTGACACCAGCCAGGGCTGAGTCTTAGCAAACTGAGAGAGGGGGGACCACGAGGGGTACTCTGAGGTCATTAGACATTTAGCCATGAATTACTGCAGGATGGAAGGCCACTGGGGCTGGGGACTCATTCTCACGACGCTGGCCATGGGCCGCTCCTGTCAGTCATCAGCCCCAGGGGGCTCATATGTCAACTGAGCAGGACAGTACATGGTATCTGTAGGGATTTTGTGTATTTGTTTTTGTTTTTCAGGACATGGTTTCTCTGTGTAGCCCTGACTGTCCCATAACTCAGTCTGGATCAGGCTGGCCTTGAACTCAGAGATCTGCCTGCCTCTACCTCCTGAGTACTAGGATTAATGGCGTGTACCCTCATCACCCAACATTTTTTTTTTTTTTTAAAAACAGGGTCTTATTATGTAGCCTTACCCAGTGTTATGGTTTGTATATGCTTTTCCCAGGGAGTGGCACTATTAGGAGGTGTGGCCTTGTTGGAGTAGGTGTGTCACTGTGGGTGTGGGGTTAAGAACTTCACTCTAGTTGCCTGGAAGTCAGTCTCCCACTAGCCGCCTTCAGATGAAGATGTAGAACTCTCAGCTCCTCCTGTACCATGCCTGCCTGGATGCTGCCATGTTTCTGCCTTGATGACAATGGACTGAACCTCTGAGTCTGTAAGCTAACCCCAATTAAATGTTATCTTTTATAAAACTTGCATTGGTCATGGTGTCTGTTCACAGCAGTAAAACCCTAACTAAGACAGAAATTGGTACCAGTGTAGTGGGGTATTCCTGTGACAACCTGACCATGTTTTGGGGAGGACTGTGGAAGGACTTTGGAACCTTGGGCTAGATGGTCCATTCAGTGTTGAGACCTCTGTGAGATGTTGTGTAGGAGCTGGGAAGATATGTTGAGAACAGTGCAGAAGATGGAGGCCTGGCTTGTGAATTTTCAGAGGGAAGATTAAAGACTCTTATCAGGGCCATGAAGATTCTGTGGTTTTGGTTAGCTGGGGCTGAAGAATCAGCTGTGATTAACAAGATACCAGAACCACTAAAGCAAACCTTTGTGTTACTGGGACTATTGATGCTGGTTAGCTGGAGCTAAGAAATTAGCGGTGATTACGAAGAAACCAGCATCACTGAGTTGAAATCTTCTGGGAAGTGTTTTCTGAGAGCACAGGTGTGTTCCAGATAGCCACGGTTGTATCTCGTGCTGTAGCAGGACTTGGTACTGTGTAAGAGTCACCCAGGTGGTACTGGTTTTGAAGGCATGAAGAATAGCTGAGGCTTGGTACTGTGAGAGACCATGGAAGGCCATTGGTGAAAGTGTACCCTCAGTTGTAATTGATGGCCCAGGACTGAAGGGGTCATGGAAACGAGCTGAGGTTTGGCACCACGAAGAAAGCCTATGAGAGGCTATTGGTGAAGCCTAGTTACAGCGGAAGATAACAGTGTTTTGGAGATGCCAGTACTATGCAATGACCACCAAGGACAGCAGCAGCAGTGGAGTACAGGCAGCTGGAGCCTAGAAGACAAGGTGTGTGCTACAAAGGGCAGAGCTGGAGAAGTGATCCAAGCCCTTGGAGGAGCCCAGAAGATCGTGAAATGGATCCCAGACATTGAGTCATTGGAGTTTGAGTTTTGCTTTTTATTGTGACTGTGCCCTGATATTTTTCCCTCTTGAAAGAAGGTATTTTAGTGGAGCCCACAGTTAAGAGACTGAATTTTTTAAAAGACTTTGAATTTTAAGATATTGGATATTTTAAAGGGATTGAACTTTTAATATGTGAAGACTGTAGGACTTTTAATGTTATTTAGATCTTGTGAATAAGAAAGTAAGGGTTAAGGCTTAATAGTGATATGTTGGTGTGTCAAGTTGACAAGGGGTCAATTGTACTGGCTAGTTTTGTGTGTCAGCTTGACACAGGCTTGAGTTATCATAGGAAAAGGATCTTCAGTTGGGGAAGTGCCTTCATGAGATCCAGCTGTGTGGCATTTTCTCAATTAGTGATCAAGTGGAGAAGGATCTCTTGTGGGTGGTGCCATCTCTGGGCTGGTATTCTTGGGTTCTATAAGAGAGCAGGCTGAGCAAGCCAGGGGAAGCAAGCCAGTAAGGAACTATTCTATTGTGCAGGAATAGAAACCCGGACTAATACACCCAGCCTAGAATTTACTATGTAGTCCAGGCTGTTCTTGAACCTACAGAAGTCTGATACATCCACTTTCTGAGTTCTGGGACCACTTAGCACACTTGGTATTTTAATGACCCAGCTATAGAAGTTACCTTGGGCCCCAAGTCCACCCAAGTTCAAAAAGACAGAATGTGAGCCTACCTCCCAGGGGTACACTCAAAGCCCTGGTAAGCAGCCATCCCCGTCTCTGGTAGACAAGGAAGGAGGATTAGACCACCCCAGACAGAGGCGCCCCATCTCAGGCCAAAAGCTGTTAAAAGTTCTCAGGTGGTTTATTTTATTTTATTTATTTATTTATTTATTTATTTATTTATTTTTTTCTGTTTTGCTTTTCCGAGACAGGGTTTCTCTGTGTAGCCCTGGCTGTCCTGGAAGTCACTCTGTAGACCAGGCTGGCCTCGAACTCAGAAATCGGCCTGCCTCTGCCTCCCAGAGTGCTGGGATTACAGGCGTGCGCCACCACCTCCCGGTAAGTTCTTAGGTGTTAAAAGCGAGAGCTGGTTAGCTGATGAGCCAGGGCCTCCAATGCTGCAGAGCCTGTGGAGAAGGGCTGATCCCAGAGCATGCTTGAGTCACCCCAGGGTGAGTCCCAGAGGGGTGGGCTGCGGGGCCCGTGGACACTCTAGGACCCCCTAGTATAGCCAACTTGGAAATTCTCCACCCAAGGCCCTCGGGTTATTCTTATGCGGTATGCTCGAGAGAGGCTCCACCTTGAGTCTCTGGGGATGCATTCTATCCATGTTTGCTTTTGTGTTTTCTATTGTGTTTGCTTCACACAAGCTCCTCTGGATTCCAAGATCGGATGGCACACACCTTAAGGTAGCAAAGGGGATGAAAACAGGAACTCCTGCCAATCAAGGAGGTACCGGCCCTGCCCCCACCAGCGTCTGATCCAGGCGAGTCCCTCTACTAACCTGAGCCTTGATTTCTCTGTGAGGTAAGAGTGTAGGACATGCTTCTGGACCGGGTTCCTCGAGTGCTGAAAGAAACTCACCTTCTCCTGGCTTTGCGATCTCTTGGAAGGACTGCCCCTTTCTCATCCCTCCAGGGGTAGTGTACTGGCTGGTTTTGTGTGTTAACTTGACACAGGTTGGAGTTATAGGAAAAGGAGCTTCAGTTGGGGAAGTGCCTCCATGAGATCCAGCTGTGGGGCAATTTTTCAATTAGTGTTCAAGGGGGGAGGGCCCATGTGGGTGGTGCCATCCCTGGACTGGTAGTCTTGGGTTCTATAAGAGAGCAAGCTGAGCAAGCCAGGGGAAGCAAGCCAGTAAGGAACATCCCTCCATGGCCTCTGCATCAGCTCCTGCTTCCTGACCTGCTTGAGTTCCAGTCCTGACTTCCTTTGGTGATGAACAGCAGTGTGGAAGTGTAAGCTCAATAAACCCTTTCCTCCCCAACTTGCTTCTTAGTCATGATGTTTGTGCAGGAATAGAAACCCTGACTAAGACAGGTAGCTATCCCAAACCCCTCCACACTGACGCCTCTACATGCATAAACCTCTTCCGCCTGCTGCTGCTGGGGTCCCAGGCTCCTTGGCTTCACCAGAGAAGAACTCCAGGCAAATCTAAGGACTGTCCGGCTTTTGCACTGTGCAGACTAGGTCAGACCTGGCTGGCACCCTGGGTCCCACCCTGCTGGTGTCTCTTTCCCCATATATCCATGGAAGGTACATTTCTCTCTTGTCCTCTCTGTCCCCCAAAGAGCCCAACATCCACCGGCCCTTCCGGAATCGTAGCCAGGTTACCATGGCGATGTCTATTATCCGGGCTTAACAGGAGATGAATCAGGAGCTAAAAATAGCCCCAGAGTGGATAGATAGATTGATAGGTGGGTGGGTCTGGTTCAGGGTTGGGACAATTTGTTTTTCTCAGACAAGATAATTGAGAGGAAATCTCAATTAAAAATTCCACCCCCACTCAGACAGGTGGAAGCTGCCCTCAGCCGACAGCTTGCAGCGCATGTGATGTCCTGGGTGCAAGCCAAAGTCACTTAGGCTTGCTTTTCCCTTCCTGACACATCAGCTGAGGGGGGGAAAAATCCCAGGACCGCAATCCTGACTGGTGTGGGTGACCTGGTGAGCCTGATTCTAGGGAAGTTCACGACAGATCCCCTGAAGCAAGAAAGTCAGAGGCTGTGAGAATGAGAGATACTTTATTATTCCCTAAGCTGCCTCCCACAGACCCGCCCGCCCAGCAGCTCCGGAATGGCCACAGGTTGGAGCGGCACCAGGTAAGACAGAGAAACCTACAGGGACAAAGTGCCTAGCTAGCGGTGTCCTCAAGGGTTGGGGCACTGCCTCTCTCCACAGGATCAAATGACAAGATTCTCCAGGTAGACAACCCCCTCACCACGCTGTCACCACCCTTTCTATAGCTGAGCTGCCAGGATTAAGACAGGCGTGGTCCTACCCATCTCTCTGGGCCAAGCTGGGCTTGAGGGCTCTTCTGAAGTGGTGCTTTGATTGACACCTGATTGCAGGAGATCAAGCTCAAGCAAGAGGGAGACCATCTTCATAGCTCCAGTTCTCTCAGAATACTCAACTCCACGCCTGTTGGGTGCAGGGAGGCCCAGACCTGGGGGAGCTGCTGATTTCTGTCACTCCACAAGGCCTGGATTTCTTCATGTTGGGGGGTAGGCTACGGACCCAGGCCAGCGGAACACAGGAGCAGAACTGGGGTCTGGGCTGGGTGATCAGCTTCTGAGGGGTCTCTGGGGGCACCGGAGAGGCCGTAGATGGACATATACAGCTCAGAGCCCCGCCCCCGACATCCTCAGGGCGCTGAGCTGGCTCCGGCCTCTCCAGTCTGGGCGCCAAGGCTTCGAGGCGGCAGCTCCTTGTGGCTGTAGTACTCAACCACTTGCTTCGGCACCTCGGCCAGCACGCACTTGGCCAGCGCCGCGGGGGACGCCTGGGTTCAGAGAGAACATGGTTTCGCCTGAGGAACTTCTCCGTCCTTATCCCCCTATCTGGGTCACAATCCCAGGACTCAAATCTACTTAAGGGACATGTGACTCGGCAGTCGGTTGAGCTGCTAAGGACACAGGCTGGAAATGCATCCACCGAGCCCCTAGACTGTCCTAGCATTAGCTGATAGAGGGACCCACGACCGTCCCCAGTATGTCTGTGCTGGGGACATCTCTCCCAGCACAGCAGGAAATGGCAGGGGGTAAAGTGGGGCCACCAGGTACAGGTACACCCTCATGCTCGCTCATGAACATGTATGTGGAGAGTCCTGACATGTTTACTGTGTGGTGGGCATGTGGGGCTATGTGCCAGGTCCATGAGCCCCCACTGCCCCCTCTGTGCCATAGGTTTTAGGGTCAGAGCCCCCTGCTCAGGTGGTCATAGTGGACAAGGCCGACCGGGAGCCATGCCTAGGGCCTGCTCTTCCGCCTGACATTAAAAGCATAGGGCCTGGGCTGGAGAGATGGCTCAGTGGTTAAGAGCACTGACTGCTCTTCCAGAGGTCCTGAGTTCAGTTCCCAGCAACCACATGGTGGCTCACAACCATCTGTAATAAGATCCGATACCCTCTTCTGGTGTGTCTGAAGACAGCTACAGTGTACTCATATACATTAAATAAATAAATATATATTTTTAAAAAAGTGTGGGGGCGTATCCTGAGCAAGGAAGCCATGCATGTGGGGAGCAGTGGGGACTGCCCCCAGGGACCAACTCTCAAGGCCACCCCCCCCTTCCAGCCACTTACGTTCTTGAGCTCACGGAAGGGCACAAACTGCACGATGTCCCGTAGCGCGGGCTCGCCCCGCGGGGACCGCAGGACCCCGTCATCCCCGTCTAAGATCTGCATATCCGTGAAGTCAGCGTTGCCCACCCCAACGATGATGACAGACATGGGCAGGTGGGAGGCGCGCACGATGGCCTCTCGGGTGTCCGACATATCCGTCACCACACCATCCGTGAGGATCAGCAGTATGTAGTATTGCTGGAGGCATCAGAAGGAAGTGGGGGTGCTGGTCGCTGAGTCCTCCCAACGCCACACATCCAGCTCCAGTCCCCCCACCAGGAGGAGCCATGCTGTGTGCACCTCTCCAGAGCCCAGGCTGTTTTTGTAGATGCACAACACAATGCTCACGACAGTCCTAATCACAAATCACTGTTGGCCGCTGTGCAGCACAAAGCTCAGTGCTCCGCCTATCTTGGCACTGCAAAACCCACTTTACAGACAAGACCACCTAATCGGGGCTTGAACCCAGGTCTCACACCAGAGGAGGGCAACACCTGGAAGGACAGAGGCCCAACACCTTGACACCAGAGTGCCCAGTGCATGCTTCAAGAGTGACAAGAGTGAGAAGTGTTTCAAACAGAAATCCATTCTCATCGTCAAGAATACAATACCTGGGGGGTGGGGGAGGGGGGCGGAGAGATGGCTCAGCGGTTAAGAGCACAGTCTGCTCTTCCAGAGGCCATGAGCTCATTTCCCAACAGCCACATGGTGACTCACAACCATCTGTTACTGGATCCCATGCCTGCCTCTGGTGTGTCAGCGACAGGATGATGATATACATTAAATAAATAAATCTTAAAAAAAAAGATTATGTTTTTTTGGTGTGCACCTAATCCCAGCACTACGGAAGCACAGGGAAGATGATCCCTGAGTTCCAGGCCAGCCAGGAACACATGCAGAGACAGCAGAACTGGAGAGAGGGCTCACTGGCTAAGAGCGCTGACTGCTCTTACAGAGAACCTGGGCTAGATTCTCAGCCCCCACGTGGTGGCTCCCAACCATCTGTAGCTCCAGTTCAAGTGGACCCAGCGCCCTCTTCTGGCCTCTGTGGGTACTGCATGCACACATGCAGGCAAGAGACTAGTGTACATGTAATATTACAAAAAAAAAAAAATGTTTAAGAACTCGGACAAGGGCTGGAGAGATGGCTCAGCGGTTAAGAGCACTGACTGCTCTTCCGGAGGTCCTGAGTTCAATTCCCAGCAACCACATGTGGCTCACAACCATCTGTAATGAGATCTGATGCTCTCTTCTGGTGTGTCTGAAGACAGCTACAGTGTACTTACATATAATAAATAAATAAATAAATAAATAAATAAATAAATCTAAAAAAAAAAAAAAAGAACTCGGACAATTGGAGTTGAAGAGACAGTTCAGCAGTTAAGAGCACAGACTACTCTTCCAGAAGACCTGGGTTCATTCCCAGCACTCACATATAAGCCCACCACCATCTACATACAGGCAAATCACTCATACATATAAAGTTTTTAAAAACTCTGGTAACAGAAACCATAAGTGTAACTATGTGTGGGGGTGGCTAGAGCCTGTGATTCTAACCCTGGAGAGGGTGAGACAGGAGAGCTGCAGCAAGGGCTAGGCTAGCATAGGCTACATAGTGAGTCCCAGGCCAGCCTGGGCTAGAGTGAGGGCCTGTCTCAAAAATAAACAAGCCCCACTAGAAGTAAAACAAAACTTTCCTAGGTAGGCAACAAAGTTTATGTTTCTGCTTACTGTGTAAAAACTGGGCTCAACCCCCAGCACCAAATAAAAATGAATTTCCTGAAAGTAATGCTCATACTGTGGTCAGGAGAGGTGATCTTGGTGCCTGTAAGAGGCTGTCCTTGCCGGGCGGTGGTGGCGCATGCCTGTAATCCCAGCACTCGGGAGGCAGAGGCAGGCGGACTTCTGAGTTCGAGGCCAGCCTGGTGTACAGAGTGAGTTCCAGGACAGCCAGGGCTACACAGAGGAACCCTGTCTCAAAAACAAACAAACAAACAAACAAATAAACAAAAAAGCTGAAACTCAGGGTATTTACAAAATGCATGAATGTCCTCAAATCTCTGAGCTTGGCATTTAAAGACAGTTGTAATCATAATCTTTCAATTGTATGTGTGTTTTATCATAACAAAATAGTTAAATCAATTTTGTTCAAAACATAAGCAAAACGAAGCCCAGCACCCATGACCCAAAGCGGCCCTAGAAAAGAATTCTGCAAAGCTCTCGGCCATGTTGCTGGGACTTTCCTCTAAGTGTGAGATTAACTCAAGGTGAAAAAGTGAAAATGTTTAAATTCAGGAACAAGTGGCCCGTAGGCATTTATTGGTCAAGAGTGTGGATCTATGGGAATCGCCTTGCAAGTTCTTATTTTTAAAGTTAAAAAGGGAAGATATCACTGTGTGGGATGCATACATGCCCACGTGGTCAGGGGCCAATGCTCCTGCCTCGCTCCTCTCCCTGTGCACAGACTCTGGGAACCAAGCCCAGGGCGATAGCCATGCATGGCAGGCACCGCAGCAACCGCCTGGCCATTCCCTGACTTTGGGGAAACATTATGAGACTCAACTCTTGCTTTGTTTTGTTTTGTTTTTTCAAGACAGGGTTTCTCTGTGTAGTCTGGCTGTCCTGGAACTCACTCTGTAGACCAGGCTAGCCTCAAACTCAGAAATCCACCTGCCTCTGCCTTCCAAGTGCTGGGATTAAAGGCGTGTGCCACCACTGCCTGGCTAAGCTATAGCTTCTTAAAGAGTTCAGAAGGACACTTAATACATGAGGCAGGAGGGGGGGGGGGAGAGGAGGAGAGGATAACCGGGTCCGGGGAGGGGAGGGCAAGGGAGGGAAGGAAGAGGCAAGCTGTAGCTACCATGACCTAATGGATGGCCACGAGTCATTCGAGAGTCTGCTCGCCTGTAAATACGATTTTCTTTTTCTTTTTTCTCCAAAATGAAAAATTAAGAGTGAGCAGCAGGCCAGCTGCGTCTCAGCGACACACAGAGGGCTACAAAGAGCAGAAGACAACCCTGAGGAAAATGTGCACACTGAGCACGCCTGAAAGAAAGCAGACGTGTGACACATGCAGAGGCGCAGAGGGACAGGAGGGAAACTGAGGCAAACCTGTGTCCGTCCTGGATAGCCAAGGGCTGGCTTTGAAGCGATTCATTCAGTCCCGTGGCAGAACTCAAAACGAGCTGCCTGGGGCTCTGAGGGGGCCACCAGCTGACTACCTACGCTCACCCACCCTGTACTGCCCGTGGCTGCTTTTGCACAGGACGCTACCCAGATAACTGCCGCCCTGGCTCTCCCCCACGACTACACACACACACACACACACACACACACACACACACACACACACACGGCTAACAGGTGCCGCAGCGGGATGCGTGCAGTGCCTGTCCCCGGTGACCTACAGAAGCCTCCCCCGTGCGCTCCTCAGCCGCTGCCATGCGGGCCACCTTGGAGATGATCGGTGCCACGTTGGTGGGGCCGTAGAGCTGGACCTTCGGCAGGCAGTTCTGGTAGGCCTCCACCACGCCCTGGATCCCTGCGGGGGATGGAGGGGTGAGCCTGGCCCGATGCGGCACTGCGCCAAACCCGCCCCCAGCTCCTACCTTCACACTCGTCGTCCTCGGGGTTGAAATTGATGGCGAAGTCGTGGGACACCTGGTGGGGACAAGAGTCAGACGAGACCTTCCGGGGACCAGCTCGATTCCCACTTACTGGGAGAAGCCGGGTTGTTGCTTCTCGACCCTTCTGTCCACGGATAGAGGAAGCCAAGGAAGGCGGACAGACAGACGGACTAATGTTGGGCAATTACTTTAGTGTCTGGGCGAAATAGTAACTGCCGCTTTTTGTTTGTTTGTTTGTTTGTTTGTTTGTTTTGTTTTTGTTTTTTGGGTTTGTTTTTTTTTTTTTTTTTTTGAGACAGGGTTTCTCTGTGTAGCCCTGGCTGTCCTGGAACTCACTCTGTAGACCAGGCTGGCCTCGAACTCAGAAATCCACCTGCCTCTGCCTCCCAGAGTGCTGGGATTACAGGCGTGTGCCACCACTGCCCGGCAGAACTGCATCTTCTAAGGGACATTAACCAATAACTCCCCTCTCCTACAGCATCTGTGTTACTTTCACCCTGGAAGGGCCAACCGTCAGTCTCTGGCCCACAGGCTGGGGTCTCCCTCCCTCCACCCCCACCCCCAGAGGGAATGGTGACAACCAGGGCTCTTACACCCAACACACTCCTTCCCAGGGAGGCACAGGCCTAGGCAGAAGGGAGGAGGAAATAAGGAGAGGCGGCCCAGCCCAGGGCTCTCCTACCTCATACTTGGGAGGGATCCGGGCTCCAAATCCCAGAGCGGAAAATCGCTTATCACTGGAAAAGAGGCGAAACAGATGGCCCCAGGAGCCAGGTTCCCTCGTGAGTGGAGTGGACCCTGGAGAGGGATGAGGCCTGGGCCTTGCTGGGTCTGAAGCGGGGATCGCAGGCATGTGATCCCCACAAGGGGAAGCTAGGGACCTGAGCGGAGACCGTCCACAGCCCAGGCAGGAACCGGGAGGGCTGACAGCACAAGACTGGGAGCTGCTCCCGGTCCTTCCTCCAAAGGACCCTGACCTGAGGGCGCAGCTCCTGAAGGCCACCTACTCTGTCCCACTGTACTCTCTGCTCTCCCATAGAGAGGGAGAGGAGTCCCGTGGGCAGGGAGCTCAGGGCAGGGATGTGGGCCGTAGTGTGGCGCTCGGAGACCAGACCATCCGGGTTTGCCCTCAGCCCCTACCTAGTCAGACACCCCAGTCTCGTGGCACTTTCCCGCCCTATAAAATGATTTCCAACCAACGCCCAGGTCTGTGTCACAGTGAAGGGATATGCACCCTTGTTAGAGACATAACCCACCGTCCCCCCACCCCCACCCCCCCACCCTCGTCCCCCGAAGGGTCTGTACCCAGGGTCGGCTGAGCGGCATGTCTACTGGGTCTACTGTCTGCCTCTGCTGGATTGCTGCAGACACCCCCCATCTTGCTTGAGCTCATTCTCCTGCACATCCGGTGTCAATCAAAGCTTCCGAAGAGCCCCCAAGGCCAGCCTGGCCCAGAGAGATGGGTGGGGCCGCACCTGTCATAATCCTGGCAGACCTCGCCCACTGCCACCAGGGCCCTCAGGTACTCATTGGGCTGGTACGGGTTGATGTGGTGGAGGGAGCAGCTGTTCCTCGGGTCACCATTGGAGGCTGTGAAGTCGATGGCTACCTGCAGGGACCGGGATGATGGACGTCACCGTGCACCTGTGCTCTCTGCGTGTGCGCTTGTGCACACACACTCACACACACACACACACACACACACACACACACGTTCATACACACACACACACTCTCACACACACACACACACGCGCGCGCGCGCGCTCACTCACACACACGTTCACGCACACTCTCACACACACGCTCACACATACTCGCTCACACACTCACACACAGACACATGATCTCACACACACGTGCATATGCACACACGCGCGCGCACACACGCTCTCACGTGCACACATGCTAGCACACGCTCACACACATACACACACTCTCTCACACACGCACGTGCTCTCACACACACAGACACACACGATCATACACACACGCTCACACACACTCACACACACACAGACACATACACACACTTACACACACATGCTCACACACACATGCACGTGTGCGCTCTCGCATGTGCACACACACAGAGGCAGACACTCACACACATATGCTCACATACACATGCTCTCGCGTACACACACACTCGTGTGCATGCACACACACATACACACGCGCTCACATGTGTGCACACATACACACTCACACACACTTGCATGTGCGCACCACACACACACACACACACACACACACACACTGGACAGGATACCCGAGCCCAGCTTGATGTCCAGAGCCTAGCATCTCAGCTTCTTCCCCAGCTCTGCGCAAGCATCACTGTCCACTGGAACGACTCACTATACCCTCGGAGATGGGGGGCTCCCTGGACCCTGAAAACCCCAAGTGTCCCCCTTGGAATCCCAGGCCGCTGGTGACCCTGTCCTCTGGGAGACCCTTTGAGCTGGACTCCCCTCAGAGGGGCAAGGCCCGTGGAAACTCTCTCCCTCCACCTCCCACCTCATTTCAAGGCCACCTTGGGTGTGGCTCTCTGTTCGGCAGCACAGCCTAGCTGTGTGTGAGCGCAGGTATAGGAGTCTGAGATGGACTCCCCTGGACCACCTGTGACCTGCCCAAGGCTAGCCCCCATTAGCTAAGTACCCATTCTTCAGGTGTTTCTTGTTCTTCTCCTGTCCCTATAATTGTGTAGAAGGGAAGTCCTGGGTGCTGCTGGGGGTGGGGGGGCGGGGCTGGTCCTCAACTCCTGCATCCTTCCCTTCATCAGCATCAGGGGAAAGACACAGGGGGGTGTAGATGAGAACAAATAGTGCCTGGGAACCTGACCCTCTTGGTCTGCTCCTGCCCAGTTGGCTGGGGCAGCACAGAGCGGGTGTGGGGTGAGTGGGGTACGGGTGGGCGGGGTTGGGGAGGCAGGACCCCCAGACTTACCGTGCAGTGAATCTGGCAGCCACCCATGATGTAATCCAGGAAGGAGTGGACCCTGTGGAGCTTCCGGGCAATGCGGTTGGCAAAACCACTGGTGACCCCTCACCCCACCCGACTCCACCCAGAAAAGCAGGTCCCTGCGTCAGTGGGGGAGGGGCCTATTGAGGATCTCTCCCTCCTCCCTCACCCTGCCCACGGTGACACCCACCGCACCTCAGACAGAACTGTACCTTCAGAGAATCAAGAATCATCTGACAACCCCCCGCCCCCTCCCCCGCCCCTGCTAACCCATCTCCCTAGGGGCTCCGGGTGGGCGGGACCGAGTCCCCTGGGGAGGGGGGAAATGGCTCACCTTCAGGTCTGTCAGGATCACCACCCCGGAATTCTTGTAATTGCGCTTCTTCTGTTTGTACTTGGCATTCACACAGTCCCACTGGGCCTGGCACAGGGACAAGGACAGGCAGCAGCTCCACCGGGAGCAGCAGTATTCAGGCCCCTCCCCCACGGGGGCCAGGAGCCCCTGGATGTCCCTGCTGGGGACCCCACACTCCCCAAGGCTGTCTCCAACAGTGCATACAAAGCCAGTGCTGCCCCGTGGGGGCTAGAAATGGCCTCTGTGGGGACACACCCATTTCACAGGGGAACAGTCGGGTACACAATGGAACAGAGACCAGCCATGTAGATGAGGATATGAGCGAGATAGGGCCAAGGTTGGACCCTGCACACACTGCAGCCTTGGCCTGTTGGTCAGCCATATTCTGAGCCTGTAGATCTTCCTGGGGGACACCAGGGCCTGAGAAAGAACCCAGGGTGACTCCCCCAGCACACCCACCCAGCTACAGAGGGTTAGGCAGGTCCCAGGAAGGGCATCCCTCCCACCTGGACACACAGAAGGACACGGTTGCTCACACGGTCACTTGCTTGCAGGCCCCTGTTCTGGCCTCGTGGTGGATGTCACTGTTCTTTGTCACCTTCGTGCCTTCTCTGGGGTGGGGTAGAATGACTAGCCTCCCAGAGACCCACTAGAACAAGTCAGAACCTGGTTGGGCCCAAGATGGGCGGGCAACTCACCTGCTCCTCCTCAAAGGCCTTCTGCATCTCTGCGAAGGTGGTGGTGAAGTCGCCAATGAAGTCATGCTTCCCTCGCGAGTCATAGTCCCAGACCAGGCACTGGGGGGCGAGCCCAGGCCTCTCAGTGGGGGTGTTCCTCGGGGGACCTGAGGCCCTCCCGGCCCTGGGCAGGTCGTCATCTATCATCCGCTCTGTGGTCTTCCCTTGGCCACAAATCCTAACTCTCCAAATACTCCGCTGGTCTGGAGAAACTGGACACCTGCCCGTGGGTCCTGGCCCTGCCCCTGCCCCGTGGCCACGCCCCAAACTCCCTGGCCACGCCCCCATGGCCACGCCCCGAATTTCCCTCCAAAGCCCATCCCCCCACCTTCAGAGGCCGCGTCTCCTCGCAGCTGCAGAGTGAATTCAGGGACACCTTGAAGGATTCCCACACTGGGTTAAGGTTGTTCTTCACTACCTGTGGGCCAGAAAAGACTGACCTGGGTGGGAACCCCAAGGGAGCTAGGGCCCAGGGAGCTCTGGAATCCTTAGGTCATAGGCCCCTTCGCTGGGGTACAGGGCTCTCAGTCTCAGCCGTGCAGGGGTACTTGGGTGGCAGCCTGAATCCTGCCCCATGGAGACTGGGTACCAGGAGACTGGGCCTGTTTCAGGCTGCAAGCAGAATTGGTGTAGCCCAGACCCTCCCAGTCTCCACCCCCTCCGCCCCTGACCCTAATAGCTTCAGCCTCACGCCAACCACCTGGGCTGTTTTCTCCTTAAATAGATTCTTTTTCCCCTCAAATTAATTTGTCTCAAAAGGGAACTCTCTCCCCGCTGTAACTAAAATCCTGTTTCCCTGCAGGAGGAAGCAGGTATCCCTAAAAATAGGACCGGTAACAACAGAGACGCCACGCTAAATCTGGGCGGACAGAGAGCCAACCCTGCCAGCTGTTGCATCCATCGAAAGAGAGGGGAGGGCCTTGGAAGTAAAGACACCCCCCCCCCCAGCCACTGGGTCGTGGCAGCTCCCTGCCCCTCCCTGCCCCTCAGCTGGGAGGATGCTGGGCCCATTTCCGGTCACCTGATTTGACCCCTGAAGCCCCTCTGGCGTCTGGCAGCGCGACCCTCACCTCTGTCCGGTACACCAGCTGCTCACTGCCGTCATCATTGACCCGATACAGCTCTAGGAAGGGGTCCGACTTGCTGAAGAGGTCCTGGGGCGGCAGAGGGTGTGCTGGCAAGAGGGCTAGGCAGCTGCGGGCCTGAGGATGGCTCCGTCCCTCGCGGCTGGACGCCAGCCTGCCGGCTTCACCCTTTGCAGTGTAGAAACTCACCCCCTCCCCACAGCTCCAGTTCGCCCAGGCATAAAGCGGGTTGGAAACACTCCCCCAAAGCCTGCCGTGATAAGGACTCTCCGTTCCGAGCCTTTGCTGGCTTCACCCATGGGGACCCTTACTTAGCCTGTCCCCGGGTGTTTCCACAGACCTCACCTCTGCTGCTTGGAGTCTAAACAGTTGTCCACACCTCACCCTACCCCCACCCTTGCTTGCCCCAGCTTAAATATCTCAAGGGGGAAGAGGACCCACGCAGGGTCAGTTTCCAACCCGTGAGAGGAACCGATGAACCAGGCTCAGTCCCAACTCAACACAGTGACCTCTCTGTCCCCCTGGCCTCTCTCCCGTCATTAAATATGTACCCTGCTGGTCTGATGGTCACATGCCAAGGCGTGATGCAGAACGAAGCTCTCCACTACTGCATATTGCAATCCGGTGTGTGCGCGTGTGTATGTCCACACGCGTGTGTGCGTGTTTGTCCCGTGCAAGCATGTGTGTGTAACAAAGCTCTCTACTACCGCATATTGCAGTGTGCATGTGCATGTGTGCACTGTGCACGCGCGTGTGTATGTGTGTGTACGTGTGCATGCATGTGTGTACATGTGCATGTGCCTGTGTGTACATGTGTATGTGCATGTGTGGGTGCATGTGTGAGCATGTATGCATGAGCATGTGTGTTTGTGTGTGTTCACGTGCATGTGTGCATATGCGTGTGTGTGCACATGTATATGCATGTATGTGTAGCTGAGAGGGTGACGGCCATGTCTGTGATGACCGTAAAGTGTAACGGTTAACAATGAATGTGGTAACCAGGACTGTGACAGCGGCATGCCAAGGGCTCCACACGTCTCTCACGTCTCTTGTTTCCTGAAGCTTAGAGGGCAGAGTGCTGGGCAGGAACTAGGCTTGCACAGTGAGCCAGCCTGCAGGAGGCTCGCAGGCCAGCATGCAGGGGATCTCTGCCTCACCTTGTCATCCAGTTTCCGGGCCTGGAAGGAGAGCTCCACGTAGCCGTTGTTCCCAGAAATGTCCTCTGCTATCACCTGGGTGCATCACAGGGGACCCGTGGGCTCCGGGCCATTGGTCTCAGTCCCTGCCTCAGCTGCCACTGGTCCTGAGGGGCTCTGGTCTCTCCTAGCAGCTCCACACTCCAGTCCATCTGAGGTCTCCCTACTTGCCGCCTCCCAAGACACCCCTCCCCGCAGCCCTGGGCCTCACCGTGATGGTGGATTTGCCAGCATTCCTGCCGAATCTCAACACCAATGGGCGAGTCATTTTCTTCTGGGCCACGATCTGGAAAACAAGAGAGCTAGACAGGCCTCAAAGAGGAAGAGGACACCGCTCGCTCTTCTGCTGTCGGTGCCCCCCACGCCCCAGCCGCTGGCGGCCTTTCTGCCGGTGTCTGAACTTGCTACTCGACTTCTATCACTCCTGGGCCTTCTCATCTGCCTGTGGTGTACACACATACCCCGAGGGTCACCAGAAGGAGATGCATTCAGACACCAACCATCCACAGGACCTCACTGTACATGGCCGGACTCTGCTCATCGGTCTTGGGGTGAGAAGCCAGTTGGGTGACTGGTTAAATAGCTCTGAGCTCCGGGCCCCCCTCCCCGTCCCACATGAGTCCGAGTGGCCCCGAGATGTCAGGAAACACACGCTTGGCTTCTCTGCACAGGTGCCTGCTTAGAGAGGGCCACGAGGCTGTGGGCCCCAGTGCTCAGCTCCTGCAGAACTCGTCCCCCTCCTTGGGCCTCCCTCCCTTGCCTGTCCCTCTGGGTGCATAGCTCACCCATAGAGCAGTGCACCCCTAACCCAAGGAGGGACGTGACTTCACACAGGCCCAGGGTGCATGTGGCGTTTCACCTGTCCAGTAGGGAACAGCGTCTAGGGGACAAGATCCAGTAAACCCTTTTGGTCTGAATAACAGGCCTTCACAGCGCTCTGTGTTCAAGGGGCCAGGATGGTCTATAGGGTAGCTGTCACCTTGACACCCAGTAGTGACCTCTGACTCACATTTGCTACTAACCGATGGACACCGGGGGACCATGGTAGAAAGAGCCACAGGCCATGGCACCTGACCAGTCAGCCATGCTGACGACAGAGCCGACAGTGCACGCAGCCGTGCTCAAGTGCAGAACCTGTATGTGACGCTACCGTGTAACCACCTGTGGTCACGTATGTCTGTGCCCACATATGTTCACGTAGCTCGGTGCTGCCCGGACTGCGGCGGTGCATGTGTGCATGCCTGTGAAGGCGTCTGGGACTGCAGCCACATGCGTCTGTTCCTCTGCCATCGTCCGTAAGAGCCAGGAAGGGAGGGCGTCCCACTTCATCCCAGCCACGGTTACATAAGGCGGGAATGGCAGAGGGAGCTTAGGAGGAGGAGCCCTGACCGGGCAGTGGTGGGGAGGAGTCACACACCCAGGGAGAACCAGACACCCAGAACAGGCCGTGGGGTTACCACCCGGGAAACTCAAAAACAGAAACAGCCAAGGGACTGGCCAGAAAGGGCAACCTGCAGGGTGACAGACACGCCCACCTAGTCGGGTGACAGCCCCTCGAAACTGCTCGACTCAGTGTCTCCATGTCACCTGCCAAGTATTCCTTAATGTAAAGGGTATTTATTCTGTGGCGAGGCGGGAAGGCTGTGCCACAGGGCCCAGAGCACGGGCAGTGGCTCCCAGCTGCCAGCGGGAGTCCCCCCCGTGATCAACCCCATGCAGTGCTGGGGTCTGCCCCCCCCCCCCCCGCCGTGTGTGGGATAGAACCCAGAACCTGCCACTTCCACTTTGCTGTGCTCCAGACTCAGGGAGGCTTGTGTGCTGCTGTGGAAAGACTCGTGAAGAGACAATGCAAGGTGTGGGCAGAACAGTGTGTAGTGGGGGGGGTAGGAGTGGGAGACGGGGTGGGGGGAGAGAGGGAGGGAGAGAGGGAGAGAGGGAGAGAGAGAGAGAGAGAGAGAGAGAGAGAGAGAGAGAGAGATCTTAAAGACAGGATCTCACTATGCAGCCCAGGCTTCTGTGGAACGGGTGGCAGCCCTCCCCCCTCAGTCTGCCGCAGCCCTCCCCCCTCGGGCCGCCACAGCCCACCCCCCCTCAGTCTGCCGTAGCCCTCC
The DNA here is from genome assembly GCA_964023405.1 of Apodemus agrarius. NCBI lineage: Eukaryota > Metazoa > Chordata > Mammalia > Rodentia > Muridae > Apodemus > Apodemus agrarius. Next base: position 6,156,950 of record OZ030024.1, read on the forward strand.
TCCCTCAGACTGCCGCAGCCTGGGATTATAGGTGGGAGCCGAGACAGCTGGCTGTGGTTTTCTGTTTGTTTGCTTGGGCTTTTTCCTTCTTGTGTTGAGACAGGATCTCGAGTGGCTCAGACCAGTTTAAGTCTTAGATCTGATGGGCGTCAGATGATGGCCTCGAACTCCTGACCCTCCTGCCTTCGACTTCCGAATATTAGAGTCACAGGCATGTACTACCATACCTGGTTTGTGGGAGGGAGTGGGTGTGTGTGTGTGCCTGTGGGCGTGCACGCGGAGTGTGTGAAGGCCACAGTACGACATCGGGTGTCTTGTCTGTCACTCTCTTCCTTACTCAATGTCCCTTACGGAACCTGGAGCTAGCTTGGTGGCCAACAAGCTCCAATAAGTTTCCGGTCTGAACCCCTCAAAGTTGTGGGTGCTGGAGATTTAGATTCATGTCCTCCTGTTTGGACAGCAGGAGCTTTTACCAGGAGCCTTCTTCACCTCCTCCTCCTCCTCCTCCTCCTCCTCCTCCTCTTCCTCCTCCTCCTCCTTCTTCTTTTTAAATATGGTCTCATTATTCCAGGTTGGTTCCAAACTCACCATAGAGCATAGAGGAGAAGAGAAGCTTTTTTTAAAATTTGAGGCAGAACCTCTCTATACAGCAGCCCTGGCTGAGCTGGAACTTGTTATGTAGACCAGGCTGGCTTTGAACTCACAGAGATCTGCCTGCCTCTGCCTCTCCAGTGCTGGGATTAAAAATGTGCACCATCACCGGGCAGTGGTGGCGCACGCCTGTAATCCCAGCCCTTGGGAGGCAGAGGCAGGCAGATTTCTGAGTTTGAGGCCAGCCTGGTCTACAGACTGAGTTCCAGGACAGCCAGGGCTACACAGAAAGACCCTGTCTTGAAAAACCGAAAGCAAAAAACAAAAATGGGCACCACCACTCCAGATAACCTTGACTTTCTGATCCTCCTGCCTCTACTTCTTTTTACATGGTGTTGGGGACAGTGAATCCAGGGCCCTGAGCCCGATAGGCAAGCACTGTATCAAATGAGGCACATTCCCACCTGTGCCTCATTTTTAAGGGAAAAAATGTATGTTTATTCACTCATGTGAGAACACCACTCTGGATAGGACTGGAGGGAGACGTGCTAGAACAGGCGTGTGGGACACACAGGAGCATGGAACCCAGCTCAAAAATATTAAAACTGAACCTGGTAATGGTGGTGCACACCTGTGATTCCAGTACTCAGGAGGCAGAGGCAGGTGGATCGGGGCTACAGAGTAAGTTCTAGGACAGCTAGGGCTACACAGAGAAACCCTGTCTTGACAAAAAAATTAAACTGGTATGGTGTTTTGTGCCTGCAATTTCAGTAACTGGAAGATGGAAATAAGAGGATTCAAAATTCAACATCATCCATAGGGAGTTCAGGGCGACCTGAGCTGCAGGACATCCTGTGTTTACACACACTTCTTTTTTTTTTTTTTTTTGGTTTTTCGAGACAGGGTTTCTCTGTGTAGCTCTGGCTGTCCTGGAACTCACTCTGTAGACCAGGCTGGCCTCGAACTCAGAAATCCGCCTGCCTCTGCCTCCCAAGTGCTGGGATTAAAGGCGTGCGCCACCACGCCCGGCTCACACACTTCTTAAAAACAAACAAGCAGCTGGGCGGTGGTGGCACACGCCTTTAGCCCCAGCACTTGGGAGGCAGAGGCAGGCGGATCTCTGAGTTCGAGGCCAGCCTGGTCTACAGAGTGAGTTCCAGGACAGCCAGGGCTACACAGAGAAACCCTGTCTCGAAAACCAAAAAACAAAGAAAAACTCTGAGGGCTGAGGCCATGGCTCAGCAATTGAGGATACTTGCTGCTCTCGCCAGAGGACCCAGGTTTGGCCTCCAGCATCATATAGAGGCTAATAACTGTCTGTAACTCTGCTTCCAGAGGCTCTGATACCCTCTTCTGATCTCCCAGGACCCAGAATAAATATGGTACCCAAACATAGCTGTGTGCAAAACACCTATACACATAAAATATATACATCATTAAAAAAAATAAAACTGGGCCTGGAGAGATCAGCGGTTAAGAGCACTGACTGCTCTTCCGAAGGTCCTGAGTTCAAATCCCAGCAACCACACGGTGGCTCACAACCATCCGTAACAAGATCTGACGCCCTCTTCTGGAGTGTCTGAAGACAGCTGCAGTGTACTTACTTATGATAAATAAATAAATCTTAAAAAAAGAAAAAAAAAAACTGATAAGGGTCCCAGTTAGCGGCACACACCTTTAACGCCAACACTTGGGAGGCAGAGGCAGAAGGTCATAGAGACTCAGGCCAGCCAGGGATACACAGCGAGACTGTCTAAGGAGAGGTAGACGTGCTGGTACCCTCCCGCAACAGCAGCACTCAGCGCTGAGGCAGGAGGATCTCAACTTCAAAGACAGCCTGGGCCGCCCCAAACAAACAAGGCTTTGAAGGAGAAGTGGAGGCGGGCAGAGCCAGACGCTCCTCTCTGCAGAGTCCCTGAGCTGAGGGCATCACCGCCCCAAGAAGCTGCTCCTACCCCCTCCCCTTCCCAGAGGATGGGGCACTCACTTGACCCAGGGTACACTCCATGCCCCCGAGGAAGTCGTCGTCTTGGCAACTCATGCTACTAGGCCCGTGGGTGTCGTACACCTCAAACCGCAGCTTCTGCACTTCCTCGAAGTAGTAGTCGACGGTGAAGACCTTGGAGAACACGGGGTGCAGGCAGCTCCTCACCACCTCTGTCCTGTCCACCTGCAACGAGCCCCGTGCTGTGAGCTGGCCCCACAGGTGGGACCTCCCTGCACACTCGTCTGGATGCCTGCCGCCACCACCCCTACTCACCTGCACCATTCCAAGCCTGTTTTCCATCCGTGGGGCCCAGCACCCACCTGCGTACACGGGGCTGCTTGCCCAGAAGGGTCGTACCATACACCAGGGACACTCGTGTGCCTGGGATAAAAACACACGCCTCCCCTAGCCAGCCACAGGCTGCAGTTTCTCCGCATTCTCACATCCCGTGCCCACTACGGCCTTCCTGTCTCCACAGTGCAGACGGTATAACACTGAGACTCAGGGACCTCCAGGACCAGGATGTCAGGGACAGAATCAGATCCTAGTCCTGGGCAGGGCAAGCCTTTCCTCAGCACTCAGTTGAGTGGCAAAGGATTTCTCTGCTCGAGAGGCTTGGGCTCACCAGTTTCTCCCACCGAGTTCAGCTCTCTCCTTCAGAGCACATACCAATGACAACCCTTTTTGGGGTGAGGGGGGGTGAGACAAGGTTTCTTTGTGTAGCCCTGCCTGTCCTGGAACTCACTCTGTAGACCAGGCTGGCCTTGAACTCACATAGATCCACCTGCCTCTGCCTCTCAAGTGCTGGGATTAAAGGCGTGCGCCACCACCGCCCGGCACCAATGACAAACCTTAACTAGCAGACTATCAAGTCCCCTTGGCAATGGAGGCTCCTGTATGCAAGACAAGGGTCTGCCTGGGCCCTGCCCACGAATATATGTATCAGGCAGACAGCAATCAAGCCAGGCAATGCTATGGAAGGGCCTGGGTCGCAAGATGGTCCTTAAACAGACTGCAGCAGAGCAGCCCCCTAACACCTTCAGGGGGCATGCATGGCACATGCTTTTGGGCAGGTCCTTTATCTTGTAGGGTGGTGAGCCACAGGATTTCTCAGACCCAGAGCCTAAGGAATATGCTGAGATGCAGAACTGGTATTATGTGGGGTGCCCCATATTCATAGCAGGTCCCCAGAAGATGTCCTCCCCTTCACTCTCCGGATCCCCTACACACCCCCAGTGCCCTGGATACCCCACGACAGCCACAGTGTCTATCTGATACCTCTTTCCTGGCCCTTCGCTTCATACTGCCTGCACATGACCGCCACAGCCAAGCGGTGGCTTAGTGGCTCGGAGCTGCTGTTGGGGGCACTCCTGCTTGAGTACCCACTCAGGTTCAAGTCTTCTATGCCTGTCAGGCCTCCTCGCTAAAGTGTGCCCCCATTTCCCACTCTTGAGATAAAGCCAGTCCAGTGAGAGTTGGCATCTGAGAAAGTGACTCATATAGTCCACGACACGGGCTATATAAAACACTAGCCTTACCCTTCTTGGGGCTAATGAGAGCCGGCGAGTACGGAGAAGCCCACTTTCTGAAGCCCCTGGCTACCCTGGGTTTATGGGTGGCCAGTGGAAAAACCCCACGATGGAGGCGAGCACTCCGGTGTGGGTCGGCAGGGGGCATTAAGGAGCGGGGAGGGGCCTTCAGTCCTCACCTGGAGCCACATGCGAGCAAACTGCGATTTCCCCTAAATCGCAGTGAAGAGACAGGTTGTAGGCTGGAGAGTCAGTCCTCTCACCAGGGCGTCTAAAATCTGAGCGATGGAGTCCCTGTCCAGCCCTGCCCAGCTCCATTCTACCCAGCCAGCAATGTCTAGCTCGCCGCCCTAACGCCACCGACCACGCTGCTTCCCCGGTGAGAAGCTCATGGCTACTGAGGCCAATAGAAGGGAAACCCTAGGACCTTAGACAGTCCCTAATACCTGCCTCAGGCAGTGGCCCCACTCCTGGGCTGCACTCCTTCCTGCGCTCCTTAGTCTAGCCTGGGCGCTTCGCTCTAGTCCTACAAGCCCAGGCTGAGACCCTCGGCTGCACTTCCGAGCACTTTCCGCAGCGGTGCCTTTCTGCCGCTGCTCCCTGGTTGCCCTGCCCTTCCTCCTAGCCGGTGGACACCTCCTCTCTTGCCCTGGTAGCCCCAGTTTCGGAACACCTTTGCCAGCACCCCAAACCTCAACTCACACTGAGGTCTCCAGGTGGCCAGCTCCAGGACACTGGCCGCCCTACCTGTAACCACTGGCCCTGTGCCTGCTGCAGCAGCACCACGCTGGGGTCGGACTTGGTCAGCGGGTCCCGGTCCAGCAGGTGCCGGCAGCTCAGCCGCAGCTCCACCTTGGAGGCGCAGGGTGCAGGCACCACCCCCGGGGCCACCGCGCGCTCCGAGTCGCCGCTCATGCTTCAGGCTCCGCACTCGAACCGGTGGGCGCCGGAGAAATGGTGGCCGGACCAGGCGTGGCCGCGCTTCCCCGCACGCCCGCCGGGCGCGGGCACACGTGTCTCGGGCGGCCGCCACGGAGCGGGGGCCGTAGGGCGGCGATGCGGCGGGGAAGGGATGGAGGGGACCGCGAAGGGGCGGGGCCGGGGTGGGGCCACCCGAGGAAAGCGCAAGGAACTGGCAGGGAGCTTACAGCCCGGAGAGCCGCCCCTTGGAGAGAGGGGTTTCGATCCCCTCACTGGAGCTGAGAGATGGGGTATGGGTTGCACGCCACCTCTGGGATTGTGATGTCTCTCTCCATAGGGTTCATCGGCTCTGGAGGCTCCCCGCTCCCCACTGCTCCAACCTAGGCACCGGGTTTGCTTCGTCCAGACAGGACAAGTGTCCTTCCGAGAGAGGCACAAGTCACCCCAGACTCACACCAAAGCCCTATGTTACTCTTGGGGTTGTCACCTAAATCAACGAGCAACATAGTGGACGCTCACTGTTCGCCCTGCCTGAGCTGGCAGTAGGAAGGGTGTCCCTGCTTCTTAGAATTTGTAGGCCAGGGGCAGGTCCTCACCAGTCTCGGGTCTATGGCTGAGGGTCAGAGAGCGGCTAGTATTTTGTTCTCCCAGCCACTCCCCCACAACCATTCCCCCGGGTGGAAGGAAGGTCATTACCCCTCCCTCTTGTACCCTCCCTCTCCTTCCCAGAGAAAGGCACTCGGAAGAGGAGGTGTTGGTTCCGACAGCAATCACCCCCCAGCCAATTTTGCCTAAATATAGGGCAGAACCCAGACCAAAAGCCACGGCTGGGGCGGGGGATTGAGGCAAATGTGCCTGTGGGGGTGTCCTGTGGTGTATGTAGCATGGTGTGTTCAGTATCAACAAACAAGACTCCAGAAGATTCTAGGGTCAAAAGGGTGTCAACACCAAGACAGGGAAATACAAGGGGGCGGGAAGTGGGGGGAGGGTAGTGTAGCTTTGGGCGAAGTGTTAAACTCATAGGGTATTGTGGGGACAACACTTCCTCCGCCAGCTTGGACCAGGGACATACCCATCCCGTTAGCCACACCCCTGCGTGTGGGCTCCAGCATCCATCCGCCATTCCCGGAGGCTCGCCCGCCCGTCACCTTCCTGCTTCCCCGGTTGTTCTGACTGGTCCTTCTCCAAAGCTGGCCCCAGTCAGGCCTTTTCCCTCTCTAACTCCAGCCCGGATTGCTCTGGGCTGCTCAGCCCTGCAGGGTTGGGAGAGCCCACGTGTGGCTCACTGCTGCTTGCCAGCTTGTAGTTGTGGCTTTCTGTTCGCGGGGACTCATGGTCGTCCCAGAGCCCGTGGTTCCCTGGGAGTCTTCCATTCTGGGTCAGCCCTCCTGATCACTCAGCACGGAACATGAGCGAAGAGAATGGGAAATGCAAACAAAGCCCCGCAAAGGACCAGCAGTGCCCACAGGGCCCCCCAACAGGACTTCGGGGTCACTGCCCTTTGGGCTCTTCCCAGGTCCCCAGTCAGACTTGTTGCCTTGATGTCACAGAATGTCCACTCGCTACCCCTCCAGTGCTAACCTGTGGCCGTGTTCAACAGCTCCACTTCAGAGGAAGAGCCACCAAAGAATTTAGCAAGGGCTGACAAGAAGGCTCAGTGCACAGCAAGGGGCTTGCTGCCAAGACTCACAGCCTCCTGGAATACACTTGGTAGAAGGAGAGAAGTGATTTACACACACACACACACACACACACACACACCACAGACACACACACACACACACACCACACAGACACACACACACACACACACACACATGCACACACGCACGCACACAGAGAGACAGAGAAAAGGAGATGAATTTCCAAGAAAATCTTCACTTAAAAAAAAAAAAAAAAAAGGAGAGCAGGGCGGTGGTGGCACACGCCTTTAATCCCAGCACTTGGGAGGCAGAGGCAGGCGGATTTCTGAGTTCAAGCTCCATGAGCTGGAAAGATGGCTCAGTGGTTAAGAGCACTGACTTCTTCCAGAGGTCCTGAGTTCAAATCCACAACCACATGGTTCAGCAGCCACACGGTAGCTCACAACCATCTGTAATGGGATCAGATGCCCTCTTCTGGTGTGTCTGAAGACAGTCACCAGAGTTCGAGGCCAGCGTGGTCTACAGAGTGAGTTCCAGGACAACCAGGGCTACACAGAGAAACCCTGTCTCGAAGAAAAAAGGAAAAAAGGAAGAAAGAAAGAAAGAAAGAAAGAAAGAAAGAGAGAGAGAGAGAGAGAGAAAGAGAGAGAGAGAGAGAAAGAGAGAAAGAAAGAGAGGAGATAAGTGTGGTTGGACACACCTTCAATCCAGAAGCTGTGAGTTTAAGGCAAGCCTGGTCTACATAGTGAGCTCCAGGACAGCCTGGGCTACATAGAGATTATGTCTCAAAATAATAAAACAACATCAACGAGTGTTTTTGGTGCACAAATTTTGATTCCAGCACTTGGGAGGAAGAGGCAGGTGGATTTCTTTGAATTTGAGGCCAGTCTGGTATACATAGTGAGTCCCAGGACAGCCAGGGCTACATGATAAAATCTTATCTCAAAACATACACACACACACACACACACACACACAAAGTGGTTCAAGGGGCTGGAGAAATGACTCGACAGTTAAAAGCACATCCTGCCCCTACAGAGGACAGAGTTGAGTCCCCGGAGCCCATGTCAGCTGGATCACCTGTTCTGCAGCCAGGGCTATGTGAGACCTCTGCGTGTCTCGGGCAGTGGCACTCGCATGTATAAGCCCACACAGAGACACAGACATGTACACATAATTCAAAATACAATAAACTGGAGAAAATAATGTCTTCAGCAGCTGATTCAAAGTCACCTGCCTGTCTGGGGGACTCTGTGCTTCACTGACATTTCTATCACAAAGCACAGCTGTAGGAAAAATGACAGATGAGAGAGAGAGAGAGAGAGAGAGAGAGAGAGAGAGAGAGAGAAGACTCGAGGAGCTTGGTAGCTGGAATCTCAGACCTAGTTGTAATCAACCTCCTGGAAGCCAGCTCGGTGGTTTGCTGGCTCCTGGTGGCCTGACTGCAGCCAGAAATAATAAACAAGCACACAGAAACCATGGGGGGCAAGCTGGTATCCCTGCTGCCTGGTCTGCTCGATGCCTGGGTCAGTGGCCCTGCCTCATTGCTGGTCTAACAGTCTAAGGGCCCGGGAGGGTGAGGCATGCCCCGCTTCCACGCAGGAGGCAGCGACAGTTCTTTCTGTTCCCAGCCTCTGCGGCTCCAGGCTCTTCTGCCGGCCAGACACAGGAAATGAGACCTCCCTTCAAATATATTTTGTTATTATCATACAGGAAATAACACATGTCAGTGTTGAAATGTCAAGAAGCTGATAAGCAAGTACTTTATTTTTTAATTGAGCACCCAGACATAACGCCATTATCGTCTGTGTTTATCCCGCTAGGTTTTTTTTTTTTTTTTCTGATGCAAAAATGCTTTCACTGGTGGGTGGGGTTTTGTTTTGTTGGCTGATTTTTGTAAAAGAAGTTTTTCTTTTCTTTGTTCTTTTGTTTTGCTTTATGAGACAGGATCTGTGCATGTAGCCCTGGCTGTCCTGGAACTAACTATGTAGATCAGGCTGGTCTCAAACTTGCAGAGAAATCCATGTGCCTCTGTCTCACAACCATCTATAACAAGATCTGACCCCCTCTTCTGGAGTGTCTGAAGACAGCTACAGTGTACTCATATAATAAATAAATAAATCTTTTGTTTGTTTGGTTTTGTTTTGGTTTTTGGTTTTTGTTTTTTTCCAGACAGGGTTTCTCTGTGTAGTCCTGGCTGTCCTGGAACTCACTCTGTAGACCAGGATGGCCTCAAACTCAGAAATCTGCCTGCCTCTGCCTCCCAAGTGCTGGGATTACAGGCATGCGCCACCATGCCTGGCTATAAATAAATCTAAAAAAAAAAAAAAAAGATTTTAAAAATCTTACCTGTATGAGTGTTTGCATATGCATATGCATATGCATATACATATACATATACATACACATATACAAAGTGGAAATTTCTGGTTTTTGGAAAATCAGTTATGACAAATGACCATTTGCTGGGGCACACAGGTGAAGGAATGGCTCGCTAAAACAGACACATACAATAAAGTTTTCCCAAAGCAGACACAGGTGAAAGGATGTTTGCTAAAGCAGACACAAGTGAGAACGCGTGTTGAAGGAGTATAAATATTACCCCACAGAAAGTGGGAGAGAGAGAGAGAGAGAGAGAGAGAGAGAGAGCGCACATTGGTTTGGTTTGTGCCTCAGGCCAGTTGGCGAGCCTTGCTGTTTCTTCAGGATTGAACCCCAGCTGCTGGTTCATGCCTGGTGTCTGTCTGCCTGGAGGACTGGTCTGCAGCTGCTGAGTTGTATTTGGTGTTTGCTACAGGACAGAACTGCTGCCAAAGAAACCCTAGTTCTCCCCTAAAGAACTATTGCTAAACAGGTCCACTTCCTCTACATCCTAATAGCTTTTCTCTTCCTCTCCCTCTGCCAGGTGGTGGGCAGGAGGAGAGGTTAAACATTTATTAAAAGGAGGTTGCTGGGGCTGCAGAGATGGCTGCGCGGTTAAGAACACTGACTGCTCTTCCAAAGGTCCTGAGTTCAAATCCCACATGGTGGCTCACAACCATCCATAATGAAATCTGACACCCTCTTCTGGAGTGTCTGAAGACAGCTACAGTGTACTTACATATAATTAATAAATAAACTTTAAAAAAAAAAAAAGAAAAAGAAAAAAGAAAAAAAGGAGGTTGCAGGGGGCTGGAGAGATGGCTCAGCGGTTAAGAGCACTGACTGCTCTTCTAGAGGTCTTGAGTTCAACTCCCAGAAACTACATGGTGGCTCACGACCATCCGTAATGAGATCCGATGCCCTTTTCTGGCATGTGGGTGTACATGCAGATAGAGCACTCATACATTAAACAAACAAACAAACAAAAGTCTGAGTGTCCTGGTGCCTCATTGACCGTTACAGCACATGCCATTAGGTCCTGGGCAACTCTCTGAGATTCCTCAGTCACCTAGTTTCACCTAGTTACAACAGGGGAGAGAGAGAGACCTGGGGGACTGGTGGTACACACTCAGTGTGGAGTGCAGCAATGTACAATTCATGCACACACAGACTTATGTATATGCAGTGCACATGCATGCACACATATATTCAGATCACATGTAGACACACACAGGCTTGCCAAGAGACGTCTGGACCCTGTCAGTGCCTGAGGGGACGCTCTCCAGTGGTTCTTCCCCAGCTGGTGCTGATGGAGTCTGGTCTTTCTCTTCTGTGAGGTGTGCTGGCAGCCATGCCCACACGCCCATGCTCAGCTTCTGGCTGGTCCCTTCTGCCCCAGGGGACTGCTGGGGCACACAGCTAGGAGCTCAGTGTCTCATGTTTCCCCCCACCCCCAGGTGGCACCTTTCATCCTGCTGGTCAGCGAGGGCTCCACAGGGCTTGAGCTCACACAGGTGACATCCCGCCTGGATTCCGCCAAAGAGCTCAGAACCCATGCTTTTGACTTCTTTGACCTGCAGAACCCCTAAATGTGTCTTTTATTTATTTATTTATTTATTTATTTATTTATTTGGTTTTTTCGAGACAGGGTTTCCCCGTGTAGCCTTGGCTGTCCTGGAACTCACTCTGTAGATCAGGCTGGCCTCGAACTCAGGAATCCGCCTGTCTCTGCCTCCCAAGTGCTGGGATTAAAGGCATGCGCCACCACCGCCCGGCCCTAAATGTGTCTTAACAGCCTTATTGCCCCCCCCATCCCAGGTGTCTTAGTTTGGGTTTCATTGCTGTGAAGGGACACCATGACCAAGGGCTGGCTTACAGTTTCAGAGGCTCAGTCCACTATCGGTCATGGCGAGAATTGTGGCAGCGTACAGGCAGACATGGTATTGGAAGAGCTGAGGGTTCTACATCGTGATCCAAAGGCATCCAGGAGGAGACTGTCTTCTGAAGGCAGCCAGGAAGAGGGTCTCTTTCCACACTGTTTGAGCAGAAGGAGGCCTCAAAGACCACCTAGTGATACATTTCTCCAAATTCATGCCTATTCCAACAAGGCCACACCCACTCCAACAAGGCCACACCCACTCCAACAAAGCCACACCCACTCCAACAAGGCCACACCTACTCCAACAAGGCCACACCTGTTCCAACAAGGCCACACCTGTTCCAATAAGGCCACAATCACTCTAACACCTCCTCATAGTGCCACTTCCCATGGGCCAAGCATATTCAAACTACCACACCAGACTACAGCTGGCCAGAGGGACACCTGATATGGATGGGGGCTCAGTCCTTATGGTCTCTACGGAGTTGATTACACTGTCAGGCGACTGCCTGAGCCAGGACCAGCTCCTGGCTCTCTTGAGTGGGAGTCCTCTGTGCCCAGACTGAGACCCTAGAGCCCCAGGGACACATGCCTCTGGCCTCTGACATCATTCTACATCCTCTTTTGTCTCCCAGCTTCATATGCTTGTAAGACATCTGGAGTCCAGACTCAGCCAAGCCTCAGAAGCCACTGGGCCTGTAGCTGATCAGCAGGTGCCTGGGCCACGCACGGGGCCCTTCTTAGCCTGCGTCTTTACTGCTGTGACAAAGCACCCAGAACAAAAATGCAAGGAGGGGTGGGGAGGGTCTATTCACATTCATCAAAGAAGGTCAGGACTGGAACTCAAATGGGACAGGAACCTGGAGGCAGGAGCTAATGCAGAGGCCATGGAGAGGTGCTGACTACTGGCTTGCTCCTCCTGCCTCTCTCAGCCGGCTTTCTTATAGAACCCAGGACCACCAGCCCAGGGATGGCACCACTCACAGTGGGCTGTCCCCCGCCCCGCCCCCATTGATCACTGAGGAAATGCCTGGATCTCATGGAGACAGTTAGTTCTTCAACTGAGGCTCCTTCCTCTCTGATGACTGACTCTAGCTTGTGTGTCAAGTTGACACGAAACCAGCCAGTACAGGCCCTTTGACCCACAGAGTCAGAAGCCACCCGGAACTCCTGACCACACCTACGGTCAACCTAAAATGTGTCTTCAGGGGGCAGCCACAAGCTGGTACCCCGTGGCACCTGTTTCCTCGGACATTCTCTGCAAACACCTTTCTATGTGGCTCTCCCAGTGTCCCCTAATCCAGCGCTAACTTGGCGCCTTCCTCGGGCCCACACAGGTACAGGGACTAAAGTAGCCACGATATTCTGGGTGCTTTGATCTCACCCAGGACAGGGTGGGGACTAGAGTTAAGTGTTACAAATGGTAGAAAGGACATGATTTTACACACTAGCCACAAGGGGGCCCAGGAGCAGGGTTAGGGAAAGGGCAGGGCAGTCTGCTGAGTTTGTTTATTGTCTGCGGGCGGGTGTGGTGAGACAAACAAGACCTCACTGACATTTAAGTCTCCACTGTGCAGACAAGAACCTGTGGGGCTGGAGAGACGGCTAAGCTGTTAAAGGCCAGGCCCACAACCAAAACTATCAGAGAGGCAACCGCGCACATGACAGCTACTGGCGTGTCACTGTCCCTGTGCAAGAAGAGCCTTGACTTGAGGAACAGGGGCAGGCCTCTGCCACCCTGAGGTGTGGTGGGAAAGGCTGAGGTGAGGTGGGAAAGGCCTCCAGTAAGTAATCAGAGGAAGACGGGAGGGAGGGGGAGCCAGGGGCAGGTAGGAGGAGAGAAGAAAAGGGACAGAGGAGAGAGAAGACTCAGAGAGAGGAGAGAGGAGGGAAGTGGGGTGAGAGGGAGAGGAAGGGAAGGAGCCTCAGAGCAGCCAGACATTGCTATGACGCCATTTGTCAGGACTGCTGAGGCCACTGGGTAAAACCACGGAGACCAGAGAGACTGGTGCTGCGGTAGCCATGGCAGCGCGGGTCTGAGAGGCAGGCAGGAGCAGAGCCGACGGGCGAGCGGCACACCAGGCGGAGCCGAGGTCATGGGCATCCTGATTTTAGTCTCTTGACTTACCTGGAGCTTTGATGATATTCTTAGCAAGAGTCCTGGGCTGATGTCTGGATGTTTCTCCCCTCTCTTTTCTGAGCTTTTCATCAATAACCTAGTTTCTCCCCCCCCCCCGCCCCCCTTCTTCACAAATTTTTGTGGTGGAATGTTTTTCCACAAACCCATTTTAGGACAGACAGAAACAGTTTCTAGGATTTGAAGTGAAATGTTGATCTTTTTTTTTTTTTTTTTTCAAGACAGGATGTAGCCCTGGCCTTCCTGCCTCTTGAACTTACTCTATAGAGCAGGCTGGCCTTGAACTCACAGAGACCCACCTCCCTCTATCTCCTGAGTGCTGGTATTAAAGGTGTGTGCCGCCGCCGCCGCTGCCACCGCCACCGCCACCGCCACCACCGCCACCGCCACGGCCACCAGCCAACATACACTTCCTCTTGGGTGTGAGATGCTTAAATCCAAGCTCTGTTAGGCCAAGGTTAGGTTGAGCTACCTCCGTAGTCCTTTGTGTTATTAAAAAAAAAAAAAAAAAAAAAAAGGCTGGGCGGTGGTGGTGCTCGCCTTTAATCCCAGCACTTGGGAGGCAGAGGCAGGTGGATCTCTGAGTTCGAGGCCAGCCTGGTCTACAGAGTGAGTTCCAGGACAGCCAGGGCTATACAGAAACCCTGTCTCGAAAAACCAAAAAAAAAAAAAAAAAAAAAAAAAAAAAGATTTTAACATCCAAAAGCCATTTAAAAAAACAAAAACTAGGCTGGGCGATGGTGGCGCACGCCTTTAATCCCAGCACTTGGGAGGCAGAGGCAGGCGGATTTCTGAGTTCGAGGCCAGCCTGGTCTACCAAGTGAGTTCCAGGACAGCCAGGACTACACAGAGAAACCCTGTCTCGAAAAAAACAAAACAAAACAAAAACTGGGCTGCAGAGATGGCTCAGTGGTTAAGAGCACTGACTGCTCTCCCAGAGGTCCTGAGTTCAAATCCCAGCAACCACATGGTGGCTCACAGCCATGAGATCTGATGCCCTCTTCTGGACTGTATGAAGACAGCTACTTTCTTTAAATAAAAAAAAAAAAAAAAAAAAAACAAGCTGGGCATAGTGGCACACGCCTGTAAACCCAGCACTTGGGAGGCAGAGGCAGGTGGATTTCTGAGTTCGAGGCCAGCCTTGTTTACAGAGTGAGTTCCAGGATAGAGCTACACAGAGAAACCCTGTCTCGGAAAAACCAAAAAAAAAAAAAAAAAAAAAAAAAAGGAGCTGGAGAGATGGCTCAGTGGTTAAGAGCACTGACTGCTCTTCCAGAGGTCTTAAGTTCAAATCCCAGCAACCACATGGTGGCTCAAAGCCATTTGTTTTGTTTTTTGTTTTGTTTTGTTTTTCGAGACAGGGTTTCTCTATGTAGTCCTGGCTGTCCTGGAACTCACTCTGTAGACCAGGCTGGCCTCAAACTCAGAAATCCGCCTGCCTCTGCCTCCCAAGTGCTGGGATTACAGGAGTGCGCCACCACGCCTGGCTCAAAGCCATTTGTAATGGGATCCGATGCCTTCTTCTGGTGTGTCTGAAGACAGCTACAGTGTATTCACATACATTAAACAATTTTTTTAAAAAATGGAACTACTTATAAACTGTAGAGACATATGCAAAAGAACACCTTAGAATCAACCTTCTATATTTAGGAATATTGACTTTACACACTAAATGGATTTCAACTTGAAGTGACCACCCACCACCCTTCATACCAGTTCTAAGGAATTTGAAATGCCAGCTTTGTGTGTATATATATAAAAATAAGACTAGGCAGGTTAGCTGGCCTTGGCTGGTTTTCCTCCTGTGGGTTCTGGGAAATGGCCTCAGGCACTATTTGCAGGGCCCTGGCCACCGAACTCCCTTTAGCTCCCTAGAAGCTAAGAAGTATGACCTGCTAGTAGAGCCGCTGAGGAGGCTAAGGTGGCAATAATCAAAGTTCAAGGCCAACCCAGATTACTCACAGTGAACTCCAGGCCAGCCCTGATGGGCTCCATGATAAAACCCTCTATCAAGGCAAGGAAAGGCGGGAGAGAAATGGCTGTTAAGGCTCTTAAGAGGATCTGCATTTGGTTCCCAGCATTCATGCTTGGGAGCTCACAGTGCCTTTAAAAGACTATATATAAGCTGGGCAGTGGTGGTGCACGCCTTTAATCCCAGCACTCGGGAGGCAGAGGCAGGTGGATTTCTGAGTTCGATGCCAGCCTGGTCTACAGAGTTCCAGGACAGCCAGGGCTATACAGAGAAACCCTGTCTCTAAAAAACCAAATCCAAACAAAACAATAAACTCATCTTAATAAACAAGAGAACAAGAGGCAGGAGGATCTGAGTTTGAGGCCAGCCTAGTCTACGCAGAACAGCTAGGATACAGCGATTGTCTCAAAAAGGAAACCCCAAAGAAATGTCCAAAATGGCTCATAGCCCCTATGGTATCAGAGCCGCTCATATAAGTGTCCATGGAGCATGAATTCTAAGGATGTTCAATTGCATCCGTAACCTGGTTATCACCTTATTCTCCACATCTGGGAGAGATGGCCTGGTGGAGTAGGTAAGCACACTTGCTTACAATTTTAAATCCAACAAGCTGGGCGTGGTGGCTCACGCTTGTAATCCCAGCACTTGGGAGGCAGAGGCAGGCGGATTTCTGAGTTCGAGGCCAGCCTGGTCTACAGAGTGAGTTCCAGGACAGCCAGGGCTACACAGAGAAACCCTGTCTCAAAAAAAAAAACAAAAACAAAAATAAAAAAATAAAAACAATTTTAAATCCAGACACCATATTTGTACATTGTACAACATTCAGATACCAACAATTACAGAAGCTTCTGCCCCCTTGTGGACACTCGCAAATGACCAACTCTAGCACTATCCCACGCGGAGCCCTGGCTGGCATGTTACCCAGGACTCTTCCCAGCAGCCTCAATCCCTCACTCAGGACAGAGGACCCACTCACAGGGTGCTTCCCAGTGGCTCTGTCAACTGCTTCAGGGGAAAGGGCAGGCACGGAGCAATGCCTGGACAAAACATAAAACCTCAGGCCCCCAAACCTGAGGTGCTCCTTGAGGTTTATATGCAGTAATGCCCCTTCTAAGTCACTGTCAGGGACAAAAACAGTTGTCACACTAGCAAAAAAAAAGAAAAAAGAAAAAAAGAAAAAGAAAAATGAAAAGGCAAATTACAGCCGGGTGTGGTGGCGCACACCTTTAATCCCAGCACTTGGGAGGCAGAGGCAGGCGGATTTCTGAGTTCGAGGCCAGCCTGGTCTACAGAGTGAGTTCCAGGACAGCCAGGGCTACACAGAAAAACCCTGTCTCGAAAAAACCAAAACCAAAACAAACCAACAAACAAAAAAGAGGCAAATCACTACACACTTCAGGCACCAGCCTTCCTCCAGGCTATGGTAGATGAGTGAGCTCCTGATATAGTGGCCACCCCAAAGCAAGACCTTAAGGCTGGGCTGTAGCATCTACTATGTACAGAGCTCAAAAGCTGGTGTTCACCAGCCCCCCCCCTTACACCTTGCCGAATCATGCTCAAACTCAATTCTTAGGAACACCTTCTAACATAAACCCACAGAACACTACTGCACAGAAATCCAGCTTTTGCTTTATGGAAAATTTATTGCAACTCTCCAGCCACGCGTTACTTTTTCTTTTCAACGTCTTGTTCCGCAGCTTCCTTCGCCCTTTTTGCTCGGATGCCAAAGAGCCGGGCATGGGCACGGGCCATACGGAGACTGGCAAAGGCCTTGAAGTTCTTCTCTTCTTCCGTGATGGCTCTGGCCTTTTCCTTTTTGTACACCTGGAAGGAGAACAGAAGTCAAGACCACCTACATGACAGCTGTGCACAGGACTAACTGCCACAGTCCTCTGGGCACACACAGGGATTGTTACCACCCTATGTGAGAGGCTGATAGGAGGATCCGGAGTGTAAGCCACCCCAGACTACCAATTAAGTCCTAAGGCAGCTTTGGCCTATATATAGAAATATCTTAAAAAATAACAGGCGGGAAAGATGGCTCAGTGGTTAAAAGCAGAACTGTTCTTTTGATGGTCCTAAGTTCAAACCCCAGCACCCACATGGTGGCTCACAGCCAAACACAATGTGATCTGATGCCCTCTTCTGGTATTTGGTGTAAGTACAGTTACAGTGTACTTAGATATAATAAAATCATCAACAACAAACTAGAACCATGGCTTCTGTAACAACACCTGCTGGTGAGGTGATGTCACCCTGACAGAGCCAAAGCCATCACAGAACAGGGAGCTTCAATGAGAAAATGTCCCCCCCCACCCCTTTAGAGCAGATGCAGGTGAGACCACCCTGGTCTACTGTAGCAAAGGCGGAAGAAAAAGCCTGCTCTGTGTGTGTGTCTGTGTGTGTTGGGAGGGTGCAGCCTGCTGTGCTCAGGCCTCCCTCAGCTGGAGGGTCCTGGCTCTCGGGGCAGCACTACCTCCTCCCCATGGCATCACAGCATTAGCTCCGCATCCAGGTTCCTGCACTATCTGTCTGCAAGGTACAAGGGTACACCCAAACTCATTTTGGCCATGGCATTTCATCATAGCATCAGAAAGCACAGGACACACGCCCTGCCACCTTCAGAGTATATAAACACAAACTCATCCTTTAAAATGTTGGAGGTTAGCCCCTGGTGGTGAATGCCTTAAACCACAGCACATGGCAGGCAGGACAGGTGGATTTCTCAGCCAGCGCAGAATAACACTTTCTCTCAAAACAACCCCAAGACTGTGAGTGATAACTCCCTCTCACCAGCCTGCAACACACTGTACCCACCAACCTTGTCTAAAGCGTTACCCGAGCCCGACCTACAACAGCGCCCACTTACGTTCCGGATGGGCATCACAGGTCCTGTTAGCTGGGTGGCCAGTTTAAGCTCTTCAGCCTGTTTTTAAGAATAAGAAAAAGTTGAGTCCAGCTTCTTTCTCATGCCTATCACCTACAGACCCCACTGTCACGGGGGTGCTTCTGTCCCCAAGGACCAGGCAGCCGGGGCCTGCAGCACCCAGCATTCTCCGACCCTTTGTGCTGGCTAACTACGGCTCCACAGAACAAACCATCCCTATAGTACCAGGAAGCCCACACTGACAAGACACCCATGGATACTTGTTACAAAGTTCTTTACACTTCTGAATACTAGATAGGTTAAGTACAGATGTGTCCCTGAATGACCTGGTAGGGGGTGAACTCTCTAGGACAGCAAACCAGGCCCCAAGTCAATAGCGTCCAATTTTAACACAGGAAAGCCCAGGGCCAGCACAGTGGTTCCGACCTGATCTGCCACCCTCACTCCCCCAGTACGCGCCCATCTCCCACTGCTGCAGTGTTCTGAAGGGCTGCACTCATGTCTACTCTGCAGAGGCGGATCCAGGAACACAGACTTATCTAGGCCGAGGCCCACAGCACTTACAGAACTGTCTCCCTTCTTTGGCGCTGAGGGCTTCCTGGGGAACAGGATGAGTTTGGAGCGGTACTCCTTCAGGCGTTGCACGTTGGCCTGTAGTGACTCCGTGGATTTGTTTCGCCTCCTTGGGTCCACGGAGATGCCGATGGTGCGAGCCATTTTCTTGTGGATACCGGCCACCTGGGCGGAAAGAGAACCGAGTCTAACACCTCGCCGCCGCCACCCCCCATGCTGGCCCTGCCGGGGAAGCTCGGTGTCCTCAGATGGAAAAGGGTTCAAAAGTACTTTCATCAAGAATGTACAGCGATTCCGGAGAATTGTCATCATCCCACCGAGCCCGAGAGACCTGGCCGGAGAAGACCCTGCCCTGCGCGCGCTCACCCTGAGTTCCTCCAGGCTGAAGCCCCGGCCAGCGCGGACCTTCGTGTGGTATCTGACCGTGGGGCACCGCACGATCGGCCTGATGGGGCCGGACGCGGGCCGAGGGGCAATGCGGCGCGCCTTCGCCTGCCGGGCCTTGCGTCTACGGGAGAAGCACAGCAGTTACCCCTGCCCCGCGTGTATCCACGCCGCGCCCCGCCCCGGCGCGCAGGCAAGGCCCGCGGGAGCCATACCTGCGGATCTTGCGAGCCGGCTGGTTGAACCAAGTGTCCACTCGCCGCTGCCAGTCCTTGTGGAAGTGGGGCTTCAGGATCATGCCATTCCGGCTGGGCGCCATGGCTGCCTAGGGCCGCGAGGGACAGGAGGGCGGCAGGTGAAGGCCAGAGTCCCGAGCTCCCACCCCGGGTCCTCCCGCCCCTGCTCTGGCTCCATGCCGTCGGCGCCTGGGCTCCTCCATGGCTGCCCGGGCAGTCTCTTCGCCGATGACGGCGGATGGAGCGAGATGGAGCCCGATGCAACGCGATGGAAAGACCGGAGGTAGAGACTCACCTCCTATACAGGAGAACGGCCGAGCGGAAAGGAGCGGGCGCCGCAAAGCACCCTGGGGTTGTAGGGAGGCCTGCCAGTCCAAAACACCAATCAAAATTAGGTGAAGGGGAAATGACGTCACTGGAACCCGCCCACCGACGGACCATCGCCTCTCTAGCCGTCCGGTAGGATAGTCTCGCTGGTTCATAACCTAGCTGGATTGGCACCCTCAGCGTGCTCAGGGGCGCACAGCTAGATCTATGAATTAACACCCTAAAAATCTTTTCCCCTCCTGGGTCTAGTGTTCGTTCCCCGTCCACTCAGGTACATTTATGCTTCTTTCTTTATTCTTTCAAGAGGTGTGGTCTGTGTTGCCTAGACTTGCCTGGAACTCATGTTTCCCCAGAACTGAAGCATGCACCACCATTCCAGACTTTTTTTTTCCCCTGAGGCTTTTATTTATTTTTACTTTATTTGCATGAGTGTTTCCTGGCTCATGTCTGTGGGTCGGATCCCCTGGTACCAGAGTTACTGGGTGCTGAGAAGGGCAATTTCTCCAGCCCCAAACTCCCCATTTACTTAGTAAATCCTTTAGCCCAGACTTACACTTCCGGGAGGATCACGTGTGACGAATTGCAAATATTGCATTCCTAGCCACGATAGCAGCAACAACACATGAAGCAGCCAAGGCATACACCAGTCCTGCACCTGTATTTCTATAACCCTGTCTTTCGTTCGTCACTCCCAATTACCAGGTTTCTTCCTGATAAAAACTTCACTATAGACGCTGTAGAAATGGCTCAGTAGTAGAGAGCTATAAATTTCAAAATCCACATTATACTCTGGGGCCTGATGTCACAGGCCCATAATCCCAACTATTCTAGAAACTGGGACAGGACAACAGCAATTTCTTGGTTTTTTTTTTTTTTTGGGTTTTTGTTGTTGTTGTTGTTGTTGTTTCGAGACAGGGTTTCTCTGTATAGCCCTGGCTGTCCTGGAACTCACTCTGTAGACCAGGCTGGCCTCGAACTCAGAAAACCGCCTGCTTCTGCCTCCCAAGTGCTGGGATTAAAGGCGTGCACCACCACGCCTGGCACAACAGCAATTTCAATGCTTCTTGAGCAACTTAAACCCTCTTTCAAAATGAAAAGGGCAGGGCTGGCAAGAGGGCTGAGGGCTGAAGGTACTTGCTACCACGGAGTCTGACCATTGGATTCCTGGGACCCACATGGTAGAAGAAAACTGAGTTCCCCAAGTATGTCTGCTGAGCTCCTCAGGTGCCCCATGATATCCTCTCCCTCATATACACATGCAGAAAAGAAAAAACATTGGGATGAGAGACTAAATTGAATCCTCAGTGGGGGGAGTCATTTTTTGTGTGTGGGTGAGACGGGCAGAAATTGATGTTGAGCCAACTTCTCAGCCCAGAGAGAAAATGTCTGTGGAAGGAATGCCCTGATTCAAGGTGCATTTCTTTGAGGCAGTCACCTAGCACGTGCTTTCTCAGACCTCTTTCAGCATTCCCACGTGTCTGTCTCTTTCTGCTCCCAAAACTTACTTCCGTGTCCACGACCAACTTTTCCTTCTGGACAGACATGCTGCAGACTCGTGTGAGGGCCACTAGCCTCGCCTGCATCTGAGTTCCAGCTCAAGCTGCAGTGCTGCAGTGACACTGGTGGGTGTTAGAGATCTGAAACTGAACGGCTGCTGAGAGTCAAGTTAGGGAAGGGACGGGAAGGTGTGATCTGGGGTGTCCTCTGTTGCGTAGAACCAAGATGGACACAGACGCGGCCGAGGCCGTTGTTCAGGCTGGAGCTCCAGTCCTGGTCTCCTGGGCAGAGAACTCTGCTGACACGATTCTGCCCAAGAGTGCAACACCCTTGCCTGAGCGAGGCATGCTGTGCACAGGCTGGCACTCTCTCGCATGACTAGCCCCAGCTGCTTATGGCCGTGACGGGCTCATCACTCAGGCAAGCTGCTCCAGCAGGAGCCCCTCCTTTCCCTGTGGCGGCTTACTGAAATTTGGGTGTTTGGAAGTGTCAGAAAACTCTAGCCTAATCCAGCGGTAAGCGTCCCCCAACCCCCAACTTTTCTTTTTAAGGCAGGGTTTCTTTTTGGTTTTTCAAGACAGGGTTTCTCTCTGTAGCCCTGACTTTCCTGGAACTCACTCTGTAGACCAGGCTGGCCTCGAACTCCACCAGAAATCCACCTGCCTTTGCCTCCCAAGTGCTGGGATTAAAGGTGTGCGCCACCACTGCCCAGCAAAGCAGGGTTTCTCTGTGTAGCCCTGGCTATCCTGGCTCACTCTGTAGACCAGGCTGGCCTTGAGCTCAGAGATCCCCAGGCCTCTTCCAGTAATAAGCTTTCTTTCCTTTTTTTTTTTTTTTAAAGATTTATTTATTATATGTAAGTACACTGTAGCTGTCTTAAGACACCCTAGGAGAGGGCGTCAGATCCCATTATGGATGGCTGTGAGCCACCATGTGGTTGCTGGGATTTGAACTCAGGCGCTCCGGAAGAGCAGTCAGTGCTCTTAACCATCAAGCCATCTCTCCAGCCCAGCCTTCTCATTCGTAATCTGGAACTCCTCTAGTCATATAACCTTGATTCTTTTTTGATCTTTGAAGATTACTAACTCACTACTTACATGTGTGAGCCTGCAGGACTTGTGTGTGCCATGTGTGTTTATAAACTCAGAGGCCGGAAGAGAGCACTGGACCCCTCAGAACTAGTTACACAGCCATATGAGTGCTGGGAAGCAAACCCTGGGGTCCGACCATCCGCAGAAGTGGTGAGCGCTCTTAACCGCGGGGCGGTAGCTTTCTGTCAGGTGGCAGTGTCTGGATTTGGTGGTGCACAGCGACAATCCCAGCAGGCAGAAGGCAGAGAGAGGAGGACCATTGCAAGCTCCATGCCAGCCAGGGTTACATGATCAGGACCTGGTCTCCAAAACACAAACTCACCGCTGCAAAGACGGTCCCATGTTAAAGAGCATTTACTTGTTCTTGCAAAGGACCCGCGTTTGATGAGCAACACCCACAAGGTGGTCACAGCCGTCGCTGTGGCTCTAGGGGGTCCAGGGTTCTCTTCTGACTTCCATGGGCACCAAGCACACACCTGTGGCATACATACACCCATGTAGGCCAACATTTATACACGAAAATAAAAAAAATCTATACAAAGAAAAAAATATATGCATTCGAAAGGAAGGCAGAAGGGACTGTCCAGTGGCTAACAGTTTACATTTATTATCAGTCTGATTTTAGAAGAAGGGTCTCATTATGTAGCTCTGGCTGGTGTGGAACTCTGTAGGTCAAATAAGTGGGGCCCAAAACTCATTAAGATCCGCCTGTTTCCGCTTCCCAAGTGCTGGGCTTAAAGGCTGTGTGCCTTTTTATTGTGTGTGTATGGATCTGGACATGTGTGCGCCTTGGCATTGACTGGTTGGAGGACAACTATCGCAGTCCAGTGACTGAATTCAGCTTACAGGGTTTGCAGAATTATCTTGCCTGCTCAAGACCCTGCTTTAGAGAAATTAAAACCTAATTATGTGCTAATCTTTGGTTAAAAACTAGAACTTGCCGGGCGGTGGTGGCACACGCCTGTAATCCCAGCACTTGGGAGGCAGAGGCAGGTGGATTTCTGATTTCGAGGCCAGCCTGGTCTACAGAGTGAGTTCCAGGACAGCCAGGGCTACACAGAGAAACCCTGTCTCGAAAACAAACAAACAAATAAACAAAACAAAAAAAAACTAGAACTCAGTGAAACAGAAATTTTTGTTGTTGTTGTTCTTTTGTTTTTTTTTTTTTTTTGGTTTTTGTTTTTTTTTTTCGAGACAGGGTTTCTCTGTGTGGTCCTGGCTGTCCTGGAACTCACTCTGTAGACCAGGCTGGTCTCGAACTCAGAAATCCGTCTGCCTCTGCCTTCCAAGTGCTGGGATTAAAGAAGTGAGCCACTACTGCGGGGCCAGAATGTTCTCACAAACCCCTTCCCTCCCCCAGCTGTGGCTGGTCCTGCAGCGTTTCCCAGAGCCCAGCAGCCTCCTCAGGCACACCATGCTGGGCAGGAAGCAAGGACAGTGTGCTCCCACAGAAGTTTCTGTAAGCCAAGCTCCAGCGCTACCACACAGCAAGGGGTGGGGCACCACAGGCTGGAACTGGGAGCCAGCGGATGCCTGTGGCTGCCCTGCATGGTCTGGACTCCCATGCCCTACACAGGTGCTCGTCTCTTGCCAGTGAGCGACCCAAAGCATAAAGTGAGACCAAGACCCGAGACTGCACAGCTGAAACGCGGATCCCCTGTCCCAAGGTGTGTGGAGGGAGTCGGGGCTGGCAGCACAGCACAGGGACAGGCGGGGACGGTCCCCACTTGCAGATGCCCACAGCGGTAGGTGGCAGCATTACAATCTTCCAGGATCCAGTGCTGGTTCTGACTTTGGCAGGTCAATGAGGGAGCACTGTGCTGAGGACAGTTGGCTCAGAGGGTCTTTCATCTTGGATCCTATTAGCATTCCGAGGGAATCCAGGACACAAACGGAATCATTCAGCCCAACTGCTGGGCTACTTCCAGAGCTCCAGGCCACGCATAGAAATGGCATCTGAAGCCCAGGGCTCAGCTCAAGCACAGGCACTTCCCACGTGAAAAGCAATACACATGAAAAGTTGCTCTGTGAACAATTTACTGGTTAGAAATCAATAAATAGATATCAGAAGTCTTCATCAGAAACCAGAGAGCTGACAGAGGCTGAGGCTCAAGTTCAGGTGAAGAGTCCGGAGGCTGCTGGCTGCTACTGACAGGACCTGTGGTAGCCGCAGGTGGGGGAGTGGAGGAAAGCCGCTATCTGGGCCCTGGAGGCGGGGGCTAGGGGGCTGGAGCCTCCTCCTCCGCTGAGGCTTGCTTCTCCTTTTCAGCATCAATCCATTTCTGTGGTGCAATCATTTTCTTTGGCCCGTGGGGCGGTGGGCCAATGAGCGCCTCAATGTCCTCATAGTTTATCACTTCCTTTTCCAGAAGGGCATTCGCCAGCTAGGAAGAACAAACAGGGCAGTGTGAGTGCCCCGACAAAGATGAGAGCCTTGGAGGGCAGAGCATCAGAGAGGGAGCCACGGCCCACAGGACGCCTCTGTGTCCCCGGGAAGCAGGAGGGCTCTTCTGTGAGCGAGCAGGATGCCTCCAAAAGGCCAGCTTCCCAGGGGCACGGGCGCAAAGGCAGCTCAAGCAGAGAATCGCTCCCTGTGTTTACCCTAAGTCATCTGTCAGCTGCCAGCCTCATTACTTTTCCTATTTCCTTTCGAAACCTCTGCTTATTTCTGGCAACTGCAATTTCCTTCACCAAACAAGGTGTGTGTGTCTGCGAGTGGCAGGCGGGGGCTGAGCAGAGCAGCTCCGGGGTGAACTGTGGAGACAGGTGCTGACTGGCACCACGGGGAGGAGAGGAGGCCCTGCCACCCGGAATCCGTCCTGAGCATCACCACTGTACTCCCACAGGTGCTGACCAGCACCACGGGGAGGAAAGGAGGCCCTGCCACCCGGAATCCGTCCTGAGCATCACTGTACTCCCACACAGGGTGTCACTCAGGCTGACTTCAAACCTGCTATGGTCCTGCCTCAACCTCTGGAGTGCAGGGACACAAGCATATGCTACCACGCCCACCCCTGGCCCAGGAAATATTTCTATCCTAAAGGTCCTGTGCTGTGGCCATATCCTGCTACTTCCTGCTGTTTGAGAGGAGTCTTCCAAAGCTGGGCATATTGGTGCACACCTTTAAACCCAGCATTTGGGAGGCAGAGGCAGACAGGTCTGTGAGTTCCAGGACAGCCAGGAGTACACTGAGAAACCCTGTTGGGGGAGCGGAGCACAGGGGAGAAATATGGACAAAACTCTTCCAAGGGCTGTATGTGGAGGAACACATCTTTAATTCCAGCACACCAGAGGAAGAGATAAAGGCACACGGCTCTGAGGCCAGGCTAGATCCAGACCAGCTAGGGCTACATGGTGAAACCCTATTTCAAAACAACAAAACCAACAAGACTCTCCCGATCAGTGGTCAGGGTGCTAGTGCTGGATGAGTGAGGGTGGAGGGAGTCTGCCGAGCTGGCTTGACACGCGTATCGTTAAAAGACAGAGAAGCAGGTTCTATCTGATCAGGGCTGTCACCATTGGCCATGCTGTCCCCTCCACTTCTAGAGTCCCCCAAGATGCTTGTCCCCACATGCCCTCACCGCCTGCAGCTTGTCCAGGTTGTCGAGCAGCACCTTCTCAGTGTGTCTGTAGGCTTTGGCCACCAGCAGCTTTGCTTCCTGTAGAGGAGGTAAGTCCGGCGTGAGAAAGGCATGGACCATGGCTCAAGGATCACTGGCTGGCAGCCCCAGCCCCAGGGCGCAGAAGGCACAGGTTCGCGAGCAGGCCCGTCTTCCATAATACACAGCAGCAGTGTCTCCTGCTCTCACGGTCTGAGAAGCCCAGGCCGGGATGTACCCCCACCTTTACCCTAGGAAGAGCGACTGGACAACCTTCCGCTGGCTGGACTGCTCAAGCAACCACAGCTGGCCCTCCCCAGAGCCAGGCACCATGCTGGTCCGGCTCGCAGCCACAGGGGCTGTGTGCACAGGCTTTGCCATTTGGTATCTTTATTGACATTTTTTCCCAGTTCTATATCTAGTTTGGACCTATTCAGGAGAACACACTACACAAAACCCCACCCGTGTTAGGCCGTCAGGGCACGCTCATCTGAGGTGCAGGCTCCTGCAGTAGACCTAGACGCCTCTCCCCAAGGTGTGCAGCAGTCAGGTCTGTGCCACTCACATGGTCCATCATCTGCTGGAGGCCCTGGCTGAAGGGACGACGTCCAATGCCCACAAGGCCCTCTTGTGCCTCTGGAAAGGACACAGGCCCAATGCTAGGAGCCATCCCGAACTGCTTCACCATGGAGTAGGCAATGCGGGTAACCTTCCTCAGATCATCCTGAGCCCCTGGAATCAAGAAGGGCAGGGATCCTGGAGAGCGCAAGAGCACAGGAGCACCTGAGCCCAGGTCCTGTCACAGTCCCAGGAGCCATGCCAAGCTTCCCAGAAGGCGATGCTCAGAACCCGCCACCGGGCTCTCTCTTACGGCACGTTGCCGTGTGTCTGCACACACGGGCAGGACTTGGTTCCCTTCTTTCACAGTGTGGGTCCTCGGGACTGAGACCCAATCAGCACACTTGGCAGCACGTGCTTGTGCTGCTGAGCCACTTCACCTGCCTTGCAGTGGCACGCCCAGCCTACGGCCAGCTCGGACTAGGGGAGCCTGTCACTCTTCGGTTTGATTTTTTTTTGAATAGTTAAACAAATCTATTTATGTATATGAAACTCCCAATTACATAATGCCAATTTACAATGATAAAGTTTTATCCCAATATTTCTAACCTCTCAGCACCCCAGAAACACATCTGATACAATCTGGACCTACATGCCTTCTCTGGTTAGATGTTATTTTTTTGGTTTTTTGGGTTTTTTTTGTTTTGTTTTGTTTTGTTTTGTTTTGTTTTGTTTGAGACAGGGTTTCTCTGTATAGCCCTGGCTGTCCTGGAACTCACTCTGTACACCAGGCTGGCCTCGAACTCAGAAATCCACCTGCCTCTGCCTCCCAAGTGCTGGGATTACAGGCGTGCACCACCACGCCCGGCCCTGGTTTGATGTTTTTTAAGAGGGTTTTTGTGTGTGTGTATGTGTAGACCTCACTGAACTGGAACTCCCTCTATAGACCAGGCTGGTTTCGAACTCAGAAATCCACCTGCCTCTGCCTCCTGAGTGCTGGGACTAAAGATGAGCACCACCACCTCTTGGCTATTTTTTGTTTGTTTGTTTGTTTGTTTGTTTGTTTTGTTTTTAAGCCTGTCACTCTTCAGGCACAATGCCCTGAGACCCACCATGGCCTTTCTGGATATCCAGTGAATGCTCTACCATCCAGTTTGATGTAGCCATAGCCGTGAGCAGTATAACCAATCACATTTACAGTCCACATACATGACGTTTCAGTATCTGCCCAGATCTCTGGCCTGCACATACCTTCCGCCAGTCTCACCCCGGCAAGTGCACTGAGTACCAAGAGACAGGCACGACAGTGCCCACTCTGACAGTCCCACCCAAGGGCTATCTCCTCACCAGAGGTGACTCTGCTGAATGAGATGGCTTCAGCTGCCCGACCACCTAGGGCCATGCACATCCGCTCAAACAGCTGCTCCTTGGTGAAGAGGTACTGGTCTCGAGGGAGTATCTGAGAGAAGCCCAGAGCAGCATTTGTCCGAGGTGCTATGGAGACCTGCAGAAGAACAAACAAACAACTTACCAGGGAGCATGCGGCCTCAGAGAGAGGCGGGGCCTCATAAAGCTGTCATTGCAGGGTGCCCCAAGGAAGGAAGGCCGGCCACCCTACCCTTGCCTTCTCTCCCACAATCCAGTGCCAGACACTGGAGGGAGAGGCGGGGCTACTGCTCCGACAGGCCAGGAAAAGCCTGCTGACTACGGGGGGTGGGGGTGGGTGGGTGGGGGGGTGGGGTGGGGTGGGGGACTGCAGGCCGGGCGGGCCGCCTGGGAGCCCCAGCTAGAAGAGAGCATTCACATCCAGTCAGGGCTCTAACTACAGTTCAGTGGGAAAGAGCTTGCGTAGTGTGTGCGAGTCCAGCACTGCCTGGAATTAAAAAGGTTGGAAGCTGGAGAGGTGGCTCAGTGCTGGCTGGGCACTGGCTGCTCTTTTTTTTGTTTTTGTTTTGTTTTGGTTTTTGGATTTTTTTAGAGACAGGGTTTCTCTGTGTAGCCCTGGCTGTCCTGGAACTCACTCTGTAGACCAGGCTGGCCTCAAACTCAGAAATCCACCTGTCTCTGCCTCCCAAGTGCTGGGATTAAAGTCGTGTGCCACCACTGCCCGGCCCACCCACTCTACTCTAAACAGACAGACTGACCCATATGGCCTCTGTCCTAGCTCTGTAAACAGCGGGGAACTGACAAGGGTGTCCGTGCACTGTCGACTGTCGGCTGCACTGTTGCATACTGCACTGTTGCATACTGCACTGCAGGGTAGAACAGCAGGGCCACAAAGTGGTGCCACAAAGTCCGTGCTACTTGCCAGAGAGACTTAGGCCTCCCCAGCAGTAAGTCAGATGCCTGTCTTATCCATAACCCTGGCCTCCACAGGGTCTCTGTGCAGTCTACATCATTTCGGGAAACTGAAATAACCACTTGCTGCCCTGAGCGGAAGTGAGTTGAGCTCTCCGCCATGAGGCCCAAGCGGGCGAGGATAGAGGCCTTGGACGTGGGAAACTTTCCTCTCAGCCTGCTAACTGAGGCTGAGGCTGAGGCTGAGGCTTCAGACCTACTCCTAGCTCTGCAGCCATGCCAAGTGGGTGGTAACATTCTCGCTCACATAGTACAAACACGCGTGGCATCTCCAGACCAGAGGGCTGAGGCCCCTGGAGCTCAGGCCTGCCGCGCACCACAGCCTACCTTCATCACAGCCTCTGTGTGCTCCAGCAGCCAGCCCACCAGGGCGTGGCCAGACTCATGGAAGGCCACCACTCTCTGCTCCTCCTTGGAAAGGATCTTACTCTTTTTAGCAGTTCCTGAAAGAAGTCAAGGCAACAGCAGGCTGTGGGCACTCCCAGGTACCCTGGTCCTGCTTGGCGCTTCTGTAGCTACAGTCACCCTGACGCCACCCAGCACTCACATCAAGGGAACTCTGGGGAAGAATGGAGTGGGCTACCTGTCTCTATGGAACTGTCACTAACAGTTCTTTAGGAACTGACAGTCTTCAACCTCACAAGTGACCAAGTGACACTGACTGTCACTGACAGGACGAGGAGAGGTCCCTGTGCTGCTGAGATGACAGCCTCACACCTCAGGGGCAGGTCCACGTGAACGTCCCGCTCAGCTCTGCCCATCACCACTCCAGCCTTTTTTTTTTGGGGGGGGGGGTGGAGTGGTGGAGTGGTTTTGAGACAGCGTTTTTGTGTGTAGCCCTGCCTGTCCTAGAACTCACTCTGTAGACCAGGTTGTCCTCAAACTCACAGAGATCCGCCAGCCTCTGCTTCCTGAGTATTGAAATTAAAGGTTTGGGCCAGCACCACTCGGCCCAAGCTTAGCTCCCACTCTGAGCGCCTTTCTACTGTGGTTGTGCTGCTGTGTTTTGTTGTTGTTGTTGTTTGTCTTTTTTTGTTTGTTTTGTTTCTCGAGGCAGGGTTTCTCTGTGTAGCCCTGGCTATCCTGAAATTAGCTCTGTAGACCAGGCTGGCTTTGAACTCAGAAATCCGCCTACCTCTGCCTCCCAAGTGCTGGGATTAAAGGCATGCGCCACCACTGCCCAGCTTGTGCTGCTGGTTTTTAAGACAGGGTCTAGCTATGCAGTTCAGACTGTCCAGTGCAAACACACCTGATCTGGAGCTAATGTTTAGGACACATGTCACAGGGTTCCAAGGCTGGCCCCTGGAAGCAGCATGTTTCTGAGGGAGGGGCAAGGGCTGCTGCCGCCATCTGATGTCTTCATGACAGTCCGCAGAGAAGACCTGGGCTGTCTGCTTCTTACTAAAAGACGGGTTTCTTCAGGCCAGGTGATAGACCTCTGTGAGTTTAAGGCCATCATGGTCTACACAGCAAGTTCCAGGCCAACCAGGGCTACACAAATACCCTGTCTCAAAACAGCAAAGCGCCATCACAAAGCCACCTCACTCACTGGACACTATGAACCTCACAGAGATCCTCCTGCCTCTGCTTCCTGAGGGCTGTGATTAAAGGAGTATGTACCCGGGCTGGAGAGATGGCTCAGTGGTTAAGAGCACTGACTGCTCTTCTGAAGGTCCTGAGTTCAAAATCCCAGCAACCACATGGTGGCTCACAACCATCCATAATGAGATCTGATGCCCTCTTCTGGGGTGTCTGAAGACAGCTACAGTGTACTCACATATAATAATAAATAAATCTTAAAAAAAGGAGTATGTACCATGCCTGTCCTTTTTACTCTGGGCTGGCCTGGTACTCTGTGTGTAGACATAGGTGACTTCTGAACTTCAGATCTTACACCCCCGAACAATAGTATTACAAATGTGTGTGCTAGCACATGCCGGACTTGAAGAGGAGCAGGCATGTCCTCCTTAGGTAGATTTACAGTATCTCAGATGGAGGAAAGGCGACAATCCCCTTGCTACTTATGTAATTAGAATATTACATTAATTCGGAACATTAGAGCCTGGGTCTAGCCGGGTGTGGTGGTGCACGCCTGTAATCCCAGCACTTGGGAGGCAGAGGCAGGCGGATTTCTGAGTTCGAGGCCAGCCTGGTCTACAGAGTGAGTTCCAGGAAAACCAGGACTACACAGAGAAACCCTGTCTCAAAAAGCCAAAAAAAAAAAAAAAAAAAAAAATTAGAGCCTGGGTCTAGGTCTAGTTTCACCTACCCATCCCTAATTTGACAGCCATTGACAACCTCTGAGCCCTAACAAAGGGTGTGGTCCTCATACCAGCAATGACCCGCTCCACGGCGTACTCAAAGTTGAATGTGTGGACGGATGTGTGGCCCTCCCTCGCGGCATGCAGTGCGGCCTCGTTGCAGATGTTGGCAATGTCGGCGCCTGTCAACACAAACCACAGGCAGGCATGGGAAGTGCTGCTGGCTCTGCCCTGTCAGCATTCAGGAAAAGGAGAGAGAGGAGGGAGACTCAGCTTGTTATGAAGAACAACAAAAAGGACAAGACAGAAGAGGAGGCAGAGGCCTAGGCCGCCATTCCTGGAGGCTGAGGCACGAGGACCACACATGGTAGGCGCAAAGAGTCTACTCATGGAGTCTACGCAAAGAAACTCTGTCTCAAAATAGCAAACAAAAGGACAAAAAGGAAAGGAGGAAGGAGGAAGGGCGGGTGGAAGGGAGGGGAGGGGAGGAGGGAGGGAGGGAGGGAGGGAAGCTGCCCGTGACCTGCAGGGCAGCAGCAGGCGTTCTGCACTGTCCCCTCGGGCTCTCACAGAAGCAGCTCAAACCAGCAGGGTCCAGCTCCCCTGGACCTCGCAGTCCTTCCCTGTCTGCTTCTGCGCTGTCCTATGTCACCTGACAGTGCGCGTGTGTACAACAGGGCAGGCATGGAGGGCTCTCCGTCCACAGAGGTGACTAACAACCGGAGGGTGATCACGAAGGAGCGGCGTGTGAGAGGGCTTTCGCCCTTTAGAGACAGAGCCTCGTGCTGCGGCCCAGGCTGCCCTCAAATTCACAGCAGCCCTTAGGCCGCGGCATGTCCAGTGCTTATGATTAAGGCACAGCCACCAGCCTAGCTTTAAGGGGAATTTTAAATGCACATTAACCTTTAAAATAAAGCTGTAAAGAAAGGAAGCCTAATTGTGACTTCTAACTGGAAATCACCTAGGGACCGGGCGGCAGCCTGGCGGGACGGTCTGACCTGGAAGATGTTCTCTGTGTGAACGCAGCACAGAGACCGCAGTACACAGAGAGGGCAGGCAGACTGTCTCACAATGCGGCTCTAGGCTTGTCATGATGGCTTCTGTGCCTTGGTGGGACATCATAACTGCCGCCTGAGGAGTCCCGTGGGCCGCGGCATTGCAAGCTGCTGCTTCCCCCATCTGAGAGGAAGGTCCCTCTCTTCTGTCCCTCTGCTGCCTGCATTCCCACTGGATCTCACCCAGGCCTGCCCTGACTCATGCCTCAGAACAGGGACAGCACTCCCACAGGGGACGGAGGCTCTCCCTCACAAATATGTGTCCTAAAGGGGGGGGGGGTCATACCACTGAATCCAGGTGTCAGCTCTGCCAGCCGCTGGGAGTAAAAACTGCTGGGCTGGGTCAACTTCAGGCCTTTCAGGTGCTGCTCGAAAATCTCCCGCCTCTCCTGTCAGGAACGGGGAAGACAGTTGAACTGACGTGCCTGACAGGACAGCTCCCATCGCCTGCCAGCTCTGTGAATGAGCCTCGCTGTCCGTCACAGCAGCACTGGCTTCCCCCTGGTTGATATTCTCAGGTGTTACCCACGACTTGGAAACCAACTTAGCCCCAAGCAGCAATTTAAAGATGAAAAGAAAATAAATTAATAAGATGCAAGTGAAGCATGCAAGTGAACACATGTCACACATGCCACACATGTCACACATTCAAGTGTGCACGCCACATGCCCTGGGTCCTGACATAAACTGTCTGACACTGTCAGGAGACAGGCAGCTTCTCTCATGTGGAGTGGCAGATTCTGGGCTGCCCCCCACACCTCTGTCCAGGGTATTAGCCAACTCCCCAGGCCCCGGATTTGCTCTCCTTCCTTTTACCCACACCCTTAATCCCTGCTCTCAAGACTGTAATGAGGACTCCTAAACCACGGACCAAACAGGAGTGTGTGAGAGAGGCAATCAGGCAGAAGACCCAGGCTTCCAGGGCTTTCATCAGACAACACACTTCTAGGACAAAGTCAAGTGCAGTTCTAAGAGGCGAGATAGTGAGAGGCTGGAGAGATGCTCAGAGGCCAGGGAGGCGTGTCCTTCCAGGAGCCTAGCTTGGCTCCTCCTGTGCAGGCGGGGCTCACAACCATTTCTAACCCCAGTTGCGGGTTACTATAAAATTCAATTTAAAGCCGGGCGTTGGTGGCGCACGCCTTTAATCCCAGCACTAGGGAGGCAGAGGCAGGTGGATCTCTGGATAGCCAAGGCTAAACAGAGAAACCCTGTCTCAATAAACAAATAACAAACAAAACAAAAAAACACCCTCCTCAACTAGACCAGTGCAGTCAACTGCAAACATTCAAGGATGAAGATAGCGCACACTAGGCAAACCTTAGCACACTGAGAAACTAAGAAAGACCAAGGAGTGGGACCAAGCAAGCCACATGCCCAAGGCCCTGGAATCCCCTGCTAAAGCCGGAGGATCTTAAGTTCAAGGCTAGCCTGGGGTACATAGAAAGACTCTGTCTCAAAACCAAACCAACTCCAAAGGACACTGGGTATAGCTGCAGGCAGAGGGGCACGGACGCTTGGGCCCCACGGGTCACAGCAGCGTCATAGCAAGCCTAGGTGGGTCCTGGTGGGCAGAACCATGGCAGCTATAAAGCAGAGCTTTCTGTCCCAGGCCACTAGAACTGTGCCGTGGAAACGCACTGCCCACCCTCCCCAGCAGTTCTGACCTGGAGAGTGGGAAGATCAATGAACACATGCCTGTCAAGCCGACCAGGCCTCATCAGAGCATTGTCCAGAACATCAGCTCGATTGGTGGACGCCAAGACGATGACATGGTCTGTGGTGCCCATTCCTGAGAGAACAGAGCAGATACAGCGGCCTTTGGAGTGGGGATTTCAACACTGGATTTTCCCAGTGACTACCACCTTTAGGGCACAGCAGGGATAAAGCAAAGGCCCAGGGGAAAAGCCACCACATTCCTTCTGGACAGAGTGATGAGGTGGAAACACTTCCCAACAGCTTCCGATCAAAGTCAAAAAGCCACGCCAGAAGTGTGACGTCGCTTGTTTCCCAGCAGCAGCAGCGGTCCTTGGCCATATGCGGAGGCAGACCTGCCCAAACGGGCGGCAGCGCCCGGGAGGGAGGACGGCGTTTTCTTCCTGGAGCTGCTGCATATGGCAGAGCTGCCCAAAGGCCCCTGGACAGGCGGCAGCACCCCGGAGGGAGGACGGCTTTTTCTTCCCGAGGAGCTGCTGCATATGGCAGAGCTGCCCAAAGGCCCCTGGACAGGCGGCAGCACCCTGGAGGGAGGACGGCTTTTTCTTCCCGAGGAGCTGCTGCATATGGCAGAGCTGCCCAAAGGCCCCTGGACAGGCGGCAGCGCCCCGGAGGGAGGACGGCGTTTTCTTCCCGAGGAGCTGCTGCATATGGCAGAGCTGCCCAAAGGCCCCTGGACAGGCGGCAGCGCCCCGGAGGGAGGACGGCGTTTTCTTCCAGGAGCTGCTGAGCAGCAGCCGTCGTCACTGTGTGACATCTCACACCTCATGTCTGGGTTTAGGCGTGAGGTTTCTAGTCTGAAATGTTCAAATCGGGGCTGGAGAGGACTCGGGTGAAAAACCGTGCTCCTCTCACAGAAGAGTCAGGGCTGGATCCCAGCACGCACATCTGGAGGCTCACAGTCATCTTTAACTCCAGTTCCAGGGGACGTGATGCCTTCTGTTGACATCCATGGGCACTGGGCATACATGGAGTAGACATACACTCACACACACACAAGCAAGATACTCATACATAAAAAGTGGCTCAGAGCTGGGCAGTGGTGGCACACGCCTGTAATCCCAGCACTCTGGGAGGCAGAGGCAGGCGGATTTCTGAGTTCGAGGCCAGCCTGGTCTACAGAGTGAGTTCCAGGACAGCCAGGGCTATCAGAGAAACCCTGTCTAGAAAAAACAAAACAAAACAAAACAAAACAAAAATCAACAAACCCAAGTACACCATTTTAGCCAGGCGTGGTAGCACACACCATCTTACTCCCAGACCCTGGAGCAGAGGCTGGAGGGTCTCTGTGAGTTCTAGGTCAGCCTGGTCTATATAGCAAGTTCCAGGATAGCCAAGACATAGACCCCCCCCAATCAAAAAACAAAACAAAACAAAACAACCCAACAATCCCAAACCCAGAAATCTTTATAAAGAGGCCGGGGGGGGCGGTTAAGAATGTAGTCAGCTGGAGGAGTGCCCACCCTGCAGGAAGCCCCCACGCACTTCAATCCCCGCACTGCACAGACCACGTGTGCAGCGCACACTCACACTAGCACTCTGGAGGCTGCGGGAGCTGAAGTCCAGGCAATCCTCACTCAAACACTGAGCTCAAGACTGGCCTAGAATGCCTGAGACTCTCAAAAAGAGGATGGAGGGAGGGAGGGAGGGAGGGGGAGGGCAGAGGAATCCCCTAAAGCTCTCAAACCATCTAGGCTGGCTAGAAGGTTTGTGTGGTGGATGGATGCATGGATACCCAAGAGGTGGGTCAGGAAATGTCACAACAGAGACACGGGGAATGGGTCCCTGACAGTGTCAACATGGAGTAACAGGCCATCTGTTACCACACAGTACCAACAGCAGCCATCCCCACAGAGTGGAGGCACTCTCGGGTGCTCATGTTTAACCCTTGGTCTGGGTTATATGGGGGATGTGAAAATGGCTCGCAGCAAGGCTGCTATCTGGGGCACAAACTGAGAGTCACTAGTAATGTCAATAAGCTGGTAAGCCTGACATCACCCAGGTCTTGGCCCACAGTGACCCACTTAAGGGTGCTAGCAGTCTGAGAGGTTAGAGGACTCTACTGGTAGGGTATGCCAACAGCTGAGGCTCAGGCTGTGTCTGACACGGTTCTGAGGAAATGCATCCTGCCAGGGCACAGCTGTGCACAGTATGCTCTCTGCTCCTATGAAGATGCTGCGTAGATGCAATAGAAGCCATGATTGAGGCTGCCCTTGAACTCACAGAGACCCCCACCTGCCTTGCCTCCTGAGTGCTGGGATTAAAGACATGCACCACCATGCCTGGCTATAAGGGCTCTAACCACTGAGCCAACTCTCAAGCCTGCTTTCTTCCTTTCAATTTCTGATACAACCCAGGATCTCATACATACAAGGCAAGAACTCTACACTGAGATAGTCACCAAGGCCTGCTAGGAGTTTCCCCCTCTCTCCCCCTTTTGAAACAGGGTCTCACAATGTAGCTCTGGCTAGCCGGAAACTTGCTATATTGACAAGTTCCACCTGCCTTAGCTTCCTGAGTGCTGGGATTAACGGTATGTGTCACATGCCTGGCCCTGCTAGGATTCTGTAATGACTCTGGTGTGGAATCTGTGTTTACATTACTGGTTTCCAAACACATAAACTTGTGCATAGGCCATAACCACCGACCATGCATGCTAAAGCCCTCTCTCTAAGGCTCCTGTGGCCGGCCAGGTGACCTCGTGGTAAGCAGGTGGGGAGCAGGCACTGGCCTTAGGCACGCTTATCTCAGTGTACAGTCCCACCCACGCCCGCAGCCCCTGTGCTGGGGCCTCCAGGACTAGCATCTCTCAGGCCTGTGGAGAGTTTCCCACGAGCAGCACAACGTCCGCTCAACCTCATCTTCCGCACACCAATGAACACAAACTGCTCTTCCCGAGGAGACGACAAAGACTCGTCTCAGGCATCTGAGGGAGCCAGCGCACACAGCTGTGAGTGCACAAAGAGACGGGTCAGTGCTGGGCCGACCTGACCAGCAATGGGCTCTGCAGCCAACTCTGGGCACAAACAGCTATTTTTATAGTAGTTCAGAGAGATTCAGCTCAGAAAAGTGCCATGCTTTCCAGCAGACTCAACTCGTGAAAAAGGTGGCCTCTGCCTTTAACTGTGTGAGGTAACAAACCAGTTAACAGATTTTGAGTATAACTAGTTGAGTATTAATGTTATGAAATCCATTAAGCCCTTATTTAAATAAAATATCTCGGGGGCTGGAGAGATGGCTCAGCAGTTAAGAGCACTGACTGCTCTTCTGAAGGTCCTGAGTTCAAATCCCGCAACTATTTGGTGGCTCACAACCAACCATAATGAGATCTGACTCCCTCTTCTGGATTGTCTGAAGACAGCTACAGTGTACTTACATATAATAAATAAAACTTTAAAAAAAAATAAAATATAATATAATATCTCTGAGGTACAGAGCGGGGAAAGAGCCACAGGAGAAGGTTCACTGGCGCCTCCTTCATGCCAAGGACACCTGGCCAGTGTGCAGAGGGACAAAGGACACGTGTTCAACTTCACTTCGCAAACCCCAGAGCCACAGCGAGACCAGAAAGACCTCCACGCCAGGTCCCCAGGCTTGGTCCTCTGCTCTTCACAGGGACGCCACCCGGGTCTCCCAGGCAGTCAGTGCTCTGGAAGCGTGACACTGAGCACGTCTGTTGGCATTCGAAGCAGCTGTGGGGGCCTCTTGCTCACAGTGGGCTCTGAACTAATATGCTGACAGGCAGCTAGACAACCAAAGGGACAGGAAATCGGAGGGCTGTGGGGCGGAGCTCCAGGTGAACCCTCCTCGTGGCATCTCAATCACGCAATCCCCTCTCCTCCTCATTCTCAGACCCATCCTTTGCTTTTTGTGAACCTGGAACAACTTTAGATTCATGAAGTAGTGTGTACCAGCCCATCTGATAACACGGTAGCTGGGGTGAACTCTTATGTGCGTGGTGATAGAGTCGCATGTGCATGTGTGCAAGTATGTGCTGTGTATGGGACACCACGTGTCCTCTGTCACTCTCCAGCTTTTAGTCCACCATGAAGGATGCCA
Source organism: Apodemus agrarius (assembly GCA_964023405.1). Lineage (NCBI taxonomy): Eukaryota > Metazoa > Chordata > Mammalia > Rodentia > Muridae > Apodemus > Apodemus agrarius. The sequence goes on from OZ030024.1 coordinate 6,194,568, forward strand.
AGTTCTGTACAAACTGCCTTCCTTGAGGGTCACCGTGCTACTGAACTGTTCCTACCAACTACAAGCTATGCCTGGACTTAAGGACACACCCCAGGCCTGGGCAGCCCTGGTGCTCACCTTTAACTCCAGCGTTCAGAAAGCAGAGGCAGGTGCATCCCTGTGAGTTGTAGGCTAGCCTGGTCTGCATATCAAGTTCTAGGCCAGGTAGAGTTACATAGTGAGGCCTTGTCTCAAAACTAAAACAAAAACCATAACCTGGGCATGGTAGCTCACGCCTTTAATCCCAGCACTTGGGAGGCAGAGGCAGGCGGATTTCTGAGTTCGAGGCCAGCCTGGTCTACAGAGTGAGTTCCAGGACAGCCAGGGCTATACAGAGAAACCCTGTCTCGAAAAAACAAACAAACAAACAAACAAATAAACAAACAAATAGATAAATAATAGAGTGAGTTCCAGGACAGTCAGGGCTATACAGAGAAACCCTGTCTCGGAAAAAAAATAAATAAATAAACAAACAAACAAATAAAAATAAAATCAACATCTCACCCACTGGGCTTCTCCATTACAAAGAAAAGCAAGAGCACTGAGGTCGGCCCAGCATCACACACTGGCACCTCTGTAATACAAGACTCTCAACACCGTGCTCAATGCTCCCCCTCCAAGGGCAGAGAGTCACACAACATAGAAACTGAGGGGACCACAGCCTGAGGGTCTCACTGCCCACCCCCCCATCTCCACTCACAGAAACAGCCTGACTCCTGAGTCTCACTGCAGATGAAGACAGGCTGAGCGTGTGTGAAGTCTTGGATTTACTCCCCAGTATAAAAAAGGAAAAAGGACAGCTGAATTTCCTTTACACGTTATGTGTATGAATGTTTCGCCTGAAATTATGCTATGTGTACCATCTACCTGTGTGCCTGGTACCCACTGGTTAGAAGGCCACTGGATGGCACGGAACTGAAGCTATGAATGGTTGTGAGCCATCGTGTGGATGCTGGGAACCAAACCCAGGTCCTCTGTAAGAGCCACAAGTGCTCTTAACCACGGAGCCCTCTCCAGCTCCCAAGGCTGATGTGTTTTATTTTGTTTTGTTTCTGATGTGTTTGTAGCCCTGGCTGTCCTGGAACTCACTCTGTAAAGCAGGCTGGCCTCAAACTCAGATTTGCCTGCTTCTGCCTCCGAAGTGCTGGGATTAGAGGCGTGCGCCACCACTGCCATCAGGCTAAGCAGACTTTCTTAAAGGTAGCAAACTGATGGATAATCCTTACGGTGACCTGCTATTAGATGTCAACATCTAGAATATTCTGTGTAATGTCCTCATCAGGGGAGGAGTGGGCAGCAGTACACAATAGTGACTGAAGAAAAATAATCCCCTACCAGTGACACCCTAGGCGCTAGAGCAGAAAATGACCAGGGTCGTCCGTCCTAAAGCTATCCCTTTGACAGCGAGTCTCTTCCTGGTGGACACAGTCTGGGAAGCGTGCTGAGCACTGACCGTCCATCTCCACGAGGAGCTGGTTGAGAGTCTGCTCCTCTTCCGTGTTGGAGAACCCGGACATGGAGGTGGAGCGCTTCTTGCCCACGGCGTCGATCTCATCAATGTACACTATGCAGGGGGCCCTGGCTCGGGCCTCCTTGAAGAGGCTGCGCACTCGGGCGGCTCCCAGGCCTGAGGGAACACAGGGGCAAAAGACAGACGGATAAAGGAAATTAAATCCTATTTTTGGGTTACAGCCAGGCAAAATCCTCCACTAAAGTTGACTCTCTCAGAGGAACCAGATGTAGCCAGCCTCTCGCCATCCTGGCCTCCCAGCCACAAGAGAAACTGGAATCAAGGCAAAACCAGCAAGTTGATGTGGCCAAAGCTTGTTTTGTGGCTTAAAATAGGTTTCTCAGGGCCGGGCATGGTGGCGCATGCCTGTAATCCCAGCATTTGGGAGGCAGAGGCAGGCGGATTTCTGAGTTCGAGGCCAGCCTGGTCTACAGAGTGAGTTTCAGGATAGCCAGGACTACACACAGAGAAACCCTGTCTCGAAAAAACAAAAAACAAAAAACAAAAAACAAAAAAAATGTTTCTCAGTGTAGCCCTGGCTGTCCTGGAACTCACTCTGTAGACCAGGCTGCCCTTGAACTCAGGGATCTCTTGTTTCTGTCTCCCAAGTGCTGGCTTAGACATGCGTGTCTCCACTGCTCTGCTTGGACCAAAGCTGATTTTACCTTGAGCTGTCTGTCCTTCTCTGTCCCACTCAGACACTCAGGACAGGGAGGGTTATATGGAAGGCCACCCCAGGCACCAGGTTAGGAACCTGCCCGCACTTTCAGCCCATACCTACCTCCAATGACCTCCACAAATTCTGGACCAGCCATTGCTAAAAAGGGCACCTGAGCCTCCGTGGCAACTGCCTTGGCCAACAGTGTCTTCCCACAACCAGGGGGTCCCAGCAACAGGGCACCCTTTGGAACCTTGGCACCGAGCTGAAGGAAACGCTCTGGGCTCTAGGCAGGAATAGACATGCGACACTAAGTACTCAGCATTTAACAGAGAATGTCTAAGTGACTTACATGAAGAGAGGTTATGATAGTCATGAAACAGCTATAGTTCAGTGTGTCCAGAAAAAAGCAAAAAGTTCCATATGGCCACAGTTCCAAAAGAAAGGATGGTCCAACTGAAGGGGACTATTACACTCTGCTCTTCTGACGGACAACTGTATACCGGCACTGTTGGTTTACCAGGCACAGACACATACTTACAGTACCCTGAGACACCGAAGGCCCCCCCCAACCCATTCCATCCCACCCATGGAGTTCCAGTCTCCCAGTGAGTGCCTGCTCACCACAGCCTTCCTCCCTGGAAGCCAGCACCGCTCACCTCCGTGTGGCCGGATACACAGTCTCACCCACCTTCAGGTAATCCACGAACTCTCGGACTTCCAGCTTGGCTTCGTGCATCCCCGCCACATCTTGGAAGCTGACCCCTTTCCCCGTCTTCCCGTCCACAATGGTGAAACGCGCCATTTTAAGCTGATTCTGTGCAGAAGAGTGAGGGAAGGAAGCTCTGCACGCCCAGCAAAGCAGAGAAGCAGCGGCAGCTGCCACCTGCCGCACCTGACACAGCCGCCCCACCCAGCCTGGGAGAACGGCTTCCTCTGACAGCCCAGAAGGAGCAGCCCACAGCCTACTCCCGCAGTTAGGGTGCAGACAACAGACCACTCCAAACACACGGGGAAATTCTCGGTCTGTACTGTTTATATTAGGAAGAAAGTCATGTAGTAGTTTCTCTTTTATAAAATTAGAGCCGGAGAGATGTTTCAGTGGTTAAGGGCACTTGATATTCTTACAGAAGACTAGGTCAATTACTAGCACCCACACAGAGACAGTGTTCTCATAGAAGTTTGTCTTCCAGATGAATTCCAGGAGATTTGACACTCTCTTCTCTTCTGACCTCTGTGGGCAAGGAAGGAAGGAAGAAAGGAAGGAAGGAAGGAAAGAAGGAAGGAAGGGAAGGAAGGAAAGAAGGAAGGAGGAAGGAAGGAAGGAGAAAGAGAGAGGAGAGAGAGAGAGAGAGAGAGAGAGAGAGAGAGAGAGAGAGAGAGAGAAATGCAAGGCAGGGCAGGGCAGGGCAAGGCAAACACCAACCTCTCCTGGGTAAGGCGCGCAGCCGCACTAATGGTGGAGCACCCACCTAGCATGTACAAGCCTCCAGGGTTAACTACCAACATCACCCAAGAAGAAAAAGCCTTCTTTAGCTACGGAAACAGAAATATGCTTGCATTCTCTGTGGAGTGTCACTCCCAGGGTGGAAAAGGAGCTTCCTCTGGCCCAGCCCGAGCCTGATGGGTTGAGAGTTCACTTTCTACAGTATAGCCTGTTGGGGGGGGAGTTCCCTGTTATGGCTATTCTTTAAGCTTCTTTTAATGTTTCTCTTATTGGCTGGCAAGAGAAACTAGGGAGAGAGAGAGGGAGACTGATCGGGAACACGGGAACACAGACACTCTGCAGAGGGGCCCACTGGCCCCCGTGTCAGGAAATGGTCTTTCCGTAGCCTGGGTTGTCCCGCTCTCCAGTCAGCCGAGGGAGCAGGAGAGATGGGCTCCTACTTAGTCACTGTAAAACGCTCATTTTCACCGGCTGGAAGTGGCACATGTCTTTTGTTTTGTTCTGCTTTTTTTGAGACAGGGTTTCTTTGAATAGCTGTGGCTGTCCTGGAACTCACATTGTAGACCAGGTTGGCCTCGAACTCAGAAGTCTACCTGCCTCTGCCTCCCAAGTGCTAGGATTAAAGGCATGTGCCATCACTGCCCAGCTGTCTTTAATCCCACCACTCTGGAGGCACAGACAGGAGGATCTGAGTTTGAAGGCAGCCTGGGAACTTTTCCATAGACTACAGACTATCTGGGAGGATTCAAGCTCTCACACACCCACATCCAGCAGCACAACTTACGAAAGCACTGAATCCGCCTTCCCGTCCGGTCATCCCAGCCAGTCTGAAAACGTACCACAGGATGGCCAAGCCTACTGCTGTCATCCCCAGGGCGTACAGGGCACTGGGTCAAAAGGAAAAGCAGTTATGGGGTTGGAAGTCATTGTTAGGTAATTGGTGGATTAAATAAAGCCTTAGAAGCCAGGACCTCTGGGTCTGAGGTCAAGGCAGAAAACAAAAGTCATGCAGACGTGTTTGCCTGTCCCACGGTGACCGACTCTCCTCTTCCACACAGGTTTTCACTTTTTTTTTTTTTTTTTGGTTTTTCGAGACAGGGTTTCTCTGTGTGGTCCTGGCTGTCCTGGAACTCACTCTGTAGACCAGGCTGGCCTCCAACTCAGAAATCCGCCTGCCTCTGCCTCCCAGAGTGCTGGGATTACAGGCGTGTACCACCACGCCCGGCTCTCCACACAGGTTTTCAAGTGTTTAGACCAAATGTACAAAGGCTCCCTCTTCTGCTATGTGACAATGCCCAACAGAGCGGGTTCTTCTAGAGCTAACATCATAGTTTGCTATTTCAATTAGTAAACCAAAAACAAAAGACTTGACAGAATTAGGTTCTGTGATTAGGCTCTCACACGAGAAGGAAGAGGAGGACACCATGCCTGACACTGTTCCCTGCACTGGACCTCCCTGTCGTCTGCCTGTCAGCCCCAGGGTGGGAGGGTTCAGCATCTGGGCTGTGCAGACCAGAGGAAGTCATGTTCAAGGGAGCCAGTCAGATACTGGCTTGCCACCCCTCAGGTCATAAGCCCGCAGTAAGCCTCTCTCTAGACACAGGCTTCCACCACTGCTGCTTTAGCAACGCCTACAGACTTCATGGGCTCTCACAATATACCAAACAGTGCTAAGATGCCTCCGAAAGAATTCCTATTTACCATGGGCCTTTCTATCCCTTCTGTTCTGTTTTCTTCTGTAGAAAACAGCAGCCTCAGTGTGCTTAGTTAAGAACTCCCACAGACAGCTGAAGACAGCGCGAGTTCCAGCAAAAAGTGAACATGTCCACCCACGCACTCTCACATTGCAGGAACCTTTCCTGGGGACCCAGTCGACCATCAGCAAGGGCAGCTCACGTCGTGGTCTGGTCAGTGTGTCTCACATTGCAAAGTCAGGCTGGGTAGGGCAAGTCCACAGAACAACTAACATACTTCCCGAAGAATCCTGTCCGCTTGTAGGACACAGGAATCCTGTCCTTGCTCTCAATGTTCAGTTCATCTTCGGCTGCTCGAAGCTTCTCTTCGAATTTGTCGATGTTCGCAACCTGCATCCGGTACATCAAGGCCAGCCTCTGAGGGCCAGAAGGAGAGTGGGCAGAGAGAGGGCAAGAGGTCAGTACTCAGCGCTGGCACACGCTGTGACAACAGTGCTCCAAAGAGGACACGTGGAGAATGAATGGACTTCCATGCCTAACAAGTTCTAGTTTCCTCAAGTACAGCCTAGAATGACAATCTCATTTTCTGGTGGAAATTCTCTGCACTAAGTCAACGTTTGCCCTGCCACATGGGACTCCCCACAGGGACAGGTGCCTGCACAAGTCACAATCACCCCCATGGCCAATCTGGGTCACCAGTCTCAGGCGTCACCATTTTTGTTTTTGTTTTGTGAGACAATAACCTGGTGTGGACGCCAGGCTGGTCCTGAATGACCCGCCCCACCTGTTTCCATGCCGAGCGCTCAGGTTCTAGTGCACCTCAGGACTTAACGCACCAACAACCAGGGATGGGTGCCAGCCCACGGCCGCAGGGAAGTCCGCTCACTGCCATGGCTCAGGTGAACGGGTGCGGAGCCAGCAGCGAAGTGTCTAAGTCCCATTTGCATTTCCTCCCTCTGCCCGTTAGCTAAGCACGGGGCAGTCACACTCTCAGGATCACCTTTACTGCTCCTAGATGTTTGACCTGGGCTTTCCCAATCCATCAAACCATTCTAACTCCCACAGAGCTGCACAAGGGGAAAGGGTTGAAATGTCCCTCTTAAGTATGCCAGACTCGAGAACAAAGTGTATATTCAAAGCCTACTCAATCTGCAGTGCTCCTGGAGCTCCTGGAGCGGCCCGACCCAGCCCCTCGGCCCAGCAGAGCTCTCTGTGTGCCTTCGCTAAGCCTCGGGCCAGTGCTTCTCGGGTTGTTCCTCCATCTGTGTGGCTAGATGGATTTAGCTTCTGTTTGACTGGGTGTGTTGATCCCCTGTCCCCAGTTCTTATACATTATCTGCACAGAGCTGACCTAACAGAACTCGCTTGGCCAGCCGACATTTGCACCACCCACAAGCAGGCAAGAAGAATCACAAGCCGTCCTGCTGGGGTACAGAGCAAGGCTGTCGAAAGTAAGTACACTACGCTGGAAGAACAGGCTCATTCCAGTCAGTAGAGACTGCAACCAGAGCCTGTGCTGGAGCGTGGGGTAGCTACGAGGAGCACAGAAGTGCAGGGTGACCTCGCAGCACCTTTTCCCACCACCCGACTTCAAATAAAACATGAGAAGGAGATTTAAAAAAATTCCAGCACTTGGGAAGCAGAGGCAGGCGGATTTCTGAGTTGGAGGCCAGCCTGGTCTACAGAGTGAGTTCCAGGACAGCCAGGGCTACACAGAGAAACCCTGTCTCAAAAAACTAAAAAAAAAAAAAAAAAAAAAAAAAAAAGTCAGGGTCCTCTGGCTAAGTGTGATAGCACACCCCTTTAGTGCCAGAACTTGGGAGGCAGAGGCAGCCTCGTCTACATGGAGAGGTCCAGGCCAGCCAGAGATACATACTTAAGGCTCTACCTTTAAAAAACAAAAGCCAAACCAAACCCAGAGTCCTAATGAATCCTATGCTCAAATAGTCTCAAGGCTCACTCAGAAACAACCAGGAAAGATGGACAATTCCATCTTTTATTGTAATTGAAACAACTTTGCTAACAACTTTCAGGACTTAGTAATGGTTACGGCACTGGGGGGAGACATAAGAGGGTCACTCTAAGACCAGAAGTAGAGTACGGGGAGACTCAGCTTCATCTAGGCGGTCCTCTGAGGCCAGTCTCCACAGCTTCCACTGACCACTCTCTCTCCCCCTAGCGGTGGGGCATTTCCCTGCTCTCTAACACCGAGCCTCCCTCCTGCCAGACCTGAGTCCTTCCCCTGCCCGATATTCCTCCAGGGCTCACAAGCTATGAGCACATCCCTCGCTGTTCTGGGTTCTAGCCCCTCAGCAGCAGGTGTGTTTGTGGCTCTCCCAGACCTTCCTGACCTGAGACAAAGCTCCTCCCTTCTGACTTCCCAGCCAGTCCTGCACATGCCCAGATTAGCCCAGCACCACTTCGGGGCTGCAGGAGGTCTCCTCTCCTTACCCCGGCTATCAGGAGATACTGTTTGGAATCAATTTTCACGTATTTTCCCCTCTCCACTCTGAGCCACCGCCCGAGCTGTCCTTCCTGCCAAGCATCCCTCTGACTACCGTCCTTAGGGTCCACCTTAACAGGCGCTGCCCAACCCTGCAGCAAGCCCCATTCTGTACACATCTTGTTCAAGACAACCAGACAAGCCCAAGTTGAAGGGCTGACTGAAAAGGGGACACTCCCAATTTCCCCAGTCTCTCCAGTGTATCCACCCCGACTCACAGGCCGCCCAAACACCACAGCTCCAGGATGCAGATAAACCTCCACCACGTCGCTCTCCGGCACCACCTGCACGCGCTGCACCTCGCCCTTAGCCAGCATCTCGTTGACAAAGTCGGCCCAGGAGATGCTGCCCCCACTGGTGCTGAGGGAGTTGAGCAGGCTCATTATGACGGCGATGATGAAGAGCGTGCGCAGCCTCTCGCGGTACATCTGGTCTTCCCGCTCTTTCCGCCTCCTCTCTTCTGAAGGGAACACAGGGCGGAGAAGGCACATCAGGCCAGCCCAGGCTCTCACACGGGCAGGCTCTCCTTTCTCTCTTCACCCTCAGGAATGCTCAGCACTCGAGGGAAGGATCTACGCCCTAATGAATCCTGATGGGGTTTCAAGTTACCCTAGCCCTGCATGGTAGCACACACCTTTAATCCCAGCACTTGGAGACAGAGGCAGGAGGATCTCCAGGAGTTCAAAGCCATCCTCATCTATATAGAGAGCGCCAGGACAGCCAGCACTACACAGAGAGACCTTCACTCCACCCCGAAAGGAGAGATACATTTGACAAATGCTACCCAAGAGCCGTCTGAAGGCACAAGGACTTTATTCCCTGGAGTCACTTCTGAGGAAGTAGTGGTCCCACCACTCACAGCACAGAATAACTTTTAAAGTCAAAAGTCTTCCTAGGAACACCACGCTGTTGCCTTGTAGAGAAGGCTGTGCACTACAAGTCCAGAAAAGTTGTAGACACCGGCACTGAGATGCACGCTGAGATTACACGCCAGCACAGCAGCTGTGGAGGCATGGGCACAGCCAGTGTAGACACCGGCACTGAGATGCACGCTGAGATTACACACCAGCACAGCAGCTGTGGAGGCATGGGCACAGCCAGTGTAGACACCGGCACTGAGATGCACGCTGAGATTACACACCAGCACAGCAGCTGTGGAGGCACGGGCACAGCCAGTGTAGACACAAGCACAGCCAGTGTAGACACAGGCACTGAGATGCACGCTGAGATCACACGCCAGCACAGCAGCTGTGGAGGCATGGGCACAGCCAGCACTTGCTCCTACCTGCCCCAGAAGTGAACATCTTACTCATCCACTGAAGAGCCCAATTCTCTCTCTACTCAAACTTATTTACTGAAATGAGTAATATTTAAAAATAAAGCCGGGCGGTGGTGGCGCTCGCCTGTAATCCCAGCACTCTGGGAGGCAGAGGCAGGCGGATTTCTGAGTTCGAGGCCAGCCTGGTCTACAGAGTAAGTTCCAGGACAGCCAGGACTACACAGAGAAACCCTGTCTCAAAAAACAAAAACAAAAACAAAAAAACAAAAACAAAAACAAAAAAAAAAAAAACAAAGTTGAGGGAGAGAGAGATGGCTCAGCGGTTAAGAGCACCAACTGCTCTTCCAAAGGTCCTGAGTTCAAATCCCAGCACCCACATGGTGGCTCATAGCCATCTGTAACGAGATCTAACGTCCTCTTCTGGAGTCTCTGAAAACAGCTACAGTGTACTCACATATGATAAATAAATAAATCTTTAAAAAAAAAATAAGTTGGGGCTGGAGAGATGGCTCAGTGGGTAAGAGCACCGACTGCTCTTCCGAAGGTCCTGAGTTCAAATCCCAGCAACCACATGGTGGCTCACAACCATCCGTAAAGAGACTTGATGCCCTCTTCTGGTGTGTCTGAAGACAGCTACAGTGTATTTAGATATAATAATAAATAAAATTAAAAAAAAAATAAGTTGAGGGGGCTGGAGAGGTGGCTCAATGGTCAAGAACGCTGACTGCTATTCCAGAGGTCCTGAGTTCAATTCCCAGCAACCACATGGTGGCTCACAACCATCTGTAATGAGATCTGATGCCCTCTTCTGGTGTCTGAAGGGAACAACAATATACTCATGTACATAAACTTTACAAAAAATTTTTTTTAATTAAAATAAAAATAAGTTGATATCGCCGGGCGGTGGTAGCTCACACCTTTAATCCCAGCACTTGGGAGGCAGAGGCAGGCGGATTTCTGAGTTCGAGGCCAGCCTGGTCTACAGAGTGAGTTCCAGACAGCCAGAGCTACGCGGAGAAATCCTGTCTCAAAACAAAACAAAACAAAACAAAACAAAAAACCAGAATGTTTTCAAATAAGTTGATATCAAGTGCAGTGGTATAGGCCTTCAATCCCAGCACTTGGAAGGCAGAAGGATCCAGAGCCCTTTACTCTCTATCAGCAGCTGCATACACAGGGTATGAGCAATACCAACACTTGGGAGGAAATGAGGAATGGATCTACATGTGTTCCAGTCAACAGAGCTACATGGTGAGACCCTGTCTCTAAAAACAAACCAAAAACCAAAACTCACACTCACACACGCGCCACACACACTCTCGCACACACAGACCACTCAGGGTGGCAGGAGAGCTCAGCAAGTGAGGGCATTTGCTGTAAAGCCTCGCGACCTGGACCACAGGTGGGTGGGCAGAACCAACTCCCATAAGCTGTTTCCCAATTTCTGCAAACACACTGTGCCATGCATGCCCCTGATCTGTAATACACAAATAAATAAATATAAAAGAATTTAGAATACAGGGCTAGAGACACAGTTCAATGATTCAAAGGACTGGCTGTCCTCCCAAGGCCCGGCACCGCAAGGCAGTTCACAACCATGGTGCTCCAGTTACGGTTCATGTCCACTTCTGGCACTGCATACGGTACACTGGCATACATGCAGACAAAACACCCATACACAATAACTAAAGATGAAATAAATATCTGTAGCACATTCCTATAATGCCAGTAACTGGTAGGTGGTGGGTAGAAAATCAGGAGTTACAGAAATCCTTGGTTACACAGTGAGTTTCAAAAATACCAAAATACCAAATCAGAGCCAGGTGCGGTACACACACTTAATCCCAGCTCTCTGGAGAACTGATGCAGATGGATCTCTGTGAGCCTAGTCTACACAGTGGGTTCCAGGACAACCAGAACTACACAGTGAAATTCTGTCTTAAAATAATGAAATAATAAGTAAAATAAAAAGTCAGTCAAAGCCAGGCATGGCTGCATCTGCCTGCAAGCCCAGCGCGGAGGCGTGGAGTAGGGGCTTGTGAGTTGGAGAGCTGGCTCAGCAACTAAAAGCACTGGCTGCTCTTCTAGCAGACACAGATTCAGTTCCCAGCACCCACACGGCAGCTCACAACTGTTTGTAACTCCAGTTCTGTGCAATCTGATGCACTCATACAGATATACATGCAGGCAAGCACCAATCAATGATCATAAAATAAAAACAAATTATACGTGTGTGTGTGTGTGTGTGTGTGTGTGTAAAATTTACTATAATATATAGTATGAAATTCTCAAAAAATAAATAAAAACATAAAAAGATTTTTAAAAATCAAAATAAAAGGCTAGAAAGATGACTCAGTGGTTAAGAGCACTGAATCCTCTTCCAGAGGACCCAGATTCAATTCCCAGCACCCACAAGGCAGCTCACAACTATTGTAAGTCAAGTACCAGGGATCTAACATTTTCACACAGATATACATGCACACAAAACATGAATGCTGTAAAATTTATAAAAATTTTTAAATTAAATGTAAAAATATTAAAACAGGGCTGGAGAGATGGCGCAGCGGTTAAGAGCAGTGACTGTTTTTCCGAAGGTCCTGAGTTCAATTCCCAGCAACCACATGGTGGCTCACAACCATCCATAATGAGATCCGATGCCCTCTTCTGGTGTATAGGTGTACATGCTGGTAGAACACTCATAAACATAAATAAAACTTTAAAAAATAAAATTAAGACAAATCTTTTATCTCTCTTTGTGTGTGTATATGTACACACACACATACATACACACACAGACAGACAACAGGAAGCCTGCCCTGAGGCAGGAGGACCAGCGTGAGTCCCTTGGATGTGCACTGCAGTGGTTACAGTGCTCGCCTAAGTTGACTCCCAACACTGCATAAAACCTCATTTGGCCAGAGGTAGTGGTGCACGCCTTTAATTCTACCATTCAGGAGGCAGAGGCAGGACTGATCTCTTTGAGGCTAGCCTGACCTACAGAGAGTTCCAGGACAGCCAGGGACAGAGAAACAAAAATAACACAAAACCAAAACCAAAACCAAAACCAAAAAAACCCCACAAACCCCAAACCAGCCTCTTCAGAAACCCCACACCTCTCAAACCAGTCTCCTCAGAAACCCCAGCTCCAGCTCCAGCTTCACAGCCCCCTGCCTCACACTCCTGGGTGAGTCTCAGGCCCAGAAAGGTGAGGCCTGAGATGTGAGGACCAGAAGCTGGGACCGGGGACCGGGCAGCATTAGCTATGAATGCTGGAGAGCCTGCCCCTGCAGACCTGCTCCACTCACTGTCCTGTCCTCATGTAAAATACCCGGGAACAGTGAAAACACTGGCCCGTGGGGCTGGGGGGGCTGGGCTCACCAAGGTCCCCACTCTCAGGTCACGGGGTACATCTAAGATTTACCCTTTCTGTGCAGTCACAGAAACTCTGCCTTCAAACATGGCTGACCGTGACAGAGGGACATAGGTGTCCACAGAGGCATCTCCAAAACACAACAAAGGACTCAATAATCGCATTAGTAGGGCAGTTCCCACGGGGGCGGGCCATCAACTGTGTCTTTCTCAATAAGCCTCACCCTGCTGAGAGGAGAGCACAGGAGGAGACCCGAGAGGGACAGGCAGGTTCGGACACAAGGCACGCATACCTTCGTCATCTTCAGGGGCCTTGCCTTTGGGTTTATCATTGTCTTTATTCTTCTGTTTCATCCTTGAGGTATTAAAATAGAAAGTACTACCTATAATAAAGAAGAAAAATACCAAGTTGCACAAGAAAGTAGAACGTCCACAAATAACATCACAACGGAAATGCCAGCTCTGCTCTGAGAGTCGCTGCATCGGAGATATTACAGCATTTCCTTCTATGCATTGACACTATTGCAGCGATTGCTACTGACAGAGTAAGGAACTATTTATTAATGCATAGAGACAATTATCTTTGCTATTTAAACTGGATAGCTAGTGGCCGGAACATACTTCTCATGCAAGAGGATACCAAGTTTGGCAGATCACAGTCAACTGTAACTCTAGCTCCAAAAAAAATCCAACACCCTCTTCAGGCACCTGGATATAGATATACACACACACACACACACACACACACACACACACAGAGAGAGAGAGAGAGAGAGAGAGAGAGAGAGAGAGAGAGGTTTTTGTTTTTTTTTTTTTTCGTTTTTTCGAGACAGGGTTTCTCTGTGTAGTCCTGCCTGTCCTGGAACTCACTCTGTAGACCAGGTTGGCCTCGAACTCAGAAATCCACCTGCCTCTGCCTCCCAAGTGCTGGGATTACAGGTGTGCGCCACTACCGGCCGGCTGAGAGAGAGTTTTAAATCTTTAAAAAAGTAAAGTGGAGCTGGAGAGATAAGAGCACTTGTTGCTTCTGCAGAAGACCTAGGGTTCGGTTCCCAGCACCAGCATAACTGCTTCCGGTTATGCATCCATAACCTCAGTTCCAGGGGATACAACACCCTCTTCTGCCTGCTCAGGACAGCAGGCACACACGTGGTACACACACAAACATGGAGGCAGAACACACACGTAACAAAAGTAAACCTAGAAAATGTTTTAAAGTAAAACAATAAACCAGCTTGCCAGGTACAGTGGCCCATACCTGCGACACAGCACTCCGAGGCCCAGGTTTGAACTCAAGGCCGCCTGGGCTACAAAGTAAGCTGTACCTGAGCCTGAGCTACATGACACTGTCTCCAAAAAGGAAAAAACTAAAAAAAATTAAATTGTTTAGCTGGCTTATGTGAGAGATTAAAAAAAAAAAAAAAGTACAGGAGCCGGGCAGTGGTGGCACACGCCTTTAATCCCAGCACTTGGGAGGCAAAGGCAGGCTGATTTTGGAGTTCGAGGCCAGCCTGGTTTACAAAGCGAGTTCTAGGACAGCCAGGGCTACACAGAGAAACCCTGTCTTGAAAAACAAAACAAAACAAAATTATAGGATATAGTTCGGTAGTAGAACACGTACTGGGTTTAATCCCTAAAAACACCTAAATAAATAAACAAATAAATAAAGTTACAGAGGTAAGTTTGAAAACATCACGAGTTACTCGAGAACGGTTTAAGTATATTTAAACAGATAAATGGCAGAGTGTGGTGACAGCAGCAGCCCAGCTGCCGTTGCCCAGGACAGCCTGGCAGAAGGTGGCCTGCACACCGGGGAAGGCCTGGCCTTGTCCAAAGTCTTAACAGATCAGGGGAAAAATTCACCACGACAGCAAGTCTGCTTCTTTCTTTAAAAAAATAGAATAGTTTTAGTCAGGGGTGGTAGTGTATGCCTTTAGCACTTGGGAGGCACAGGTAGGCAGATCTCTTGAGTTTAAGGTCAGCCTGGTCTACAAAGCAAGTTCCAGGAAAGCCAAGGAGATACAGAGAAAACTTGTTATAGACTAAAAACAACAACAACAACAAAAAAACAAAAAACAAATGAACGAAAAATGAAAATTTAAAAAAACTAAAAAGCAAGTATTTTGTAAGTATTTCGCCTGACGCCATGTGCACACCTATTCCTATGGAAGTCGGAATCCAAAGTCACAGATCGGTGCCAGATGCCTGATGTGGGTGGTGGGAATTGAACTGGGGTCTTCTGGAAGAGCAGTCAGTGTTCTTAACCTAAGAGCCACAGTTCCAGCCCCAAGTCTAAGTTTCTTCATAAAGACATTAGCATGCTGGTTGGTGGTGGCGCACGCCTTTAATCCCAGCACTTGGGAGGCAGAGGCAAGTGGATTTCTGAGTTCGAGGCCAGCCTGGTCTACAGAGTGAGTTCCAGGACAGCCAGGGCTACGCAGAGAAACCCTGTCTGGGGGTGGGGGTGGGGGTGGGACAAATAAAAACAAAACAACAACAACAAAAACAAGCAAACAGAGACTCAGAAGCAAAGCTGCCTTCATTTGCATTAGAAGGCACCACTGAAGTTCTGGCAGGTGAGTGTATTATGAGCCCAGTTCACATCAGTCAAGGAGCATGGTTAGAAATTTAAATGAGAGCCGGTGGTGGTGGTGGTGGTGGCGGCACACGCCAGTAATCCCAGCACTTGGGAGGCGGAGGCAGAGGCAGGCGGATTTCTGAGTTCGAGGCCAGCCTGGTCTACAGAGTGAGTTCTAGGACAGTCAGGGCTACACAGAGAAACCTTGTCTCAAAAAAACCAAAAAGAATCACAGAGGGTCTGTAAAATTTTAATCCCAGCACTGGAAGGCAGGCAAGACCTGAGTTTGAGGCCAGTCTGGTCTACAGGGTGAGTTCCAGAACAGCCAGGACTACAGAGAGAAAACTGTCTCATAATAAATAGAAACCCTGTCTCATAATAAGTAAATAACGTATTTATTTGTTTAAAAAAGCAATCCAGAAAGAACAACAACAACAACAATGAAAGACAATTTAATGTTTTATTTAGTTTTTAAGATGAAGTTATTTTTCTGTGTGGGTGTTTTGCACACACGTCTGTATACCGAGTGTGGGGCACTTGTGAAGGCCAGAGAAAGGGACTGGAGCCTCTGAAGTAAGCATTATGGATGGTTGGGAGCCACCATGTGGGTTCTGGGAACCAAACCTGGTTCCTCTGGAAAAGTGGCTCTTAACTGCTGAGCCATCTCACGAGTCCACACTACTTAGACTTAGTAAATGAGGGCTAATAACAAGGTTCAAGAGGCAGGGGGCTGGCTGCCAAGCTTGATGACCTCAATTTAATTCCTGGAACCCACAGGGAGTGTCCCTGCACGCTGCACTCTCTCTCTCTCTCTCACACACACACACACACACACACACACACACACACACACACACACAGAGCGAGAGCGAGAGCGAGAGCGAGAGCGAGAGCGAGAGCGAGAGCGAGAGCGAGAGAGAGAGAGAGAGAATATAAAATACTTAGAGTGAGCAAAAGGAAGTCTAGGCCTGGTGGCACACACCTGTAATCCCAGCACTGGGAGGGATTCTAAACTCAAGGCCAGTCTGGACTGCAGATTAACACCTCGTCTTAAGAAGACAAAAACCAACCGAGCACAGCAACACCAAACTGCCACCCCAGGTGAGGAGTGGGTCCGATGTCCTCCTGCTGGGGAGGACAGGCAGGATGATCAAGTGCTCAGAGCCCCTATCTCTAAACTTCATTTCAGATTATCCCAGGTCCAACGGGACTCAAAACATAAAGAACCGAAGGTTACAATGAAAACAGAGCTTAGCTGTTAGAGTGCCTGAGCACCACGCACCAAGTCCTGAGGTCAGCCCCTAGCTTATATCACACGGGACAGAGTGGCCCGTACCTGTAACCTCAGGACCGAAGAGGGTCAGAGGGCCAGGTGTTTTGTTTTTTAAAAGAATCAAAGGTCGCCGGGCAGTGGTGGCGCACGCCTGTAATCCCAGCACTCTGGGAGGCAGAGGCAGGTGGATTTCTGAGTTCGAGGCCAGCCTGGTCTACAGAGTGAGTTCCAGGACTGCTGGGGCTATACAGAGAAACCCTGTCTCAAAAAAACAAAAAAAAAAAAAAAAAAAAACAAAAAAAAAAGAATCAAAGGTCCTCTTCGTGGCTGTTCCTAGTCTTCCGGTCAGTGTCAAACTGGTGACGGTCTCCTAGGTCACTTGTCACCTGCCAAGGGGCCTCCACTCAGACTACAGTGCATGCACAGGCCAAGATGGTGGATTCTGCTGCACACCTGGGCTGCACAGCACGGCCGTCCGCCCCTGGGATACTCTACTGCCCAGCACGGCCGTCCGCCCCTGGGATACTCTACTGACCAGCACGGCCGTCCGCCCCTAGGATACTCTACTGACCGGCAGGCAAGCACTGCTCACAGCTGCAAGTGCTGTGCTCTCAGGCAACCCAAAACCTTTTGGGTTCTTTTTTTTAAAGGGGGGAGGGGGCCAGCAGGGTTTCTCTAGCTAGTTTTGGCTGGCTCCCAAGCGGCAGCCCCCTGTTTCAGTGCTGGGATTACAGGCATATAAGACCATGGGCCTCTTCCACCATGCTCCAGTAAAACCTGTGTCCACCAGTAACGGAACACGCAATGCATATATACACACCTGAAAGCTGCCACAGTCTCACTGCATTTGGAACTATATGCTGTTTCAGTAACAATCCGCTAATACCTTCAAAGCTAGGGGTCAGTATTCGCAATAGCAAGCTCTGTAAAAAAAGAAAAAGACTGAGGTAACACTAAGACCAGACACCGCAGCAACACAAGTCTGGAGATATGGATCAAGGCCCTTGCCTCGCATGCAGAAAGCTGTGATTTGATCCCCAGGACCCCTAGAACTGGGGAGAGTGGCACATGCATGCAATCCCAGCCCTTGGGAGGAGGATGCAGGAGCATCAAATGTTCAAAGTCATCTTGAACTATACACATTAACTCCTGTTTCCCTTTGTCTCTTTGTGAAACAGGGTCTGGCCTCAAACTCAGTGATCCTCCTGCATCAGCCTCCCAAGTGCTGAGATTACAAACATGTGCCACCAACAGAGAGCTTGTTTCTTTTTGTTTGTTTCTTTTTGAGTCAGGGTTTCTCTGTGTAGCACTGGCTGTCCTGGAACTCACTCTGTAGACCAGGCTGGTCTCGAACTCAAGAAATCCGCCTGCCTCTGCCTCCCAAGAGCTGGGATTATAGGTATGCATCACCCCCACCCCCCACCCCCGCCAGAGTGCTTGTTTCTTTTTCAGTTTTGTCATTTGTAACTGCTTCAGATAGCTCAGGCTGGCCTGAACTTACTATGTAGCGGAGGATGGCTTTGAGATCCTGACCTTCCACCTCTGCCTCCCGAGGATTAGTATTATGGGTGTTCTCCACACTCGGCTTAGCCTTTTATATTCTTCCCCCCAACCCCCAAGTAAGGTCTTACTACACAGCCCTGGCTAGCCTTCCGTGGAACTTTAGATATAGATCAAGATGGCTTTGAATTCAGAGATCTACCGGCCTCTGCTCCCGCGTGCTGGGATTAAAGATGTTCACCACCATGACCCACCGACTTTTAAATATGAAGATCAACAAGTCAATTTGACAGTTTCTGCTTCTTGGTACAGCGAGGGCTGAGAACTGGAACCCTGTCATCACTGGGAGGCCGGCCATCTGTACCTTCTCAGGACAGCACTCCCAGCAACGCCAAAAGGCGTCACCCTGGTGCTGAGGATACCGTGAAGGCCACTCCTCTACCCTGAGTCCCTGGTGCTGAATATACCGTGAAGACCACTCCTCTACCCTGGAGAAGCTGGGTGGACGCCACAGGTGGAGCCTCTGTCCCTCTACTGAAGCGGCCATGATGTGAACTAGAGAAGTACAACTCATCTCAAGAGCATCAGCAATGCCTCCTGTCCCATGGGTTGCTTAGCCCTGATGACCAGGGCATCTATGTCAACATTAACGCCCTGAAGGGACTCATATCCACGATCCACGCCATCACACACTGGGCCTCCTGGAAGACCCACATGAGGGCAATGGAGCTGCCCACATCATCTTTGCATCTACTGGCACTGCCAAGGCTGTGGGTGACATCATACCAGAGCTAACGAGGAAAGAGGCTTACTGGCACGGCCAGCCACACCCAAAGTCTGCCCTATCACCTGGAGAAAGCTGCCAATCGTACAACATCGAGAAGGTGCAGCACTCCCAAAGGCCACCCTGGGCTACACTGGAGCTCCAATCATCTCCTGAGCCTTTGCCAGTGACACCCACTCCTCCGACTTTAATACTGAGGCTGTCTTTCCATACAGCCACTGTCAAATTCTCTCATTTGTGCAGCGAATCTGACTACAGCAACAGGCTGGTGGACCTCGTGGTCTACACTGCCTTCAGGGTGTGACAATTCTGGACCACTGATTCCGGCAAGAGCACAAGAGGAAGACAGAGGCCCTCCACTGCTGAGGGGTCAGGTGTCCCATGAACTCACTGAGAATCTCCCTCCTCAGTGTCTATCCTAACCTGCCTCCCAGGAAGTGGAGGGGCCAAAGGAGTGTCAATCAACTCCACCAACGAATTTCACTGTACTCAGCCAAAAACAAACAAGGAAACAACAAAAGCCAATAACTTTCAGCCACAGACCGAGGATCTCACCAAGACACAATCTTCCCGGCGTCATTCTACCAGTAAATACTGAAATCGCAAGTGTGCATTACCTTGCCCTGCTTTAAATAAATAATTAAGTTCAAGTGCATATTTATCTAATATTTACACTGCTCTGAAATGTGACCATTGGGAAGTTTTAAGATAAGACCAAGCCAGGTGGTGGTGGCGGCGGCGGCGCATGCCTTTAATACCAGCACTTGGGAGATAGAGGCAGGTGGATATTAAGTTTCGAGTCCAGCCTGGTCTACAGAGTGAGTTCCAGGGCAGCCAGAGCTATACAGAGAAAGCCTGTTTCGAAAGACCAAAAAAAAAAAAAAAAAAAAGATCATAACCTCATCAGGCCGAGATGGGGGCCTTCATGTCGGCCTTCCCACGTGGAGCTCAAGGAACCACAAACTACACTGACTACATATGTAGCTACATGTTTTCCGCTCATGCAAAAAGCCTCCTACTGTTCTAAAGCAACAATCACTTTCCCGAAAGAAAGCACTGGAATTCATCCTAACGGAACTGGTCCAGGTGAGCCAATCCTAACGCTACGCCAGACACTAGTGACATCACCCAGGTATGGTGGCCCACACCTGTAGCCCCAGCTATTCCGAAGAAGTTGCGAGCAAAAGGATCAGGAGTTCGAGACCTGCTCTGACTACACATAAAATCCTGCCTCAAAAAAAAAAAAAAAAAAAAAAAAAAAAAGAAAAGAAAAAAGAAAAAAGAAAAAAACAGAAAGAAAAGCAAAGCAACTGGTGGATAGGACTCCGTGTTAAACCGCCAGGGGCTGCGGTACGAGGCGTCTCTCTCACACACGCTAGGGATAGAAGATCCACCCGAGGCTCATGCCGCCTCCGTCCCGGGGAGCCCACATCAGCCCTCCTGCTGCCCCTCGCCAAAGAGGAAGGTGCGCGCGCACTTCCGGTCCGCGAGGACCCGCCACACCCGCCGCCGCCGCCGGGTTCCGAGCGGGTTACCTGGGGCGCGTGGCCTCCAGCCGCAGCCGGACCAACCGGAGTCCCGCGGACCACGTACGGCCGCCTGCTCCCAGCCCCAGACGAGAGGCCTGGGCCCCTGCCTGAGAGCAGGCCCCACAGCCGCCGGGGCCCGGGCTCCGGGCTGTGGCGGAGCGCGCGAAGCAGCAGCAACGCGGCCGCCATGGTGCCGAGAGCGGCGCCTGCGCAGTGGGGCTGCGGTCGCCCTAACGGACAGGTTTTGAGGGCGTCCTCCCTTTGCGCCTGCGCGGGGTTGAAGGGTCGGTGCTCCTGGCGACGCCTGCGCGGTCCGAACCTTCAGGTCTGCGCGAGGTTAGCTGCTAAACCTGGAGTGTCGGCAGGGTGCGCAGCGCGAGCGCCTGCAGCCTGCGGCTCCCCGTAGAGGCGGGCTTCGGTTACCCGGTGTTTTTTCACGCTTCGGTTTTATTTACAGTTCAAGTTGCCGGTTTCCAGTACTTGGCAAGCGGATACATGATTCGGTTTTCACGTTGCCCCTCTGTTTGGGGTGCGATTCTTGGCCACTTTCTTCCCTCCTTTATGTATTTATTTTGTTGTTGTTTTTCCGAGACTGGGTATCTCTGTGTGGTCCTGGCTGCCCTCTCTCTGTAGACCAGACTGACGTCGAACTCGGAGATCCACCTGCCTCTGCTTCCTGGTTTTGGGGCTTTTGTTTGTTTTTAAAATACAGTATCGTTGTGCAATACTGTCTGACTTCAAACTCCTCCGCGTCCCGAGCGCTGGCCTGACAGGCGTGAACCAGTTTTTTCTTACCCCCAGAGATCCTGGGGATGCCCCTGGCTGGCTGCAGAATCGACTTAAGAGGCCAACAGTGTGTGAGACCACAGGGCAGCAGAGTAGGAAAATGGTGCTCTCAGTCAGAGGAGGGAGGGGAGCTCTTAAAGTCGGAACTGGAGGGGCTGGAGGGATGGCTCAACTGTTCAGGCCACTGGCTGCTCTTCCTGAAGATCCAGGTTCAATTCCCAGCACCCACATGGCAGCTTACAACCATCTGTAACTCCAGTTCCAGGGGATTCGACAACCACCCACAGACATACACGCAGGCACAACACCAGTGCGCATTAAATAAATGTTTGTTTGTTTGTTTTTGTTTTTTTTTTTTTTTTTTTTTTTTTGAGACAGGGTTTCTCTGTGTAGCCCTGGCTGTCCTGGAACTCACTCTGTAGACCAGGCTGGCCTCCAACTCAGAAATCTGCCCGCCTCTGCCTCCCAAGTGCGGGGATTACAGGCGTGCACCACCACCAGAGGCCAAACAGTACTCTTAACCACTGAGTTATCACTCCAGCACCCCCATCCAAAAATTTTAAATTCTCTCTCTGTCTCTTTGTCTCTCTGTCCCTCTGTCTGTCTGTCTGTCTGTCTCTCTCTCTCTCTCTCTCACACGCGCGCGTGCACACACACACACACACACACACACACACAGAAGAGACAGAGCATGATTTTAGAGTAGTTGTCATGACCCCCCACAAGGTTCTTGTCCCCTCTTTTATAGCCATCAGTGGTCTACTACCCATCCTCCAAACCCCTTGGCGCCAGAGAGCCACTAATACACTTTGTTTCTATGGACTGTGTCTATGATCAAATTTAGGGCCTCCTTAATTATAGCCACTACACCGAGGAGCACCCTCGTCCCAAGCTTCATACCACTTGGCTTTGACAGTTCTTTTGTGCAGTGACAGAAGGGAGGACTTGCTGTCCCACCCATGGACAGCTGCAATTCCAGGCCTGGGCAGGGTCACTGCTGTTCACTCGGGTCAGGCAAGGGCCACAGAAGCTGGGGATGCAGTCGGCCGGGACTGGTCTGCGGGTTTCCCCATGGGCATTCCGCTAAGCAGCACACTGGCTTCCCGGAGCAGCACGTGCCCCGAAGCTC
This sequence comes from Apodemus agrarius, assembly GCA_964023405.1. Taxonomy (NCBI): domain Eukaryota; kingdom Metazoa; phylum Chordata; class Mammalia; order Rodentia; family Muridae; genus Apodemus; species Apodemus agrarius. Next base: position 6,216,646 of record OZ030024.1, read on the forward strand.
TGGTTTCCCCGATCTATCAACTGCTCACAGCACCCCACGTCCCCCGAAGCCAGCCACACTGCACCTCCGGGGGAAAGGGGCTTGCATCCCCACACTCAGCCTCTCTGCAGATTCTTGCCCACTGTGGCCGCTGGCTCGTGTGGCCAGCTGGACTCCAGCTGCTCCGCTCCCAAAGCAGCCTGCCCACCCCCACAGAACGGTGGGCCATCCTTCCCCTCAGCTTCTCGGGCTCTAAGCCTAGATTCTAAGAATGTTAGGTGCCAACTATAACTTCGGGCTTTTCCACCCACACAGAGTTCCCAAATAACAACTCAAAGGCTTAATATTATTAATAAATGCCTAGGCCATAAGTGAGGCTCATTCCCCAGCTAACTCTTAAATTATTACCCCGTTTATTCTAACCATCTCTCCAGCCCGATCATCAGCTTTTTTTTTTGTTTTGTTTTGTTTTGTTTTGTTTTGTTTTTCGAGACAGGGTTTCTCCGTGTAGCCCTGGCTGTCCTGGAACTCACTCTGTAGACCAGGCTGGCCTCGAACTCAGAAATCCGCCTGCCTCTGCCTCCCAAGTGCTGGGATTACAGGCGTGCGCCACCACCGCCCGGCTCCCGATCATCAGCTTTTTATTGACAGGTGGTACACAGGAGATTATCCCCACGTCCCCTGGAAACAAGGCTTGCTAGAAGTCTAGAAGCGCAGGGCACGGTGGCGCACGCCTGTAATCCCAGCACTTGGGAGGCAGAGGCAGGCAGATTTCTGAGTTCGAGGTCAGCCTGGTCTACAGAGTGAGTTTCAGGACAGCCAGAGCTATACAGAGAAACCCTGTCTCAGAAAACAAAACAAAACAAAACAAAACAAAAACCAACAACAACAACAAAAAAAAAAGTCTAGAAGCCAGTGTAGGTTTGTGGGTCAGCTAGCCTGAGCTGGGCTGGACGTCTCAGTGGTAGAATCAAGAGCTCCCACCTCAAAAACTAGGTGGAAGATCCGGGCTGGAGGGATGGCTCAGGGTCAAGAGCGCTGGCTGTGCTTTCAGATGACCAGGGTTCAACTGGTCGCCCATGCGACTGCTCTCAACTATCCATAACTCCAGTTCTAGAGCATGTAATGCCCTCCTTCTGGTCTCTGTTAGCACCAGACATTCATGTGGTGCACATCCATACATAACACACATACATGGAAGACACATGTACACATAAGATAATTTAAGAACAACAACACAAGGTGGGAGGAGAGAACTGACTCACAGGGACACACAACCCACAGGGACACACAGTCCACAGGGACACACAACCCACAGGGACACACAACCCATAGGACCAAACCCACAGCTACACAGGGCACAGTTTGTGGGCCTGGTCTGCATCCTACCCTGCGCAGTAGAATCTGCAAGGTCACGGGTGTGACTTCCTGTCCTTCTCCTCGGTTCTGGGGAAGCAGCTCGGAGGTGGTAGCCAGTGCTTGTGGGTGCTTGTTGAGGTTGAAGAATGTTCCATTGGTTATGCAGCGAGTAGCCCCTAGGCTCCAAACCATCACGTATTTTACTACAGGTTCCTTTCCTGTTATTCACTTATTTTTTTTTTAAGATTTATTTATTATTATATGTGACTACACCGTCTCTGTCTTCAGACACTCCAGAAGAGGGCGTCAGATCTCATTACAGATGGTTGTGAGCCACCATATGGTTGCTGGGAATTGAACTCAGGACCTTCAGAAGAGCAGTCAATGCTCTTAACCGCTGAGCCATCTCTCCAGCCCCTGTTCACTTGTTTTCAATCTTCCTTCACAGTCATTTTATCCTGTTTTTTTCACATATATGTGTGTATATGATTTTTCTATGTAATATATATGATTATATAACTATATGGTAAAATTATATGTAGATCTGATTTTTTTTTTTTGAGAAAGGATCTCTCTATGTCCTAGAATTGCTAAGTAGACCAGGATATCCTCAAACTCACAAAGATCTGCCTGTGCTATTTACCTTGTGTGTGTGTTGTTGTGTGTGTGTTGGCGGGGGCTGCCGTTTGACGAAGGCCCGAGTCTGTTCTGTCCTTTTGCCACCTGGGACCCTGGGATCAAGCTCAAGTGACCCACTCTCACTTGTGGGACCACTTTGCTGTCCTTCCATTAAGTTTTGTTCAATACCAGATGAGAGACCTCCGAGGTTAAGATCACTTGTTACCCTTACAGAGTTCCCCGGCTGCTGTCTGGCCTCTGCCTGGCTGTTGAGTCATAACCGCCACCAGAAGATGGCAAGAACATAGCCACTGGAAGCCGTCAGCCAACAGCCCTGAGCAATTTACTAACTTCTAAGCCTCAATTTTGTCATCAGTAAAATGGGCATAATAATTATCTGCAAAGCCAGGCTAATGCCAACCTTGCGTTTCCCACACGGCAGTTAGAGAGATGAAATGCAATAAATGCATGTGAAAGCAACTTGTGACCCTGAAAGCCGCTCACACGGGCAGCTGTTACGACGATGTGGGAGAAATGAGCGTCTGGGAAAGAGTCTATTGACTTTCCTTTTTAAGATTATGTGTGTGCGTGCATATGCAAGCATGTGTGTGTGGATTGTACTGGTCAGAGGACAACTTTTGGGAGCTGACTCCCTCCCTCCTCAGTGTCTTCACATTTCTCCTCCACCCTCAGGCTGCGCTGCAGGCCGGTCTGCCACCTGTGAGAAGGTTGGCTTTACCAACTCCTGAATCATTTCCTAGATCACCTCTACGAGTCCTGTCGTAGTGTCTGTTTACTCGTTTCCACGTCTGTATTACCTCCCTGAGCCTGCCAACCCTGTCACGGGACCCTCTGGCATGCTTCCTGTACTGCCTTGTTCTCAGTGTCTGAGAGAGGCAGGGTCACACTGAGCTCCTGCTGGAGTCATGTGGGTTAGGGTTCTGTACCCTGATACCAGATACCTCTAGCGTTTGCTCCAAGGAGTTCTCACCTGAGGAGAGTCTCTCAAGAGTTTCTCTGTGTAACCCTGGCTGTCCTAGAACTGACTCTGTAGATCAGGCTAGCCTTGAACTAAAAAATCCACCTGCCTCTGCCTCCTGAACACTGTGATTAAAGTCATGTGCCCTCCGATGCTTGGCAAATTGTTTTTTGTTTGGTTTTTTGTTTATGTTTTTGTTTTTCGAGACAGGGTTTCTCTGTGCAGCCCTGGCTGTCCTGGAACTCACTTTGTAGACCAGGCTGGCCTCAAACTCAGAAATCCGCCTGCCTCTGCCTCCCAAGTGCTGGGATTAAAGGCGTGTGCCACCACCCGGCTGTTTTTTTTTTTTTTTTAAGATTTATTTGTATTCTTATGTGTATCGGTGTTTTGACTGCATGTATGTCTGTGTGAGGGTGTTGGATCCCCTGGAACTGGAGTTACTGACAGTTGTGAGCTGCCATGTGGGTGCTGAGAATTTAAACCAGGTCCTCCGGAAGAGCAGCCAGAGCTCTTAACCTCTGAATCATCTTTCCAGCCCCAACTCTCATTTCAACTTAACCCAGAGGGCTCCTGGACTCTGGTCTCTCCTCTCACTCACTGCCCAGCACGGGCGTTGGACCAGCTGCTTTCATATCTTTCATAGTTTATTTTCTTTTTTCTTTTCTTTTTTTAAAGATTTATTTAGGCCAGGTGGTGGTGGCACATATCTTTAATCCCAACACTTGGGAGGCAGAGGCAGGCGGATTTCTGAGTTCCAGGCCAGCCTGGTCTACAGAGTGAGTTCCAGGATAGCTAGGGCTACACAGAGAAACCCTGTCTCGAAAAAGAAAAAAGAAAGAAAGAAAGAAAGAAAGAAAGAAAGAAAGAAAGAAAGTGATTTATTTATTATCATATTGTAGCTGTCTTCAGACACCTCAGGAGAAGGCATCAGATCTCATTACGGATGGTTGTGAGCCACCATGTGGTTGCTGGGATTTGAACTCAGGACCTCCGGAAGAGTAGTCAGTGCTCTTAACCACCGAGCCATGTCTCCAGACCCTTTCATAGTTTTTTATGTGAAACTGGAATAGCTTTAACACTCTGGAAACAAAAGATGAAAGCAGAGTCTCTTGGTTTCTGGTCTAGACTTCCTGGGGCTGGCTGAGGTATATCTGTAATCCTAGTATTTGCGAGGCAGAGGCAGTTAAGACGAGTTCAATATCATCTTTGGGCACACAGAGAGCTTAAGGTCAGCCGGGGGCTGCGTGAGATGAGACCCAAAGCCAAACAATAGCAACAATCCCCACAAGAGTTAGGCTTTCTTACCAATACGTAAGCAGGTAACCATCAAACTCTGCCTTCTAGACTTTTCTTTTTTGAGGCTGGGTCTGTCTCTCCCTCCCTCCTTCTCTTTCTCTAAGTATCCCTCGCTAGCCTAGAACTCTCTGTGCCTGCTATGCTGGCCTGGAACTCCCCGCCTCTGACTCCTGACCACCATGATTAAAGGTGTGCGCCACCACACCGCCTCTAGTCCTCTTCTCTTCTCTTCTCTTCTCTTCTCTTCTCTTCTCTTCTCTTCTCTTCTCTTCTCTCCTCTCCTCTCCTCTCCTCTCCTCTCCTCTCCTCTCCTCTTCTCTTCTCTTTCCATGGTTGGCTTCTCATTCACCCTCAACCCTGCAGTCCTTGGCCGACAGCACAGAACGAACTCGTTGTATACACAGTCATCCAGGGGCACCGGTCAGTCTATCAAAGCAAAGTCAGATTGAAACCGCATATTCGCTTAATATTATTAGTACATCACCTGAATTTTGCAGATTGCTTGAATACACAGATTCATATCTGTAGTTTGGGGGAGACTTTTGTAGGATTGTCTTACAAATTAACCTCCCCATTGGGGGGACAGGGACGGGAGGGGATGGAAATTGCAGGCAGGAAATCATATATGAGAGAATAAAAAAACGTACATACACAAAAGTAAATGTGACTTTAAATGTCAGACATTGATCTTTGGAACTCTATGCAATAAAAATGCGCGCGCGCGCGCGCGCGCGCGCGCGCGCACACACACACACACACACACACACACACACACATTTTAAAGAATCTGTTTGTTCCCTTTCTCTGAGGAGACAGGATTTCCTATATAGTTGAAGCAATGCTATATGTATGCTAGGGTTGTAGGCATGCACTAGCATGCCTGACCCTTTACTGTTTTGTTTTGAAACTAGGTCTCACTGTGTAGCCCAGGTCAGGCTCAAACTGTCAGTCCTCCTGTTATGGGTGTGCACTAGGACCATAGGCGGGTGCCAGTCTTTATCTACACTGGAGTTTCCTTGTCTGAATCCACCGACCATAGGGGGCTCAGTGTCTTGTGTCCTCCCTCAGTGCTGCTCGAGATGAGTCAATTCGCGGCAAGAAGGATCGGCTCCGAATGTCCAGTTCGAGCCTGTGTGTCTGAGGAGCTGGTTCGATACCTCTCGACGCCGGGAGCATAGGGGTAGGTGAGATGGGGAATAGATGCTTGAAGGAGGAAAGGGTGTGCTTGTCAGCGAATGGGCTTTCACGTGGATTTCAGCGAAGCGGGACACGGTGCCCAATATACAGCCACTACTGCGTATGTCATCACTACGCAGCCCCTAAGCGGTCTGAAGTACAGCTGCTGTATGCCCAGGGATAGCAAGGGTGACCGTCCTAGGCCTTTGTGACTTGTGATCAGTCATAGCTCGTCACTGGCTGGCCAGCTCGTCCTATACTCCCCTTGTTTTGGTCACCTCAGGTTTTCAACAAATCAGGAGCAAGCCTGCTGCTGTAGGGTCTCCTATAAGCCACACTTGACCTTTGGAGTCATGACCAGCGGAGTACCAGCCACACCCCAGCCTTTTCCGCCAGGCGGCTCACCTTTGTCCCCTCCGTCCGCTGGGAATTTCCAGAGCTCTGTCTTCGGGAGACCACTGGCCCCTTCCGGTGCTTAGAAACGCAGAACAAAAAGAGACCAGGCCGAAAGCAAGGACTTAAGATGTTGAGGGGTGGGCGATAGCCAGGACCCCTGGGGTCCATAGTGAGACTCTGTCTCAAAATAATTGTAAAACATTTTGTTGGTACAAAGGGTAAATATCATAAGCTGGTATGGTTGCATGTCTTTAATCTCAGCATTAGAGCGGGAGGCGGGAAGATCAGGTTCTAGGCCAGCCTTAGCTGCCTAAAGAGTTTCAGAAGGCTGGACAGGTGGTTCAATAGGTCAAAGAGCTTTTCCGAACAACCATGAGGACCAGAGTTTGGATCTCAGCACTCACATTACAAACAGGATGCCTATAGCCCCAACCCCAAAAGAGAATGGAGTCAGGACTGTTGGGGTCCTTCCGGCTTCGAGGCTAGCTGAGAAAACACAGCCTAGGGCTCAGGGAAAGACTCTCCCTCATAGGAATACCCAGAGAACAATACAGGAGGATAGTACAGGAAGACCTAATATCCTTTCCCACTTTTTTCTTTTTTCTTTCTTTTCTTTTTCTTTTCTTCTTTTCCGAGACAGGGTTTCTCTGTATAGCCGTGGCTGTCCTGGAACTCACTCTGTAGACCAGGCTGGCCTCGAACTCAGAAATCTGCCTGCCTCTGCTTCCCAAGTGCTGGGATTACAGGTGTGCGCCACCACCGCCCGGCTCTTTTTTTTTTTTTTTTTTTGAGACAGGGTTTCTTTGTATAGCCTTGTCTCTCCTAGGTCTAGCTCCACAGAGCACGTTGACCTTCAACTCATAAAAATCCACCTACCTCTTTAATGCTGGAACTAAAGGTCTGTGTTACCACGCCTGGCCTTTTTCTGACCTTTTATATTTACAGGAGCAGGGACCAGAGCAGATCCACACATGCACATACAATTTCCTCACACACAAATGAGTTAAGTAGATTGGTTTTTATTTTATGTGTATGGGTGTTTTGCCTGCATGTATGTCTGTGCACCACAGTGTATGCCTGATGCCCACAGAAACCAGAAGAGGGCATCAAATCCCCTGGGAGCTGGAGTTGCAGATTTTTTGTTGTGCCAATAAATCCTTTATTTTAAAGAAGAGTTCCAGGGAATGGCAAAATGGTTCAGCAGGTAGAGCACTTGCTGCATAAAAAACACATTACCTGCCGGGTGGTGGTGGCGGCGCATGCCTGTAATCCCAGCACTCTGGGAGGCAGAGGCAGGCGGATTTCTGAGTTCGAGGCCAGCCTGGTCTACAGAGTGAGTTCCAGGATAGCCAGGGCTACACAGAGAAACCCTGTCTTGAAAAAACCAGCTGGACAGTGGTGGCACATGCCTTTAATCCCAGCACTTGGGAGGCAGAGGCAGGCGGATTTCTGAGTTTGAGGCCAGCCTGGTCTACAGAGTGAGTTCCAGGACAGCCAGGGCCATACAGAGAAACCCTGTCTTGAAAAAAGCAAAATCCCGGAGCTGGAGAGATGGCTCAGCGGTTAAGAGCACTGACTGCTCTTCCAAAGGTCCTGAGTTCAGATCCCAGCAACCACATGGTGGTTCACAACCATCCATAATGAGATCTGACGCCCTCTTTTGGTGTGTCTGAAGACAGCTACAGTGGACTCACATATAATAATAAATAAATCTTTAAAAAAAATAAAAGAAAAGAAAAAAGCAAAATCCAAAAAAAAAAAAAAAAACCCAAATCCAAAAAACCAAAAAACCAAAAAACAAACAAACAAACAAAAAAACACATGACCTGATCCCTACAACCTGTATATAGAAGAGAAAATCAACTGAACACAGTTGTGGCCCTGACACCTGAACACAGGGTCCACAGCAGTGTTTTGCTTTGCGGTTCTGGGGGTGAACCCAGGGCTTGCCTGGGGCAGGCACTAAGCCTTAGTCCTAATCCCCATCTTGTTTTATATTCCATTTAACTTGTTATTTATTATTTGGGCTCCAAGGCAATCTCATATGATGAAATTATCTATTTATAACCAGAAGGGACAAGTTATATCAAGTCCTGTAGATGTGTAGGGTGTATCTATACTGGAGGTGGGGTTGGGAGGGACTATAGTACGTATCTAGGCAGAGATCACATTATTTTTCTGAAGCTGGAACCTATCTCACCAAAAGATGATTTAGTCAGTCAAAACTTAAACTTGTGGTGGTGGTGGCCCGTGCCTTTAATCCTAGCACTCGGCAGGCAGAAGCAGGCAGAACTCTGAGTTCTGGTCTACCGAGTGAGTTCCAGGACAGCCAGAGCCATACAGAGAAACCCTGTCTCTAAAACCAAGACAAAACCAAAACAAAAAGGTTAAAAGAGTAAATTTTGTTTTGCTTTCCCCTCCTACCGATAGCACTGGGTAGTCTAGGTGATCCTCCTGCCTCAGCCTTTGAGTGGCTGGACTATTCCCTGGCTGGCCTGGCGCTTTCTATGTAAAGTGGGCCTGCCTCACTCAAACTTTCAGAGACCTGTCTGCCTCTGTCTCCTGAATGTTGGAATTCAGGGAGTGTACCATTATGCCAGGACACACCTCAGCCATCGATCGTTGTATTTTACCTAAAAATTGGGGAACTGTTCCTAAAGTTGGGTACATTTGCATATGCCTGTTGGTCCAGCTACTTTACTTGGTGATGGAGCGAGGATTGCTGGAGCCCTGGAGTTCAAGCACAGCCTGCATTTGCGTGAGGGTGTTTGCCTGCATGTATGTCTGTGCACCATGTGTGTGCCTGATGCCCTCTCAGCCTCCCAGAAGAGGGCTTTAGGCCCTCAGGAGCTGGGGGTCCAGACAGTCACCAGCCACGGTGTGAATGCTGGAGCCAAGTGGGACCTCAGGAAGAGCAGATAATGCTCTTAAACACCGAGCCTTATCTCCAGGTCCCCGCCCCTCCCCCCGCTTTGAGTCAGTGTTTGTGTAGTCCCAGCTAACTTGGAAGTCACTATGTAGACCAGGCTACCCTGGAACTCACAAAGATATCCCTAGTGGTGGGATTGGTTGTATACTACCATGCCTGGCTCTACTACCATGGCTACCATAGTCTGTTTTTGTATGCTTGTTTTGTTTTGTTTTGTTTCAGGACGGGGTTTGTCTGCATAGCCTTGCCTGTTCTAGAACTTGGTCTATAGACCAGGCTGGCCTCAAACTCAAAAGAGATTTGCCTGCCTTTGCCTCCTGAGTGCTGAGATGTAAGGTGTGGGCCTCTACCACTGGCCTCACAGTCTTATGAATAACAAGAAGTGTCTTTGGGGTCCCCTTGAGCTCATAGGGATACAGAAAAAAATAGCATGGGGCACAGTTTTCAGTGCTGGGGCGTGGTTTGGTACTAGTAGGCTTGGCCTGAGTTGAGTCTTGCTTCATTCCTCAGCTCCTGTGGTATGGGAGGGCAATGTGCCACAGCTCTGTGGGAACTGGGGAGCAAAACTGGTAATCATTTATTGTGTAATGGGCTCGAGTGTCTGACTGTAGTGTGAGGAATGCTGGCGATCAGGGGCTCCACAAAGGCCTGGGCTGTCTGCTTACCACATGGCCACAGTGGAGGTGGCGGGGAGGGAAGCTTCTAGAACATGACCTGCTCCTTGCACTTTGTGTGGAAGAGGAAGCCCAGTGTCCAGAGGCTCAAGATAGGCCGCAGACTCTCTCCCAGGCTAAATGGCCGTGGGTGTGGAGCCTGGGGGATGCGCCTGTGTAGGGATGGTCACTACCATCCCTGGGAGGGGGAGGGAGTCTTCCATTCCGAGACTGGGGCCCGACTCAGTTTTCACTCCTTCCTTACGAAATCTGCTGTCTGCAGCCACAACTGATTTAGTTTAATAATGAGCAATTAACTTTGGTTTTTGGTCCCAGGGACCAGAGCTACACTGGGATGCAGGTACCTTAGTAGGAGCTTGTTGAGTGCACGGCTAACTATGCAGTTCTGGCTGGGGACAGAGTCTGGTAAACATCCCTGTAGACCGAATCCAAGGCTCTAGGTTGGGCTGTGTTTTGATTACATAAGACAATGAGTTTCAGGAGTCAGCTCTTGCCCTCCAGGAGGCAGGGTCTCGCTTGTTGTTTCTGCTTGACTTATGTACTCCTGACAGGTTGGCCCAGGACTTGCATCGGCCACAGGCATGCTGAGATTCCCAGTCACCATATCTGGCTTTAAAATTTTGTTTTGGTTGGGGATCCTGCTTAAATAAATAGCTATCAGGGGCAGGGGAAGGGTAACATTGGAAATGAAGATGATCCTTAGACTTTGCCAAGTAGAGATTTGTAGGGTTCCTGATAGCAGTGACTTGAGTGTCTAGAGCCAGGCCTGGGAACTGCATCCACGAAGACATTAGGTTTTGTGTTGTTCCCTGAAGGAGCTCCAGGAGTTCCTGGCTCTGCTGGACTTATTTACCAGGCGCCCTCCTCCAGCCCCACCCTCCAGGCTCCTCCCTGCCTCTCTTCACAGGTAACAGCAGTACTGGACCTCTTCCAAGCTTTTCACCCCCATAAAAAAATGGAAAGTTGGGGGTTAGGATTAGGGCCTGAGGTTGGGGGCTGTAGGTGCTGTAGGTTCTGTGTCAGGCTACAAGAGGTCCCCGAAGCAGCCCAGGCAGCAGGCTAAGGAGCCAGGTGGTGGGTCCCCGGTTCAGTCCTCAGCTGAGGCTGGGGAGGAAGCAGAAGAAATTTGAGAAACTGAAAGCAAAGGCTGCGGAGAGGAGACCCTGGGCACAGGTGCAATTAAGAAATCTGACCGTGCTGGACAGTGGTGGCGCACACCTGTAATCCCAGCACTTGGGAGGCAGAGGCAGGCGGATTTCTGAGTTTGAGGCCAGCCTGGTCTACAGAGTGAGTTCCAGGACAGCCAGGGCTGCACAGAGAAACCCTGTCTCAAAAAACCAAAAAAGAAAGAAAGAAAGGAAAAAAAAAAAAAAACACTCTCCTCCCATAAAATCCCCAAACTTCTTATCCCATGAGATGAGATTATAATTACAGCGTTTCTCCCTTGCTCTTCCTTCCCCCCAAACCTTCCATTGCCATCCCTGTTCTTTCAAATTCATGGCTCTTTTAATTGATTGCTGTTATATACATAATGTATATGTGTACCTATGTATGTATGTGCACAGATAGCCCTAATTATTTAAGTTCACCTTGCTCAGTCTATATAACATTACTTGGACATATGCTGTGTGCTCTGTGTGGAGAGTCCTTCACAGAACCCGCCCACATACCTTCTCTCCTCACCCCACTCCTGTGTTTGTTCAATGGTCACCTTTTCAGAGTCCTTCTCTGAATAACTTATATATGTATTTAACAGAGGTGGTTTGGGGGCGCATACAGTACACACTTAACTTTCTGAATGAAACAACGAAGCCTATTGCTGTGGGGTGGCGCAGGCCTTTAATCCCAGCACTTGGGAGGCAGAGGCGGTGGGCTCTCTGTGAGTTTGAGGCCAGCCTGGTCTACAGAGTGAGTTCCAGGACAGCCAGGGCTACTCAGAGGAAAAGACGAATACTGCCCAGCCAGCCACTGTGCCCTCCTCTCTGTACCTCAGGGGGGTGGTGATGACGAATCTCCAGCCTGACAGGAGCCACAGGTAAAATTAATTTCAATAGTATGTTTTATTCAAAGTAACATATCTAAAACACTATGTCGACATGTTAGACGTTTACATTGTTTTCTTGTGAGATAGTTTAGGTCTTTTCTCGGTTTTAAGATTTTGAAATCCCAGGCCTGTTTTTACCATCATGGCACATGCCAATCTGGACTTTGTTCCGTGTGAGGATGTGTCTATGAGCTGTCTCGGTGGCGGCACAGATCCCAACCTTTGCTCTGTTCCAACCAACTGTAACCTGTGGTCAGAAGCACTGACAGCAAATCAGGAAAAAAATGTATAAAAGCAGACACTTAGACTGGTGTTTCCTCCTGTGTCTTTTTCTTCACTTTCTTTGTTTGGGTTTTTTTTTGTTTTTCGAGACAGGGTTTCTCTGTGTAGCCATGGCTGTCCTAGAACTCACTCTGTAGACCAGGCTGGCCTCGAACTCAGAAATCCGCCTGCCTCTGCCTCCCAAGTGCTGGGATTACAGGCGTGCGCCACCACACCGGCTTTTTCTTCTTTCTTTTTCTTTTCTTTCTTTTTTTTTTTTGTTTTTTTTGTTTTTTTTGGATTTGGTTTTGAGACAGGGTTTCTCTGGGTAGCCCTGGCTGTCCTGGAACTCACTCTGTAGACCAGGCTGGTCTCAAACTCAGAAATCCACCTGCTTCTGTCACCCAGAGTGCTGGGATTACAGGTGTGCGCCACCACTGCCCAGCTTTCTTCACTTTCAATGTTGCGGTCTTTTGTTTTAAGACACGGTCTCAAGGTGTAACCCAGCTGACGGAACTTCTTGTGTTGACCAGGCTGGCCTCACCGAGGTCCACCTGCCTGCTTCTAAAGCAATGGTATTAAAGATGTACACCATCGTGCTTGGCTCCCTTTGTTTTCTTAAGTAATCTTTTAATTTATTCATTGTATGTATGTATGAGTGCCATGGCATGTGTATTAGAGGACAACTTGTGTGAGTTGATTCTTTTCTTTCCCATGTGACAGGGATTAATATCAGGTTGTCAGACTGATCAGGTGAAGCACCTTAACTTGCCAAGCCGTCTTGCAGATGACTCTCTTCTGCTTTTGAGCCAGGGTCAGTGTGATGATGGATTGCTTGTTCCCACATGTCCAAGTGCTGTGTAAGTTTCCACAGGCTTTTTAATTTTCTTTTTTTTAAGTAGTGTCAGAGATGGAGTTGTAGGCCCTTGTGAGCCTATATGAATGAGCGCTGGGATTCCAATTTCGTTCCTCTCCAAGAGCAGCAAATAAATAGTCTTAACCACTGAGCCATCTCTCCAGCTCCTCGGGCTTCTTTAAGGGCACTGATTCAATTTAAGAGATATTTGATCTCAACAAATATCACCATAGTGCACCCCCATAAACAAAGGAGATCCATGAACTTGGGCTATCCAGAGCATCGGTCAACCTGAGGGTTGCAATCCTTTGGGGTGGGGAGTGTCAAATGATCCTTTTACAGGGCTTGCCTAAGACCATCAGAAAACAGATATTTACATTACGATTCATAACACAAGCAAAATTAGTTATGAAGTAGCAAAGAAATATTGTGGGTGAGGGTAGTCACACCGTGAGGAACTGTTAAAGGGCCACGGCATTCGTGCTTCCTAAAGGCTGAGAACCACTGCTCTAGAGTTTGAGACCAGCCTTGATTTTGGAGGGAGACCCGATTTATCTGCCTCTAAGTGCTCTCAGTCTGAGGAGTAAGTGTTGGCACCTAGGCTCTATGCGTCTAGGCCAGCACATTATCAACTGAGCTCTATTTCTAGACCCCACCCCATTTGTTTTGACAGTGTTTCAGTAGCTGAGGCTGGTCTTGAGCTCCTGATCTGCTTCCAAGGGCTAGGTCCACAGACAGGTGTGTACCACAATGCCTGACTACAGAGCCACTTTTTTGTTTGTTTGTTTTTCGACACAGGGTTTCTCTGTGTAGCTCTGGCTGTCCTGGAACTCACTTTATTTTTTATTTTTTATTTTTTTTTAATTTTAAGGGGGGCAGTGGTGGCACACACCTTTAATCCCAGCACTTGGGAGGCAGAGGCAGGCGGATTTCTGAGTTCGAGGCCTGCCTGATCTACAAAGTGAGTTCAGGACAGCCAGGGCTACACAGAGAAACCCTGTCTCGAAAATACTAAAAACAAGACAAAACAAAACAAAAAAACAAAAACCCGAAAACAAAATAAAGTTCTATGTGGGGCTGGAGGTCCAGAGTTCAATTCCCAGCAACCACATGGTGGCTCACAACCATCTTTAATGGGATCTGATACCCTCTTTTGTGTGTCTGAAGATAAATAACTACAGTGTACTCATATACATAAAAAATAAATAACTCTTGGGAACTGAATCTGGGACCCCCAGAAGAGCAGAAAGTGCTCCTAACCTAAGTCATCTCTCTAGTCCATTTTCTTTCAAAAATATATTTTTTTTCTGGGCTGGGAGGATGGCGCAGCAGGTGAACCACGAGTTTACAATCCTTTTTGTTAGGACAAATTATTTACTGTATGTATATGAGTACACTGCAGCTGTCTTCAGACACACCAGAAGAGGGCGTCGGATCCCACCACAGATGGTTGTGAGCCTCCATGTGGTTGCTGGGAACTGGACTCAGGAACTCTAGAAGAGCAGTCAGTGCCCTTAACCACTGAGCCGTCTCTCCAGCCCGAGTCTATGATCCTTGAAACTTACATTAAGTGCGGAGGAAACTTAACATTAACTCCACAAAGAGGTCCTTTGCCTTCCCACAAAATACACACACAGTACACTGCAGTAGACACTTTTATTTCATGTAGGCGCTCATGTGCTTGAGAGGTTTCGCATCCTCTATACCCCATGTTTATGAAACTGGCACCGTAGGAAAATAACCAAAGATTGGAGAAACCAAGTGTACATGGTTACAATTACAACTACTTACCCCAGAGCTGGAATTCTCAACAGGGCAGGGCCGCTTTATCATACCATGTCCTCTAAACTCTGTGTTTGGTTCAAAAAGGGAAAGGTCACCTCTAAGGTCCCATCCACTTCGGGATGTGCAATTCCCTGATTTCGTAATCTGTGCTCTGTAAAGACTTTGTTTACACTGTTCAGTGAAAGACAAAAACAAAACGAAACACCCAAACCATCTCTACAACTATTTCCAGGACACCAGGACTACACACAGAAAACTCATTAAAAAAAAAGCCCCAATAGTCAAAAACAAAACAAAACAAAGAAGTATCCTTATTGATTTCAGTCACTTAGCTTTTCTGGTTCACAAATACACAGGTGCACTTATAAACAGGACAAAGATTGGAGGTTTAATTAAACATTTTTTTTTAGTAGATTTTATTTTTCTGTGCATAAGTGTTTTGTGTGTGTACATGTATGTGTACCAGTGCATGTCTGGGAGAGATCCTAGACAGTGTTGGATCTTCTAGAACAGGAGTTACAGATGCTGGGAATAGAACCCAGATACCCTGGAAGAGCAGAGAGTGCTTTTGATTGACAAGTCATCTCCCCAAGTTCCAATTACTTTAAAAGGATTTATATGTATTCTATATGTGTGAGTATTCTACTCGCGTGTTCCTGGAAAGTCAGAAGAGGATGATGCCAGATCCTCTCAAGGGGGTTGTGAAGGTGTCAAAGGTGGGTGCTGAGAACCACACTCTGGTTCTCTGGAAGGGGAGCACGTGTTCTTAACGGCTGAGCCATCTCTCCAGCCCTGGTTACTTTTTTTTTTTTTGAGACAGGGTTTCTCTGTGTAGTCCTGGCTGTCCTGGAACTCACTCTGTAGACCAGGCTGGCCTCAAACTCAGAAATCCGCCTGCCTCTGCCTCCCAAGTGCTGGGATTACAGGCGTGCGCCACCACGCCCGGCTTGTTACTTGTTATATTTTATTATATTATGAAATTGGCTCTCATTGTGTAGCCCATGCTAGAGATCCATCCGACCTGCTTCTGCCTAAGTCCTAGGGTTAAAAGCCTATACCAACCCATCAGACTCGTCACGATAACTCTATGTATTTCCGGAGGCAAGGTTTTACGGAACTCAAATCTTGAACTCAAAATGTACACAACAATGTACTTTGATCTCCGGATACTCCTGTCTCCGTCACTGCAGCGCTGGGATTATAGTCCTGTGCTTCGAATTTTTAGCTAGTTTGCAAACCAAATCACTACTGCGCAAACCGTCCTTAAACTTTTCCGCGTTCTGTAAATTCAAACAGTAAGGCACAAGACGACGCGACTTTGCTGCCTAACTTGAAGTTCGTCTTGTGTGTGTGTGTGTGTGTGTGTGATTCATGAATCATCGCAGTGAAATTTCTTGATCAGGGGAAGGGAGGCGGCTGAAGCGCCGGGTCTAAGGAAGCCTCCCGGCAGAGTCTGGAGCTCACCACATCCCGGTTGCTAACGTGGCTCCCGGGACTCAGAGCGAAGCGCTGTCCAAGAACACCTCCAGGGAAGAGCCTCGAGCCGCGATTCTTCCTCGCGGCATCCCAGCTGTCTTTGCTACTTCAAGAGCCTCCTGCCGGCTAGAGACGCATTTTCTCGAAGCTCACACAGGCTTACAGGCGACATACGACCTCGCGACCGCAGCAAAAGGCCAGCCAGCACAACACATCTCTAACCTTCTGGCTCCTTCGGCAACAACCTTGTTTCTAGACCGCGTTCTCATCACTTCCGGCACTGGGTACGGCCAATCGTCGTGTCCCGTGGCAGGGAGGGCAGCCAATCTAGCTGCTTTTTCCGCCTGCGTCTCGTATGCACCGGTGCCAATCTTTCCGGGACGTCTCCGTAGTCCCGCCCCATGCCTGTTACGGAAGCCGTCTGGTCGTCTGAGCCCTTTCACCCCGGCATCGCATTTCCTTTCCGACGTGACGTAAGCGGCCCCTGCCGCTCTGCGGGGCGGGCCAATGGCGGTGGCGGATACGGCGAGCCAATGGGCGGGAGGCTCTCATGCGGCCGGCGCCCGCCGCAGCCACCGCTGGGTCCTGGAGCCAGAGGCCGCCCGCGACAGAGCGCGATGGACCGAGGGCCCCAGCCGGGGAGGCGCCGCGGCGGAGTCCGCGGCCAGACGCCCCCGCAGTAGCGTCCGCGCGAGCGCCGCGGCCCCGCGTGAGCCTCTGCACGCCGAGGGCGGGCTTGCATCCCGCCGGCTCCGCACTCGCCGCAGCCTACTGCCCGCGCGCCGACGCCGCCTTCCCGCCCGGGCCGCGCGGCCCGGGAAACGCGGCCGCGGGCTGCATGGGCAGCGCCCGCGCCCCGCCGCCGTTCCGCCGCGGAGCCGCGTCGCCCTCGGAGCCCGGTGAGAGGCGCCGGCGACCTGGGGGTGGTGGTCGGTGAGGGCGTCGGGCGTTCCTGCGGCCTTGCGGCCTGCAGGCCTCCTCCGCTGCCCGACGCCGCGGGTGCCCCGGGGCGGGCCGTGCGCCGCGAGAGGCTGGTCGGTGGGCCGCGGGGGTCCTGGGAGCGGCCATGAGGAGCCGAGGGCGGGCTCCGAGGCCAGCCTCGGGGCGTCCCGGGGTTCGGGCGGCCGTCAGAGGCTAAGGAAGGGCTCCCGGGCGGGCTGGGGCGGCCGTGAGGATCGAGGGCGGGCCTTGACCAGGGGGCCATGGTGCGTTAGTGGGTCCCGGGACGCTGAGAGGACTGAGGCGGGCTCCCGGGCGTTCCTGGGGTCCTCAGTGGCGCGGGGCGCCGACCTCTGACCCTCGGGAGGGGCGCCGTCGCCGGGCTTGTGGTAGTTGTTATTCCCAGCGTCCCTATTATTATCGTGTTTTGAAATGGGAGCAGGCGGCCCTCGGGCTGCGAGCCGAGCCGGAGGGGGCGGGCGAGCCGGGGACCTGGAGCTTCGGGGTGCGGAGGCGCGCAGGCCCGAGTGGGGGCAGGAATGCGGGGCGGCGGGGGGCGTCTGGGGGAGGGGAAGGCGGGACTCGGGGGGGGGGGAGAGTGGGAGGAAAGCGGTGTAGGCGACGGCTGCAGAAGCAGCCTTTGGCCTCAAGGAACAATGTGAGACGTTGCCTGAAATGTTAATTTCCGTTCCTCATTTCATCATCCCCTGGCAAGGCGGTAGCTGCGAGAATGTGTGTGCGTGCGTCTGTGTGTGAGTGTGTGTGTGTATGTGTGCGCGTGTGCGCGCCCGTGTGTGTGTGTGTGTGTGTGTGTACGTGTGTGCAGGGTTGGCCCTGCCACATGGATCTAGCCCCCTCACAGACGGATGTGCGGTTCAGCTCCTTGGTGTGGAGTCTAATTTTTTTCTCAAGGCCTTGCCTTTACCCGCCGCTCCAGTAGGGTTTTCTGTTTTTGTTATGTTTCTGGAAAGCTCGTCTATCATAACCGCTTACAGGGGTTTGGAAGACTGGCGAAGGTTACGCTGGTTCACAGGAAGGCTCTATAGTCTGAAATCTAGTTACATGTGTAGAGTGCTCGTGTTTCACAGTGGTTTCTGCAGTCATGAGAAGTTTTACACCCATTTGAGAAAACTGGGTAGTTTTACAGATTTTCCGGTAGGAAAATCAGGTTTTTGTACCTATTTGGTGAGTTTTCTGTGGTCCTTTGAACACTTTCCTAACGTTCCATTCAACTACTGAATAAAAGTGCACTATTGTAAGTAAAATCTGGCTGTTGGGTCGTCTCTGGGGCATAAGGAGATGCAACTCTGCAAAGACTGTAGGTGATAATTGGGTTGTGGAAAAAGCTTTCGAAACAGTTACTGTGTCTGGTGTTTGTGATCCTAGTCAGTGGTGTAATTTGGGTAGTTGCATGGTACTCCCCCAGAATGGTACTTGTTGCCCTCAGACCTTTATTTCTTTTTTTGAACACTGACTGCTCTGAAGACCTAGAGTTCTGTTTGTGTCTTTTGGAATGATTGCACAAATACTCCGATGTCACTTTGCAGCTATACTTAAAATGGGAAAATGCCTTGCTTAACTTTGATTGTGACCCTTGAATGGGATCTCCATATAGCTGGTGCTTCCTCCCCCACACTCCATTCAGCTGTTGTTCTCCCTTCTGCAGTTTCACGCTGAAGAGCAGGATCTCCTGTGATAGGCTGGCCCTCCTCAGTGGAATGGGACGGGAGGAACAAAGGCCAAGTTGCTATGACAGTTTCTCTTCTTTGTGCTTGCCTCGTGCATTCCTTGAAAAGCAACCAGAAAGATACTGCTAAATCTGACCTTAACTTGATTCTTTCAGTAGTGTTTCTTTTTCTTGTCTTACCTTTGTCATCCTGTGGTAAACAGTATACAACAAAATTTTCCAGAAGTTCTCTAAAGGTGTCACCTAGTTTAGAATTCCTCTCTTACTCGTCTAACTTTCTACCAGCCTTTGAACTTGCATTTTTCTGTGAGATGCTTTTCTCTCGTTAACCGTGTTAGTCATGTGCTGTCAGAGTCTTTCATCTCACTAAACCAGATGGGCCGCTGATGACTAGTGGCTGTCATGTTAGCTATAACAGTGTTGGGTCGGTGACAAGAACTTTCTACAAGTAGAGTTAAAGAAGCTATGCTGTATATGTAAGAATATTTTTTCTAGAAGCTTTGTGTGTGTGCCTTGGAGACCTAAGTTCATCAACTATAATAGGAGGGTTGTTTTGCATATTGGCAGTGAGCCCATCATCAATTAAATAACATAATTAGGAAGCATCAGTAAATGCTGGATCAGAGAATAATCTGCATTTGTTGCCAAAATAAGTGTTTTGATCTGTCCATTACCCCATGTAAGTCTCTTCATCCCTCAGATGGCAAGTGTAATGGATGGGCGTCGGGCAGTAGTGCGATGCTTGCTGGTTAATAGGTGAAAATGGTGAGGCGCGCCTTGTCCACCCGCACGACGGGCCAGGCTGGGCAGCTTATTACTGCTGCTTAGGCAGCACTCCGAGACTGAGCATGGCCCTTGTGATAACTTTAAACAAAAATCGAATGGACTCACATCACTAGGAGTTATTGTCTTGAAATGTTTTCAGTATGTGTTCTCATTTGAATTTCAAATGGAATTTCTGTGCAATTCAGCTTTCTCAGTTTTGTCTTAAAGCTATATGAAAGAGAGTGTCAGTCCTCAGCTCCGGAACTCAGGCAGTTGGATAATTGGCATGGAAAACCTTTTAGGCTTAGAAAATGACCCGCTTTAATGACTACTTCATTAAGTCCTATAGGTATTTTTATTCTTAAGTGGCTTGTTTGGTGTATATTTGTGGTACCTCTTAAGTTAGACTAAAATTCAGCTTTGTATTTAAATGTCTGTTTTTGCTTTTCTGTATTTTTAGAATTATTTAATTATTCTGTTCAATTTTTCTTGTAGTTCATTTTTAAACACACCAAAACCATCTTTTTCTGACAGTCTCAAGTAGTCCATGCTGGCCTTGAACTTGTGTGCAGCAGAAGATAACCTTGGGGTTCTAGTCCTCCTCCTATCACCCACCACCATTGCTAGGATGTTACAGGCATGTGCTCCCACCCAGGCTTCCTGAACACCCGCTCCCTCAAACAGCATTCCAAAAAAAATATGATAGATAGAACTACAAATACTGTTGTAATGATAAGTATCAAAATGGCTATTGTAAGCTGGTGAATTCTTAGTGAATACCAGTGCTTGGGGGTTGCCTTAGGAGAAGGAGGAGTTCAAGTCGTGGTTGTCTACATAGCAGTTACAGGCCATTGTGAACTCAAGATTCTGTCTCAGAAAACCAAAACTAGAACTGGTAAGATGGCTCATCTTGTAAAAGTGCTTGCTGCCAAGCCTGATGACCTGACTTTGATCCCTAAATCCTGCCTAGTAATGAGAACTGATTCCCTCAAGTTGTCTTTTGACTTTTGCATGCTTTCAGTGGCACAGGGCCACAGGATAGATAAGTAAATGTTCAAAAACAAAACAAAAAACAAAACCACAACCAAGAAACCCACGCCATTAACAACTCCCCCCTCCCCCTGCACAAACAAACCCAGCAACAGCAAAAAAGACAACCTGATTCTGTGACAAACTCCCCCCTCCCCCAAGACAGGGTTTCTCTGTGTAGTTTGGGCTGTCCTGGAACTCACTCCGTAGACCAGGCTGGCCTCGAACTCAGAAATCCGCCTGCCTCTGCCTCCCAGAGTGTTAGGATTACAGGTGTGCACCACCACCGCCCGGCTGTGACAAACATCTGTTGAGTTGAGTTTTTTTTTTAAAGATTTATTTTATGTATATGAGTACACTGTCACTGTCTTCAGACACACCAGAAGAGGGCATTAGATTCCATTGCAGATGGTTGTGAACCACCATGTGGTTGCTGGGAATTGAACTCAGGACCTCTGGAAGAGCAGTGAGTGCTCTTAACCACTGAGCCATCTCTGGCCCATGCCTTTTTTGGCTGTCAGGCTTTCTTCTTTGGCTTTGCCATGCTGGTGTGCTTGTCCGCTGATAAGGAAGCAGGCCCTGGAGTCTCATACTGCCATCTCCTTTATGTTTTAGTTAAGTTCCTCTTAATGAGATTTATTTTTTTCCTTCCCTTTCCCTTTCCCTTTCCCTTTCCCTTTCCCTTTCCCTTTTCCTTTTCCTTTCCCTTTCCCTTTCCCTTTCCCTTTCCCTTTCCCTTTCCCTTTCCCTCCCTCCTTCCCTCCTTCCCTCCCTCCCTCTCTCTCTCTCTTTTTTTGGTTTTTCAAGACAGGGTTTCTCTGTGTAGCCCTGGCTGTCCTGGAACTCACTCTGTAGACCAGGCTGGCCTCAAACTCAGAAATCCGCCTGCCTTTGCCTCCCAAGTGCTGGGATTACAGGGGTGTGCCACCACTGCTGGGCTTTTCTTTTCTTTTTTAAAATAAAAATTATTATTTTATGTGCATTGGTGTTTTGCCTGCATGCATTGCTGCATGGGGGTGTCAGATCCTTGGAATCAGAGTTAGACAGTTGCAAGCTGCCTCTGGGTGCTGAGAATTGAACCCTGATCCTCTAGAAGAGCCACTGGTCTTTACTGCTAAGCCACCTTTCCAACCTTCTCTTCTCTTCTCTTCTCTTCTCTTCTCTTCTCTTCTCTTCTCTTCTCTTCTCTTCTCTTCTCTTCTCTCTTCTCTGCTCCTCTCCCCCTCTCCCCCTCTCCCCCTCTCCCCCTCTCCCCCTCTCCCCCTCTCCCCCTCTCCCCCTCTCCTCCTCTCCCCCTCTCCTCCTCTCCTCCTCTCCTCCTCCTCTCCTTGTCTTCCCTCTCCCCCCTCCCCCTCCCCCCTCTCTTGTCTTGTCTTTTCTCTTTCCACTCCTCCCCCCTCCCCTCCCTTGACAAGATATTAAGCATATCCTCACAGTGTAGCAGAGAATGACCTTGAATTTCTGATCTTCTGACTTCCAGGGTACTACTAGGGTAACTTATACACAGCCACACCCTGTTTATTCCAGGGCTGTTTGCAAGCTATGGAAGCCACTTCCTGATTGAGATTCCTAGCCCCTCCCACTCTAGCACTCCCCCTCCCCCCCTTTTAAGCTACATTTCCCCTCTTCTCCCACAGGGTTTCCCTGCAGCCAAGGTTGTCTTGGAATTTGTCCACACTGGACTCAAATTGGGATTAAAGACGTGTGCTGCCACTGCTCAGCTGGACAGGCTTTTTTTTTTTGGTTTGGTTTTTGGTGTTTTCGAGACAGGGTTCCTCTGAATAGACCTGGCTGTCCTGGAACTCACTCTGTAGACCAGGCTGGCCTCGATGCCTCTGCCTCCCAAGTGCTGGGATTAGAGGCGTGCCCCACCACTGCCTGGCTGTGGAATTGTTTAAAGTAGTAGTTTTCAACCCATGACCCCTTTGGGGGTTGGTTTCACAGGAGTTGCCTAAGCCCATCAGAAAACACAGAATTTTACATTGTAATTTGTAACCCTAGCAAAATTGTAGTTATGACATATCAATAAAAATAATTTTGTGGTTGTGGGTCCCCACAACATGAGGAAATGTATTACAGGTCAGGGTTAAGAAGGTTGAGAACCATTGGCTTAAGTCGTATACATGGAAGTAGATCAATTAATTTGATCCGGGAGATTGGCTAGCAATCCCACTGTGCGATCCTCAGCTGCTTCCCCATTGGTCCACACTTTGTGGCTGGAGGTTAGGGCGTGGCTTAGATACTAAAGGGCAAAGGGTTTGTTTGTTTTTTGTTTGTTTCGAGGGAAAAGTACCAAAGTTGAGTTGCATGGTTTTGCTTTCTCTTATAGCCTTAGGTTTTCTTTTTTTGAAACTAGGTCTCATATAGCTCAGGGTGGTCCCTGGCTCCTGATTCTCTGGTTTTGGGATGTTGGGACTATAGGTGCATTCTGCCATGTCCAGCCTTAACCCAGTCTGTATGTGCGTGTGTAGTGTATCTATCTCTTTCACTCCATATATGCATGTATAAAATTAATCTCTTTATTATCTGTATGTGCATTTTTGTCTGCATGTATGTAAGTGTACTTTTTGACATTTTTGGGGCCCATGGAGGTCAGAAGAAGGTGTGTCATGTCATATCTTTGGGAACTAAAGTTATGGACAGTTACAAGCCGAACTTGGGTCCTCTGTAAGAGCAGCAAGTGCTCTTAACTGCAGAGCCATCATTCCAGCCCCAGGCACATAGTCTTATGTTTCCTAAATTTGAATTTTTGGCTGAGATGTAGCTCTGAGGTCTCTCACCTGTCTGCCGTGCTCCTGGGCATTGATTCCTGACTCCTCCACGCACTGTGGTGGGAGAATGTTTAATAGTTTATGTTTTATGTTCATTCCATCCATCCACCCACCCGTCCATCTGTCCATCCATCTATCTGAGACAGGGTTTCTCTATGTAGCTCTCCCTGGCTATCCTGGAATTTGGTTTGGAGACCAGGCTGGCTTGGAACTCAAAAGATTCATTACCTCTGCCTCCCAAGTGCTGGGATAAAAGATGTGTGCTGCCATCACCTAGTAACAAAGTTTTTTGTTTTTTTTTTTTTTTTTTTTTTTTGGTTTTTCGAGACAGGGTTTCTCTGTGTAGTCCTGGCTGTCCTGGAATTCACTCTGTAGTCCAGGCTGGCCTTGAACTCAGAAATCCGCCTGCCTAAGTGCTGGGATTACAGGCGTGCGCCACCACGCCGGGCGGTAAATTTTCATTATTTAAGATCTTGTTTCTGTATAATTAGGCTGATCTCAAACTTGTGATTGTCTTGCCATAGCTTGCATTACAGATGTGTACTAAGACAGGGTAGAAGTTTGTTTTTGAGAAGAAAATTATGTTTGGGAGTTCTTGGTTTTGGTAAGTAGGCTGGGTTTGTTTGGTTTAATCATTTGGGTGATGTAGGGATGCAGGAGGGAGCAGTTGGCTGTGGTTTGAACCATTTAGTGTTCTATCCTCCGCACTCCACAGTTCCTCCCAAAAAGGTGATGTTAGGAAAGGGTGAAATTGGGGCTGGAGAGATGGCTCGCCAGTTAAGAGCACTGACTGCTCTTCCAAATGTCCCAAGTTCAAATCCTAGCAACCACATGGTGGCTAACAACCATCCTTAATGAGATCTAACACCCTCTTCTGGAGTGCCTGAAGACAGCTACAGTGTGCTTACATATAATAAATAAATAAATCTTAAAAAAGGAAAGGGTGAAATTGAAATTTAATTTGTAAATGTTTAATAACCGTGATGGCGGATTTTCATCTAAAACACATCAAACATCTGCGTTTTTTCTTCTAAAACAGCAAGAGAAATACTGAAGTTTATTGCTTATTCTTAGCAAGTTATTGATATTGGGGGCTGGAGAGATGGCACAGTAGTTAGGAGCATTGGCTGCTCTCACAGAGGACTCAACCTTTCTTTCTCAGCACCCACATGGTGGCTTACAGGTATCCTTAACTCCAGTGTCAGGAGATTGTCCCCAAGGGCACCAGATGCACTAGTGTTACACATACAAAAATAAAAATAAATTGATTTTTAAAAAGTTATGCTGGGTGCACACCTTTAATTACAGTGCTTGGTAGGCAGAGCCAGGTGGATTCTGAGTTAGAAGCCAGCCTAGTTTACAGAATGAGTTCCAGGACAGCCACAACTACCCAGAGAAACACTGTCTCAAAAAATCCAAAAAGAAAAAGAAAGGAAAAGTGTTGTAGTTTTCCATCGTCTTTCTGAGCAGCCTGGGCCGTGTGCTTGCCCTGCCAGTACTCTACCATGGGGTTGCACCCCAGCCCTGCTCACCATGGTTTCAAATGTGGTTTGTACATCCTGTAGAACAGGAAATAAGACCTAAAAAACGCCAAAGCAACAGTTTTGAAAGAATTAACTTAAAAATGGTTACTGGAAGTGAAAACACTAGCTGCTCTTGTAGGGACCCATGTTTGACCCCAGCGCTTACATAGTGGCTCACAGCTGTAGTGCCAGTTCAAGGGGACCTGATGTCCTTTCTGGTCTCTCCACAGATGTGTGTCTAGGTACCAGGCACCCACATGGTACACAGAGACTTCCATGCAGGCAGAAAACATAATGCGTGTATGAATGTCATTTATTTATGTGCTTTCTCTGCACGTATATTTGCACACCAGAGAGTGTCATCCCATGGCACTACAGTTAAAAGACAGTTGTGAGCCACCATGTGGGTGCTGGTGATTGAACTCAGGACGACTGGAAGAATAGCTGTTGCTATTAATGCACCAGAAGTCACTGGCTGACTAGAGGAGGGTATACATAGCAAGGAAAGAAAGAAAGCCTTTCTGGGCGGCTACACAGAAGAAGCCTGGACTTTAGGGGCAGAGGATTACATTGGTAACTTGCATTGTTACTGCTCCTCACCTCAAGGTTGACTCGGGTTTTCAGTTTTTAGGTTTTGTGAAGGATTGTATGTTTTCTCCCCCCCCCCTTTTTTTTGGTGTATAGTGTGGGAAGTGGTTTAAGACAGTGTCTGACTGGCTTGGAACTTGTTTGGTAGACCAGGCTGGCCTTGAAGTCACACATCTGCTTGCTTCTGGCTTATGCCCTTCAGAGCTTAATTAATGTGCCAGTGATAAGGTTTTGTTTGCTTGGGGTTCTGAAACCTGCCCCCCCATCTTTAACTGTGTGTGTGCTGTCAGCAGTGAGTGCAGATGACAGTGGCTGTGAGTGTCTCCGTGTGTGTTCCTGAGTGTGCGCAGTCATCTCTCTAGTCCCTCCTTTCAAAAGTTTCAGGACACTAAAAACATTTTTTTAAAAGACAAAAATTAGGTAAGTTTTGTGCCAGGGCTTGGGTTTTGCGTTTCTGTCTTCTGAGAATGGGGTTACAGGCCTGCACCACTAGACTTCACTTGGCCTCCCCTCTCCTCCCCTCTCCTCTCTTGTGTGTGTATGTTTTACGTGTATGGTGTATGTATATCACAGCACATATGTGAACTTTGGAGGAACTTGTGGGTTCCCGGGATTGAACTTAAGGCTTGAAGGCTGTAAGCACCTTTATCCATTTGAGTCATCTCATTAGCCCTTCGTGTGAAACTTAGGTAATTGGTCTGTGCCTTCCCTTACAGCTTAATTAGTTTAGACAGAAGTACATTAATGAGATTACGTGGAGAGAGTCTTTATATACAAAGCAGTTAGTCCTGCTTCTGGTAAACTTATATTATCCTTCCCCTTCTCAGTAATGGGTTTGACTCTAGGGCCTTGTGGACACTAGGCAAGGGTTCTGTTTACTTCTTAGCTACACCTTCAGCTGTGGTGCCTACTTCCTCTGGTTTTTTGCTCCCTGACTGTCCTGAAACTGTGTAGACCAGGTTGGCCTCAAACTCACTGCATGTCTTGCGTTTCAGGCTGCTGGGACTGAAGGCATGTGCCATCACACTTAGCTTTAAAAAGTTTTTTTTGGGGGAGCTAGGGTATTGTGTTGAACTTAGGGCATGCTGGGTAAGCATTTTACTCTTGATCTACCCCGCCCCAGTCTTCCCCTTTTGCCCCTTTCCTGTTTGTTGTGTTTTGAAGCATTGTCTCTATTGCCAGACTGGCTTCAAACTGCAGATGACCCTGAGCTCTTCCATCCTCCTGCCTACCCCACTTGTCGTGCTGGTTCTAGAGGCACTCACCACCATGCCTAGTTTCTGTAGTACTGGCAATTGAACTCGGGCCCACACATGCTAGGAAAGCATTCGATCAGCTGATGAGGCTACATCTCAACCCCACATACACACTTAGCTTCTTCTACATAGCCCTGGCTGCCCTGGAACTCACTGCAGACCAGGCTACCCTGGAGCTCACTGTGCAGACCAGGCTACTCTCAAACTTGCAGAGACGCACCTTCGTTAGTGAGAAAAGGTTTACTTTATCCCATGGTTCCAGAAAGTTAGTCTATAATGGCAGCTAAGGTGTGGCATAGTGGCTGGAGCTGGAGCAGGGAGCAGAGATTATCCACACAGTAAGCAGAAAGGGAGGAAAGTAGGAAGTGGTGCGAGTGAGACTATAGATTCCGTGGTGACACACCTCAGCAAGGTTAGACCTAATGTTTCCATGACCTCTCCACACAGCAAGACCAGCTGAGTGTTCAAATTCATGAGCTCTTAACCACCACCGGGGACAGAGAGACATCCCTTTAGAATATGCTCACTTTGCCAGGTGGCTCCCCTCCGTTCTGAGAGCCGGCTGTAGCATGTGTGCAGCACTCAGCTCTGGCCATCACTTGATTTCTCTCTCTCTCTCTCTCTCTCTCTCTCTCTCTCTCTCTCTGTGTGTGTGTGTGTGTGTGTGTGTGTGTGTGTGTTGGTGTGTTGGTGTGAGGTCACCGTTGGCAGTCGGTGCTTCCCTGCTGTAGCTTCTGGGGAATCAGGCTTATGTGTCAAGTCCTTTTTGTGTGAGCCGTTGCCATTCACTGCTACTTGATTTTGGGCTTCTGGATACCCCACGTCACTTCTCTACTACTGAGAGTAACCTTCATTCCTTACTCCACCCAGGCTAATGGACTTAGATGCTGTTGTTTGTGCCTGCTGTATGCCACACTTCACTTCCTAAGGGCGCGGTGGCTCTGGCCCTGTGGTGTGTTCTGGAGGGAGATGTGGGCAGCTTACCTCAGAACAGGACGCAGTGTTCAGGGGCGTGACAGGTGGGGTCGGAGAAGCCTCAGAGTGACCAGACAGGGCCTCACAAGTGTTTGAGCAGAAATGTTAATATTAGGAGCTCGTGTTTGAGCCGGGCGTTGGTGGCACACACCTTTAACCCCAGCACTTGGGAGGCAGAGGCAGGCGGATTTCTGAGTTCAAGGCCAGCCTGGTCTACAGAGTGAGTTCCAGGACAGCCGGAGCTACACAGAGAAACCCTGTCTCGAAAAACCAAAAAAAAAAAAAAAAAAAAAAAAAAAGGAGCTCGTGTTTATGTCCAAGACAGTTGGCAGAGAGTTATAGACTTTTGGTATGTGTTCTCAGTTTTAATAAGTCAGTACAAAATGTAAGCCAAGACAGTAGAGAGGGAGTTAGAGACTTTCAGTAGTTGCAGGATCCTAAGGCCTCATAAAGGAAAAGTAGAGACCCTGTGTATTCAGACCTGGGCGAATTCACCTTGGATTTAGTTTTATCTTCTGCCTTCTATATTTTCTTTCTATTTTTGTCAGTACATAGGTAATTAATATTTACTTGAAAGAGGTTGACCTTTGAAGGTCTGCCTTTACAAAAGCTTCTATATGTCTGAGAAAATGGTAATAGTGGGCAGGCCATGCTACTTTATGTAAGAAACATTTGATATATTTAATCTAGACCGAATTTAATAGTGAGCATTCTTGAGTCACCTCAGGTTAGTAGAATGCAGTTCTTCCCCTGTCATCACTGTGCAGAGCTAAGGTGCTAAGGTGAGAGAGAGCCTAGCTTTGAATGGAGCCTCTGGTTTGGTGGGTGACTCTCAGGACCCTGAGGAGCCCTTAGCATCCCACAGTGTGTGTGTGTGAGAGAGAGAGAGAGAGACAGACAGACAGACAGACAGACAGACAGACAGACAGCAATAAAGGTGAACCGAGGCAGGCACAGGGAGAGAGGCTGGGCGGTCGTGTAGAGCGGTGGGTAGTGCTGAGCCCTGTGCTTGCTGTGTGCTTTCTTGTCTCCCTTCCCACCGTGATGGCTCTCTGGGAGGTCTGCATTTGCTTAGGGGATTGCGCCTTGCTAGGTAAGAGTGTTTTCAGAGACACTTCTCACTATGCAGCTGTAGTTGGCCTGGAACTCAGTATGTAGACCAGGCAGTCCACCTTTCTCTGCTTCTCAGGTATGTAGACCAGGCTGTCCACCTTTCTCTGCTTCTCAGGTATGTAGACCAGGCTGTCCACCTTTCTCTGCTTCTCAGGTATGTAGACCAGGCTGTCCACCTTTTTCTGCTTCTCAAGTATGTAGACCAGGCTGTCCACCTTTCTCTGCTTCTCAGGTATGTAGACCAGGCTGTCCACCTTTTTCTGCTTCTCAAGTATGTAGACCAGGCTGTCCACCTTTCTCTGCTTCTCAAGTATGTAGACCAGGCTGTCCACCTTTCTCTGCTTCTCAAGTCTGGACTCAAAAGCATGTGCTGCTGCCACCTGCAGCCAGGTCAGGCAGAGAGACAGCATCAGTCAGTGGGCTTTTGACGCCCTGTGACTGCTGGGCTGGGAGACTCAGCCTCCTCGGCACTGGGCAGGCAGAGCAGCAGCACACAGTGTATGCTGGCTATCTTACACACACACACACACACACACACACACACACACTCAAACTCAAAAATATTATTACATATATTTGAGACAGTCTCCTCTCTGTAGACCAGGCTTGCTTTGGTCTTTCTGGAGTGCTGGGATTAAAGGCGTGAGCCATTATGCTGGGCCAGCAGTATATATTTTATCTTAAAAATAAAACATGTAGGGCGTGGTGGCGCACGCCTATAATCCCAGCACTTGGGAGGCAGAGGCAGGCGGATTTCTGAGTTCGAGGCCAGCCTGGTCTACAGAGTGAGTTCCAGGACAGCCAGGACTACACAGAGAAACCCTGTCTCAAAAAACCAAAAAAAAAAAAAAAAAAAAACAAAAAACAAACAAAACAAAACAAAACAAAACAAAACAAAACACCAAAAAAAAAAAAAAAAAACATGTAGCCGGGCAGTGTTGGCGCACGCGTGTAATCCCAGCACTCTGGGAGGCAGAGGCAGGTGGATTTCAGAGTTTGAGGCCAGCCTGGTTTACAGAGTGAGTTCCAGGACAGCCAGGGCTATACAGAGAAACCCTGTCTCGAGGGAAAAAAACAAAAAACAAAAAAACAAAACAAAACAAAAAACCCGACCCCCCCCCCCAAAAAAAAAAAAAGCAACCATTTATTTTTACCTCAGGAGTAGCGGAGGCATTTCCTGCATGTATGAATGTGTGTACCTGGTGTCCAAAGAGGTCAGAAAAGGATTGGATCCTGTGATACTGTAGTTAGGGGTGGTGGTGGGCCTCTTGTGGGTGCTGGAAACCGAACTCGGGTCCTCTGCAAGAGTAGTAAGTATTTACTGTTGAGCCCGCATAAACATTTTAAAATGTAAAGGTTTGCTCTGTTTTTTCTGGAATAGTCTAAGTAATACTTCTGAGTGTGAGAGGGCACTGCTCTAAATACAGCGGCTTGGCAGAGCTGCAGAGGCGCCAGATGCTCCTGCCGGGCGGGGCTGTGGGATGCACCCGGTTCTTACTCATTTTTATGTGAAGCCTTTTTAGGACTGTTTCTTTTTCAACAATATCACATTTTACTCTTTTTTTCCCTGAGAATTTGATTTTGCTCTTTATTTCCCTGTCATAGTTGCTAATCTAGCACTGCTGTCTTACTTACTAGATTGGATTGGATTTAGAAACTACTGAATCCTTTTAGGGGACCAGGGGATTGTTGCTGTTGGTTCACAGAGCTCTGATACAGTGGGAATGGAGAGAAAGGAAGGGCCCTGGACGCAGGCTGTCCTGCTTGGCCTGGCTTCTCCCCCGGCACCCTGTCTCTCTGTCTCTGTCTCTCTCTCTGTCTCTGTCTCTCTCTCCCTCTCCTTTTGTGCCTTACCCAAACAAGGCTGCCTCATTTTCTTGTTCAAGAATGCTTTTGAGGGATGTTTTCAGTGAGTGAAAAAAAAAAAAAAAAAAAAAAAAAAAAAAAAAAAACCAAAAAACTTACAAACAAGTGGGCCTATCAAAGCTGTTTGGTTTTGAAGTGTTTGCAGCTGGGGCTGAAGCCAGTTCTCCCTGGGCTGTTAAGATAAAAGGAGACAACTGCCCCCATCCTCAGACTCTGAGGTCAGTATTGCCTAATACCTAAAAATTATGGAACTTTAAATAATAGATTCAGGAATTGTATGTTTAATCTGTGGTACTGAGCTTTACTTTTGAAAGTGGAACCTCTTACTTATGGGGGAACCAGAAGGTAGGTTGTGGGTGTGAAATGGGAGTGGTGAGATTTGTAGCCCATGTAATACTTTATTGGTGATATGTTTCCTTTGTATAGAGCTTGGTGTGTGGGTGATACTTTGCGGCCACATTTATGTTAAAAGTGACTTATCCAAACTGGGTATAATGGTTTATGCCCCAATCCCAGGGATGCCAGGAGCTGGGCCAGCCTTAGAGTAAGACAAGTCCCTAAATCCTCTGCCCCACGCCCACCCCCCAACCCAGTCAATACATACGCGCAGAGAGGGGTTGTAGTGAGCAGTTGGAGAGCTAGACCTGGAACTCATTCTTTATCAACAGGATACTCTTTAGACTTCCTCTGTGGTTATTTGCCATTGGTGGCTACCCCCCTGACCTGTGGCATGTACTCCTGTGGGTGTGGCTGTACTTAATAGGATGTGGAGGTGTTAGAAAACCACCCAGCATGGACTAGATGGCTCAGTGGGTAGGGGGCTTTACCTCAACCTTGATGACCTGAGTTCAATCCTTGACCCCACAGGGTGGAAGAAGAGAACTGGCTGCCTCAGATTTGTCCTCTGATAGCAAGATATGCACTTTGTTACTGCCCTCCCCCCATGATTAACAAAAAAGAAATACAGAAAATCATTGATGAGAATCATTACACATTCACAGTTTGACTCAAGCCTAGCATGTGACTCAGAGGAGTAGTTGATACTGGTGTTAATTCCTTCTTCCTCTTCCTTTCTATTACTTTTAGGGGTTTATGCTTTAGTATTGACCTATATCCTCATCCTTTTATTTTGAATTAGGGTCTTAAGCTACTAAAATGCCCAGAGAGACACCTTGAATGTTTGAGCCATAGGCATACACCACAGGCATACACCACAGGCATACACCAACACGACTATCCCCCACCCCTTTTTTTTATTTGCTATATTCTTTGTTTACATTCCAAATGATTTTCCCTTTCCAGGTTCCTCCCTCCCTCTAACACGACTATCCTGATACTAATTCCTGTTTCTGAGTAGATTTTATTCTTGTTTGTTTATTGGTTTTTCGAGACAGGGTTTCTCGTGTAGCCTTGGCTGTCCTGGAACTCACTCTGTAAACTAGGCTGGCCTGGAACTCAGAAACTGGCCTGCCTCTGCCTCCTGAGTACTGGGATTAAAGTTGATCAATAAAATTTGTACAGAAAGCATCCAGGGCTGGTTAATCTAGGGAAATAACTTTAGGCCTTTAAAAATAACCTTCAGTTTTCATATAAGTTTTTCTTAAGCGTTGAGATGTTTCCTATCTGACCCCATTGGTTGTGTGCAGTAGGTAAATCTTCCTGTGGTTAGTGTTCTGGTGATGTTAACTCTCTTCTGAGCCAATTACCTGCTACTTGAGGACTGGCTTTCAGGGAACTTGCCAGTGATGAGACTGTTGCCCTGGGAACAAGAGGACTCAAAGGAATCCACTGTGTATACAGTTGTCAAAGGTTGCATGGTCGTTTAGTGTTCATCCAGCTGGTCAGAGAACTTTTGTATGGCTTCATTCTTAAAAATCTTTGGAATATCCCAGATTTCATTCTGTTGAGTGCCAGGCTTGGTTGCACAGATCCGTAATTTCAGTACTTGGGAAATTCTAGACCACCTTGGGCTACAGAGTGAGACTTTTTTTTAGATTTATTTATTTTATTTTATGAGAGTGTTTTGCCTGTGTTTATGTATGTGCACCACATGTGTACCTGGTGCCTAAAAGTCAGAAGAGGATGCCAGATCCTCTGATACCTGATTGTGAGCCACCATGTGTGTACAGGCATCCACAAACCCAGGTTCTCTGCAAAAGCAACACATACTCTTTAATCTTTCTGGCTCCTTTAGCTTATTTAGTTTGTTTTGTTTTGTGTTGTTTTGTGATACAGGGTTTCCCTTTAGCTTTGGCAATCTTGGAACTGGAACCAGGCTGGTCTCAGTCTCCCTAGTGCTGGGATTAAAGGTATGTGTTGCATCTGACAGTTTAGTTTTTGAGACAAGGTCTTACTGTATTTCAGACTAGCCTCAGTCTTCATTTGTCAGCCAGTGGCAGCCTTAAAGTTCTGATTTTCCCAAGTGTCAGCACATGGCCGCTAGACACTTGGGAGAGAACCTAATGAAACCTTCCTGCTTGCTAGGCAATCACCCGACCCTCCCACCCCCAGGCCTTGTTTTTGTTTGTTTTTCCCAACAGTTTCATGTTGAAGTTCAGGCTGGTTTTGAACTCTCACACATCCCAGGCTGGCCTTAGACTTGCCCCAGTTCTTTTTGTTTTTTTGTTTTTCGAGACAGGGTTTCTCTGTATAGTCCTGGCTGAAATGGAACCCACTCTGTAGACCAGGCTGTCCTCGAACTCAGAAATCCGCCTGCCTCTGCCTCCCAAGCGCTCGGATTAAAGCTTGCCCCAGTTCTTACCAGTTCCCCAATGCTGCATTGATTGCAGCTGCCATTCACCACCTTCAGCTGAGACCCTTCTGTTAAACAAATGCCGAGCCGTGTCTTCTATTGTTGAGTTATATGCTTCTTTGATGTTAGAGTTATGGTAATAAGCACAAGGAATTGTTTATGAGAGGTCTAACGTGGTTGCCACAGGGAGAACTTGTCGTTGTTGGAAGTGACATCATGTGGAGGGGGCGGGTTAGAAGGATGTGTGGGATGAAGAGCTGCGCAGGCACACTGGTTGTGGCCATCAGCGGGCACCTTTGTACCGGAATCTTTAAGAGTACGACATTGAGGTTGTTTTGGGGGGACATTCCTTTGGTGTAATCTTCCTTCTGGGATTTTAGGGTAACCCAGATGGGCTAGGGGCGAGTACCAAGTGTGGGACAGAAGTGTCCTCTCTTTAGGAAAGTAGGAGCTCCTTTCTTTGGACTCGGCTGTCCTACAGTATGGCTACCTTCTGGTTTTCATCGGTCACTGCCCTTCATTGTTGTATTTGAGTCATAGCTTAGGTGTGCATCCCCATTCTCAGGCCTCAAAGACCACAGGACAGCGATGGCCCTGTGATCTCAAGGTTAGGAAGGTTGAGGGCTTGAGACCATCCCACTGTGCCTAGCACAGTCCAGGCCGTCGTCTGTACAAGTCTCACACAGTGTCCCCTGGTCCGTCCGTGCTCTCTGTCCCTGAAGGGCGTGCCTGTGTGGCTGCTGCCTCTGATGTTCTCTAGCTATTGGTTTTTGGCTTTTTTTTGGGGGGGGGCGCTCCCTTTTTAAGACAGGTTTTCATGTACTTTAGTTTGAAATTTGATGACTTGATGTGTAGTAGAGGTTGTTTTTGAACCTCTGAAGTGCTGGGATTTCTAGGAGGTGCTTGTATTCCTGCCTGTTCTGCCTCCCTCCTTCCCTTCCTGATTCCTCTTCTCCTACTTCTGCCCTCTCTCTTGACTAACTTTGCTAAAAAAAGGGGGGAGTTTGTTTAGGAACTCATCTTGTAAACAGGAAGTACAAAATCAGTTTTATTTGTAATTTTTAATAATAAAAATAAGACTTTTTTGTTAATTTTTTAAAACTTTAATTTCAAAGCCTTAGTAAACAAAAGATGTCAAGCAATAGTATTAGGTTTAATTTTAATGTTTGTGAGTATTATTTAATGTTTCAAGAGCTCTTACTGTAACCTTTCTATCATATCCAGACATGTTCATCACTAGCACTCTGAAAAATTGAAGAAACAAAACAAGTACTTTGAGGTCAGAGATTGATGACTCAGTTTTATTGCTACATAATTTCTTCATCACTCTGACATTTCAGCAAGGTCAAATTTCAAGTGCAGAATGCATGATGGTGGCCTTGGCGAAGCATTCTAGTTCCTTATTCCCAAAGTACAGACCTGTCTTTCAGTGAAAATGTATATTTAGCTATAGTAGGAATTAATGGCGTTGTTTCTCAGGCAACCTAGAAGGTCGCCTCTAGCTACTCTTTGTACCCTTTTTAAAAAAGTGTTCAATTGGGCTGGAGAGATGCCTCAGCAGTTAAGAGCACTGACTGCTCTTCCAGAGGTCCTGAGTTCAATTCCCAGTAACCACATGGTGCCTCACAACCATCCATAATGAGATCTGATGCCCTCTTCTGGTGTGTCTAAAGACAGGGACAGTGTAGTCACACATATATAATAGATAAATCTTTTTTTTTTTTAAAAAAGTGTTCAGTTTATAGGCATTAAGTCCGTTCACTTATATATATATTTTTAAAAGTTACATTTAGAGTAGCACAATTGTATAGAGTTCAGAGGTCAACTTTCAGGAGTTAGCTTTCATCTTGTTTTTTTTTTAAAGGTTTGTTTGTTTGTTTGTTTATTTATTATATGTGAGTACACTGTAGCTGTCTTCAGATATTCCAGAAGAAGGACTCAGATCTCATTATGGATGGTTGTGAGCCACCATGTGATTGCTGGGATTTGAACTCAGGACCTTTGGAAGAGCAGTTGGTGCTCATAACTGTGGAGCCATGTCTCCAGCCCTGGTTTTCATCTTGTGTATCCTGAGGATTGACTTTAGGTTGTTATACATAGTTATAGTTGCTGAGCTGTCTCTCTAGCTCTGACACGTGAGGTTTCGATAGCAGCCATATGCTTTTAAATGCTGTAGCAAGATAGATGAGCACAGTGCAAATGCAAGAGTCAAGTTGCAGTGCTGATGTTTGCCAAACATGCTTTTAAGTTTTTAGCATTTTAGTAATAAAAATATTGGAGAAATACTTTTTCGTGCTTTTATACTTCATCTTGGTTTCTTAGTTAAAAGTTCATAAGACTATGGTGAGACCAAAGAAGATCATATCATGTTGCTCCTTTTTCTTCTGTTTTTTCTTTTTCCCCCTTTTTGTAGTCCTGGGCATTGAACCTGGGCCTTGCATAGAGCAGGTAAGTGCTCAGCCGTTGGGTTCTGACACTGGCTGGCTGTTGTTGGCTTCTCTCCCCTTCATACATCCCCCTCCCTGCTCTCTCTCTGTCTTTGTCTCACAACTTTAGCCTTAACTGGCCTGGAATTCTGATATGTAGATCAGACTGGCTGTGAACTCAAAGTGATCCACCTGCCTCTGCCTCTTATGTTCTGGGCCGTGGCGTGCACTACCATACCCTTGCTCTTACTGTTTCCTAAACCCTTTGTAGATGTTCTTGGAACAGGCTTCTGCCTGCTGCCCCCACCACTCTTCAAGCCTCGTGTTTCAGCGAGTTACCACATCTTATATTCTAGTCTGGACAGGCCTAGAAATATTTGGTGCATGCTTTGTAATATTGTGAAGTGAATGCCAGAATAATGTGAAGCCAAGAGGGTGACTTGTACTCCTCAACTCCTGTAGTGACTCAGACAAATTTAAGGAGCCAGAAGAGGCCTGGGACACTGCAGGGAATTCCAGACTGAGATAAAAGCACATTAAGGCTGGGGTTGTGGTAGAGTACTTGTGTAGCATATGTAAGATTACAGATTCAGTTCCCAGTATCACAAAAAATAACTAAAAGCAAAACTCCACTTGCTATAAGTCCCAGAGAATTTACTTCTGGTTTTCATAGTCAATATTTTTATTAGCAATTACTATAATTACAGACTATGCAGACAGAATTTTTTGTGCGCGCGCGCACACACACACACACACACACACACACACACAAGTTGTAGATGTCCAGTAATTGCTTTTTAAAAACCTGTCTTGGCCGGGCGTGGTGGCACACACCTGTAATCCCAGCACTTGGGAGGCAGAGGCAGGTGGATTTCTGAGTTCGAGGCCAGCCTGGTCTACAGAGTGAGTTCCAGGACAGCCAGGACCAGCCAGGCCAGCAGTATATGAAGGCTTCATTTGGTAGTGGTTTTTTAATTTAACCTATATGCTTCCCCCCTTCCGAGTATCTGTGCACTTAAGTGTATATCTGCCCCCCCCCCACGGTGTGTGTGTGTGTGTGTGTGTGTGTGTGCGCGCGCGCGCAAACTTAGGACCTCTGCTGAGAAACCCTGTCTCGGGGAAAAAAAACCAAACCAAACCAAAACAAAACAAAACAAAACAAAACAAAACACCTGTCTTGGAGCCTGGTGGTGGTGGGACACTCCTTTAATTCCAGCAATGGGGAGGCAGAGGCAGGCAGATCTTTGAGTTCGAGGCCAGCCTGGTCTACAGAATGAGTTACAGGACAGTCAGGGTTATACAGAGAAACCTTATCTCAAAAAACAAAACAAACAAACAAAAAAACCAAGCAAAAAAAACCCCACCCACCCAACCAAAACCTCTCAGACCCTGGACTTGGGTTTTATTCTGTGTTAATATGGAGTTATTTCAGTGTATGAATTGGTTAACTCGTCTGCTGCTGATGGACTTGCTCCCAGTGCTTTACTGGGCCAGTAATACTTTATACTATGTTTGTTTTAAGTGTTTTTGCTATTAGTTACATTCTAGAATTGCTGGGTCAAGGATTATAAATATTTAAAGTTGTGATTTTACCAGATTACTTTGGGTCAAGAATGTACTGGCTCATGCTCAATGGCCAGCAGTATATGAAGGCTTCATTTGGTGGTGGTTTTTTAATTTAACCTATATGCTTCCCCCCTTCCGAGTATCTGTGCACATAAGCGTACATCTGTCCCCCCCCCCCCCGTGTGTGTGTGTGTGTGTGTGTGTGTGTGTGTGTGTGTGCTGCGCGCGCGCGTGTGTGTGTGTGTGTGTGTGTGTGTGCTGCGTGTGTGCCAAACTTAGGACCTCTGCTGAGACAACTTGCCAGCCCGGGGATTTTTTTTTTAAAAAGAGTGTTAAAGTTGGGTATAGTGGCTCACACCTTTAATCCCAGCACTTCAGAGACAGAGGCAAGCAGATCTCTGAATTTGAGGCCATCTGATCTACATAGAGTGTTTCAGGACAGCCAGGGCTACATAGAGAAAGACCTTATCTTAAAAAAAGAAAAAAAGAAAAGAATATTTATTCTTTGACAATTTCATGCATTTATATGGTGCACCCTGATGATATCCACTTTAAAAGACTATCTCCTCTGTATTCTGCTTTTCTGGATTTTTTTGTGGGTCTGATGTTTGAAATATGTGACTAGCTGGTAACCTTAAAGTGAAAGGGTTTTTTTTTGTTTTTTGTTTTTTTGGATTTGTTTTTTCCGAGACAGGGTTTCTCTGTATAGCCCTGGCTGTCCTGGAACTCACTCTGTAGACCAGGCTAGCCTGGAACTCTGAAATCCGCCTGCCTCTGCCTCCCAGAGTACTGGGATTACAGGGGTGCGCCACCACCACCCGGCTAAGTGAAAGGTTTTGACCTTTGTTTGACACTGTGCAGAATAGTACTTGGAAAGGAAGGGAACATAAAAGCCTTGCTTAAGTGTGCTAGGAGCCCTCTGGAGTTCAGTCAGCTTTACAGCTGGTGAATGCACTGACTAAAGGTCAGATGTGGGTCTGGATGGAAGGGAAAAGTGGGTCTGGGACAGTCTTCTGAGTTTTGAGAAGTCCAAATGGACTGGGAGACTAGCAGCGGTGTTTTGGTGGTGCTGGCTCTGGCCTGGCTCTGGTTGGCGGCTGCTGGTATGGGCAGTGGCAGATAGAGCCTCTTAAGAACTGAACTACAGTTGGTCCGGTGGAAAGACCTTTTAGGGAGACTTATCCCTGCAGGCTTTGTGTCTGCTTTTGCAACTATTGGGCTGGGGAGCCACGCCTAGCTGCGTCAGGACAGGCTTGCAGCTTGCCTGCCCCAACTGGTTAGAGGCAGGTGTGTGGTTGGATTTACCTGTCCTGATGGGCCAGGTTTTGGTTTGTATTTCTTTTTTCCTGTTGGCATGTGAATTACATTGTTACATCGCAATCTCTTCTCAGTTCTATAAATAGTCTGGAACCAGAGGATAATAAATATAAACATTCTCACAGTAAGAGTTGTGATTCTGTCTGAGAGGAGAGTGACCATCCTGCTTGTGGATTATCAAGGGCTATGGCATGAGTATTTCAGTTGATTTTTGTTGTACATTTTTTTTTTTCCCTGAGACAGGGTTTCTCTGTGTAGTCCTGGCTGTCCTGGAACTCACTCTGTAGACCAGGCTGGCCTCGAACTCAGAAATCCACCTGCCTCTGCCTCCCAAGTGCTGGAATTACAGGCGTGCGCCACCACGCCCGGCTTTTGTACATTTTTTTATTAACAGAAGAAGAATACGAATGCATGAATATGGGTGTGCTCCTGCCACAGCGTGTGTATGGAGGTCAGAGGACCATGTGGGAGAGTGAGCTCTCCTTTCAGCGCGTGCTCTGGGTATTGACATCAGGCTACAAATGTCCTTCCTGAACCACCTTGCCAGCGCCTGTGTGTGTGTGTGTGTGTGTGTGTGTGTGTGTGTGTGTGTGTGATTAGTTGAAGTACCTTGTTGGATTTCTTTTTTTTTTTTTTTTTTTTCCTTTTCGTTTGCTCTTGAGACAGGGCTTTATGTAACTGGCTGTCCGGGGACTGACTCACTGTGTAGACCAGGCTGGCCTCAAACTCAAGATTCACCCACCTACCTGCCTCTGATTCTCCAGTGATTGGCTTAATTAAAGCCCGTAGTGGGACACCATGCCCAGTCTTAAAAAACAAAACAAAACTCATAGTCGTGTGTAACTCTGGCCGTCCTCAGCCCTCACTTCATGGAGACTCACAGTCGTGTGTAACTCTGGCTGTCCTCAGCCCTCACTTCATGGAGACTCATAGTCGTGTGTAACTCTGGCCGTCCTCAGCCCTCACTTCATGGAGACTCATAGTCGTGTGTAACTCTGGCTGTCCTCATCCCTCACTTCATGGAGACTCACAGTCGTGTGTAACTCTGGCTGTCCTCAGCCCTCACTTCATGGAGACTCACAGTCCTGTGTAACTCTGGCCGTCCTCAGCCCTCACTTCATGGAGACTCACAGTCGTGTGTAACTCTGGCTGTCCTCAGCCCTCACTTCATGGAGACTCACAGTCGTGTGTAACTCTGGCTGTCCTCAGCCCTCACTTCATGGAGACTCACAGTCGTGTGTAACTCTGGCCGTCCTCAGCCCTCACTTCATGGAGATTCACAGTCGTGTGTAACTCTGGCCGTCCTCAGCCCTCACTTCATGGAGATTCACAGTCGTGTGTAACTCTGGCTATCCTCAGCCCTCACTTCATGGAGACTGGCTTTGGGGCGCTTGGCTCTTCTGCTTCCGTTTCCCGAGCATTGGGATGACAGGTGTGTGCTACCACACCTGGCTTTGAGATTCTTTTCTAGATAGAAGAGTTTATTGTTCATAAGTAGTAATTTTCATATTCCTGATGTGAATAATGATTTACTTTAGGATTGAAGGTAAAATCAGTTTCATGTGGGTGGTGAATAAAAACAATTAGCATTAATGTTATAGATACTGTCTACTTGGTTCTTTGTCAAAACCCCTAGCCCGACTTCACTATTTCATTGTAATAGAGAACAATGTGTAAAGCTGGGTGCTTTATAGTGTCTTTCCGGTTGCTATAGAAACAGTTGAGGTGTTAGTGACTGCTAATGCAGTGCTAGGTTATGGACCTTTGAACTGGAGCTTTTCCACTTTACTGCAGCATCAGGGTTTGAAGGCGTCTGAGGGCATTGCATAGTGTGTGGTTCTCACCTGATGGTCACAAGAGTATCTGGGCCTGCTTAATTAGAAAGAAGTGACGTTCTCTCCTTATCTAGTGCTGTTGTCAGCTTTGTCCTCCAGTTGAATGCTCCCGGCTTTCTTTTTACCTGGGAGTTAGTTTGTATGTCTAGCTCCAGTGGCCGTTCAAAAATGTTGTGTGTGTGTGTGTGTGTGTGTGTGTGTGTGTGTTTTCTCTTCTGTAAGATAATCTTGCAGAAAAAGCAATCAGGAGAGTCTGTTAAAATGACTTTATGAATAAATGTTAAAATTAGTCCCCAGTTGTGTAATTTCCTACTAAGCCATTTGTCCTTCTGTACTACCCAGGATTGGAAAGAAGGCAGGGACAGCCTGGTACAAACACTGTTCAGTGTCCATTCAAGAAAGAAGAGAGAAAATTAGCAAGAGTTCACTTTTTTTTGTTTAAAGGCTAACTTAAATATTCTTTTTTTTTTGGTTTTTCGAGACAGGGTTTCTCTGTGTAGTCCTGGCTGTCCTGGAGCTCACTCTGAAGACCAGGCTGGCCTTGAACTCAGAAATCC
Organism: Apodemus agrarius; assembly: GCA_964023405.1. Classification (NCBI taxonomy): domain Eukaryota; kingdom Metazoa; phylum Chordata; class Mammalia; order Rodentia; family Muridae; genus Apodemus; species Apodemus agrarius. The sequence goes on from OZ030024.1 coordinate 6,257,439, forward strand.
ACCTGCCTCTGCCTCCCAAGTGCTGGGATTAAAGGCGTGCGCCACCAACGCCCGGCTCTAACTTAAATATTCTTTAGAGATCCTTATGTATGCTCATTCAAGGATTTATTTATTTTCCAAATTTATTTTTATTTTATGGTCATTGGTATTTTGCCTACATGTATGTCTGTGTCAGAAAGCCCTAGAACTGGAGTTACGGACAGTTCTGAGCTGCCCTGTATGTAGGTGCTGTGAATTGAACCCGGGGCTTCTGGAAGGGCTGTCAGTGTTCCTGACAACTGAGCCGTCTCTGCGATGCTATGATTGACTTGTTTGTTTTTTTCCTTTGAGACAGGGTTTCTCTTGTAGCCCTGGTTGTCTTGGAACTCACTCTGTAGACTAGGCTGGCCTCGAACTCAGAAATCTGCCTGCCTCTGCCTCCCAAGTGCCGGGCTTCTAATTTATTTTATTATTGTTACTGTGTGTGGTATGTGTATAAGTGTATGTATGTGTGTGTGTGTGTGTGAGTGTGTGTCTCTGTGTGTGTGTGTGTACGTGTGTGTGCACACGTGCACAGATGTGGAGGTCAGAAGACAAATTTGGGGAATCAGTTCTTCTATCTTGAGTTTGAACTCTTGTGGTCAAACATCTTTAACCTGCTCAGCCATCTTGCTGCACTTAAATTTTTTTTTTTTTTTGGTTTTTTGGTTTTTTTGGTTTTTTGGTTTTTTCGAGACAGGGTTTCTCTGTGTAGTTCTGGCTGTCCTGGAACTCACTCTGTAGATCAGGCTGACCTCGAACTCAGAAATCCGCCTGCCTCTGCCTCCCAAGTGCTGGGATTACAGGCGTGCGCCACCACCGCCCGGCTTGCACTTTAAATTTTAAGAATCTTTTTAATTTGATTTTATGAATTTTGGTCCATTATGTATTTTTTGAAAGTTAAAACTGGTGACATATTTTAATTTGTAAGTCAGCATTGTGTTAAAAGAACAACTCGTGGACTGTAGTAATTGTCTGAAGCCATGGGGTAGTTTATAATGAGGTTGTACTCAGCTTCCTCGGTAGGATGTGCACCAGCAGTAGGTGGTGAAAGTATGAACTGTGTTCTCATGGTCTGCCCTTGGACCAGCGCCTGGAAGATTGGTGCCCCTTTGGCCGTCTACGCTAATGTAGTTTATGTGTATGGAAGGTGGCAGCAGGGAAGAATGCCAAGACTTCTTTGGATATGTCGCTTGTGTGGGGGTGTGTTTGTTTTTAGCTGCAGTGTGATGAATTACAAATGCAGTTGTTTGAAAGAGCACACAGTTGTGTGGGTTGAGAGTCTGAGTGTACCCCATTCTTTTAGGCACTGGGCCCAGGTCTGGCCATGTCACACACAGAGGCTTACACGAGCAGCGGCTACACTGACGCTCCCCCAGGTTGCTGGCAGAATTCATCTCCAGATTGTAGGGCTGAAGGTTCTGTTTTCTTACTGGCTGTCCCTGTGGGCAGCTCTTTTGACTCTTTCAGGCTTTCTGTAGTTTTTTTCCACTAGTGTGTTTGCAACACAGCAGTTTACTTATAAGCCTGCAGCAAAATCTTTTATTCTGTTTGCTAAGAATGAGTTTTAAATCACACAGTGCAGTTCTGGGAGTGATGTTGCAGTCACTTTGCTGTTCAGTATAACCTAGCCATGGGAGAAACATTAACATTGCCTGTGCTTTGATCTAATGGTCCAGCTGCTGCCCTGCACTTGAGGGACGTTGGTGAGAGAAGCATTATGGGTGTATTGCTGGGATTTCCCAGTGGCTGTTTGACTCCTGGGGTTCTGCTGGTATAAAACTTTTTTCTCTGAATTCTCCCGCGTGGACTTGAGTGTTTCTTTTCCCTTCTGTTGCTGGTACTCTGGGGCCTGGGAGTATGGATGAGAGAGAGAGAGAGAATCCCGACAGATGGCCACATGGTGGGTAAAAGATCACTCTGCCTGCACCATCGCTGCCCTTGTGATCTTCACTTTATGTTTTACATTCTGAATTGTGCTGGTTTACCCCGTGTGTTTGTGCTGAAGAAGAAATGTCGGAGAAGAAATGGGAGAAGTCACGTGTGAAACCAAGGTCTAGGGATTGAGGAAGTGTAGCCCTGAGTGTTCCTCCCCATCCCCTAGGAAGCAGATTGGCTTTCTCTGCAAGCATATACAGATAGGATCATCCGTTTGCTCTGGTTTCTTGAGCCTTCCTGCCCTCTGTGCTTGGATTCCATCACATATCCAGCTCCACTGCCCATTATCTCTCTCCCTCCCTCCTCCACTTCTTTTTCCTTCTTTCCTTTCTTGACAGTATCTCCTTATGTGTCTCAAGCTAGTCTAGAACTCATTATGTAGAACACGGTGACCACCTTCTGAATTGGAGATTGCAGGCACATTGCACTCACTCCCACTACTCCGTTCATTCCTAACTGTCCTTTACCTTGGTCCAAATATCATCTCCAGGTTGGCTTCTCTTAAAAGTAGGATCTCATTTGATCATTCCCTTTCTTAGTGAAGGCTGTTGCTTTTCTAGATCTTTTTTCTTCTTCCACTTTTTCTTTGGCCAGTGCCTACTGTCCTTCAGGTCTCACCTGTGCAGTGAACCTTCCTGAAGTCAGGCTTAGTTCTGTCTGCCTGTGACTTCTGGCCCCAGTTGGATAGATAATCATTCTTGCCTGACAGTACTCTTTGTCCTCTGGTAATAATGGCTGTTTTGTGTCTTTTATTTAATGTCTTTCTTTGATATTCTGGCTCCCCCTATTCCCTTTTGAGATAGCATCTACAAGTGTATCCAGGTTGGCATTTTAAGCCCTGCCTTTCACATGCTGGGAATAGAGGCGTGTACTACTATGCTTGGTTCTGCATGTTACAGTGCATCCTCACAGCAGATAACATGCCTTACATGCTTACATGTTCTTCATGAATATTGATACATGTGTCACCTTCTTGGTAAGTATTTAAAGATATATGCAACATAACCATTTGGACCTGGAATGTTTGCTTACTGCATCTATTGCTACAAGTTTCAGGAGCTGTGTGTCATTGCTGGCTTTAGGTGTCACTTGAGAGGCCAGCCCTTTCTGTAGTAACAGGCTTTCTGTTACAAGCCTCCAGTCATCTCCGGGTTTACTTAGAAATATTTCAGCAGTGAAAGGTGGCTTGTGGCGAGGTGACAGAGCATGTCTCTATCTAGGAATCTCAGCAGGAGTGACTTTCTTGCCATGTTTCCTATGTTTGGGGTAGCTCTTCTAGTTAATGGAGGCTCAAGTCTCTTAATTTTGTATTGAGCTTAGAGATCCTGTGTTGGTACCTCTCATGTCTGTGCAGAACCAGATGCTTGGTTTTTGGTTTTTGGTTTTTTTGAGACAAGTTTCTCTGTGTAGCTCTGGCTGTCCTGGAACTCACTTTGTAGGCCAGACTGGCCTTGAACTCAGAAATCCACCTGCCTCTGCCTCCCAAGTGCTGGGATTACAGGCGTGTGCCCGGCCAGAACCAGATGCTTGGGCACAGTCTCATCGAGTGCTTGAAGGATGCACACTCAGCATCTTTGCTTGGTTTTGTTCTTTTGGTTCCTTTCTTGGCTTCTGTGTTCTGGGCTGTTCATTTTGCCAGCATCCAGAGACACTTGAGCCTCGGAGAAGGATGGGTGGTCTGCTTTTGTATTCAGAACCCAAAGTTGTGGCTTCATATTGCACATCTGTCCAGGCCCAGTTCTCTCTACTCTGTAGCACTTTTCTGAGAGGTGCTTGGATGGCAGGGCTGGAGGCTGACTGCGCTGCTTTGGCAGCCTTTGACTGTGCTTCCGGAAGTCCTGCTGTGTCCGGGGTGTGGTGTGGGAAACGCTGCTGATTGTACTGAGCTTTCTACCCAGGTGCCTTTCAGCAGAAAGTGACTACAGCTTCTAGAACTGATGATAAAGTGAAAGTGGGTGTGTGTTTGTTGTCACTGCATTCCTAGGCTGTGGTGAGCTGCACCATTGGCTGCTCTGCACAGAGTAGGGTCTGGTAACTAGGGAGAGAGAAGAATTTGAAATAACACAGCTCCGTGCGTTTCTTCTCTTTTTCTCTGTGTAGTCCTGGCTGTCCTGGAACTTGCTCTACTGACCAGGCTGGGCTTGAACTCAGAGATTGGCCTTCCTCTTCCTTCCAAGTTCTGGGATTAAAGGCATGTGCTATTATCTATCACAAGACCTCCTTTTCCTCTTTAAAAAAAGCTTTATGTGTATATGTGAGTGCCAACATGCCCGTGTGTGCAGCATTTGTATGCTTGGTGTTCACAGAAGTAGAAGTGGTTGTCAGCTCCCCTGAAGCTGGAGTTCCTTGGTACCGGTGCTTATGAGCTGCCTGATAGGGGTACTGAGAACTGACTTTGGTTCTCTGCAGCGGCAATAGTGTGGGGTCTAGAGGCAGCTCAGCAGGTAAGAGCATTGGTTCTTTCTCAAAGGACTGAGGCTTGATTTCCAGCACCCACATAGCAACTCATAATCCCCTAGAACTCTAATTCTAGAGGATCTGAAGCCCTCTTCTGTCTTTTGAGGGCACCAGATACACATTTGCACAAACATAGGCAGGCAGAATAACCATGCACATAAAATAGAAAAAAGAAAAAGAGCAGCTGGTGCTCCTGAGTGTTTCGTTATCCTCTTTCCCCTTGTGTTACATGTGACTGAGGTATTCATCCAGAATTGGATAGTGAATCAGATCTCACCTTCAACCTTTGCTTTTGTGATCTGAAGCTTTTTCTCAGGGCAAGCACTTGGCAAAATCACCTTCTGTTGGGCTCCTTCAGGAAGTGGCTAATTTTTGCTGTCTTGTGAAACTCAGTTCATTTTTTTCAGATTTGTGAGTTCATTTCATGATGTAGGGCTTCAAGTTAGCCTGCTTTTAAATTTTGCATGCAGCTGTTCAAAAGAAGTTGTTAAAATTTCCAGATAGTGACTCTCTAGTTGGAGATTGAGAAGTGCTTTCCTTTTTGAGACTGTGGAAAGGAAGGAGGACTTTAGTTTGTGTGCTCTCATGAGATTTCTTCGAGGTGAATATTTTCCTTTTTTTACAGTCCCGTTTTGTCTGGACATATGGCATCTGTCTGTTCTTGAATGGGGTACTTCTTTCTATCCTTAGAATAACATGTATTTACCTTGTTGTATACACATTTGCTTGCCTGATTGTGTTTTGTGAGGAGCCAAATGCTCTTCAGCCCCCTTTCTATAGACAGATCTGTAGCTAGGACTTCCGTCTTATTTCCAAGCTGTGACGTCATTCGTTTGTGAGCAGAGGTTACATGTGCCACACATTGCTATGCTGTTTTTTTTTAATTATTTATTTATTATATGTAAGTACACCATAGATGTCTTCAGACACCAGAAGAGGGCGTCAGATCTCTTTACAGATGGTTGTAAGCCACCATGTGGGTGCTGGGATTTGAACTTGTGACCTTTGGAAGAGCAGTCGGTGCTCTTACCCACTGAGCCATCTCTCCAGCCCCTGCTATGCTGTTTCTAATGCATCACGTGTCGGCCTTGCACTTGCTGTGAGTTGAGGACAACTTTGTCTCTACTACCCAGAAGATGAAGTGCTTTGGACTGGACCCAGCTTTTGTGCATGCTAAGTAAATACTCATGTTCTCTCATGCTAGGTAAGCAGTTCAGCTGCATGGCCAGCCCTTTATACCTACTTTTAAACTGTTCTCGTGTGTGCATGCTTGTGTGTGTGCACTGTGTTAATGAGCTAATCAGTATCAAATCGGTAATGTTTATGTATTTCTTCCTATTTTGTTAACAGTTTTTTTTTGGGGGGGGGGGGGGTTTCGAGACAGGGTTTCTCTGTGTAGCCCGGGCTGTCCTGGAACTCACTCTGTAGACCAGGCTGGCCTAGAACTCAGAAATCCGCCTGCCTCTGCCTCCCAAGTGCTGGGATTACAGGCGTGCACCACCATGCCCGGCTTTGTTAACAGTTTTGATGTCTGGTTACTGCTATTTTTTTCTCTTATCAGGCTTTTTTTTTTTTTTTTTTTTTTTGTCCCAGTATTACTGAGGCTATGCTTATTAATATATGTACAGTTTGGAAAGTTTTACCTATTTGTAATTCATAGTAAAGAGTGAATACTAGCAGGTTATGGTGGCTTTAATCTTGGCACTTTAATCCCCTTGGCAGGGGTAGGCAAATCTGATTCCCGTGAGTTTAAGACCAGCCTTGTTGCCAGTGAGTTCCAGGATACCCAGGGCTACACAGAGAGACCCGCATCTCAAAAAACAAGCAAGCAAGCAAGCAAGCAAGCAAGCAAGCAAGCAAGGATACTGTCCTCACCCCCATTGCATGTAGCTCCTTCATAACTCTCCCTTTATGCCCGTGCTTTGGGATATTAGGGACTGCCTGACTGAGACACTCTGTGTCCTTCTGTCCGGGTAGGGGAGGGGTGCAGAGCAGAGAAGCTCATTTCATGGTGGCCTGGGGGTAGAGCGTGAGAGAGGAGGGGAAGAGGGCAGGGCAGAACAGTGTCTGTGTGAGTGGCCACTGGAGCGGGCTGACATCCACCTTCCCCTTCTAGTCTACTCAAAGCCCCAGCCTTTGAGTTGGTGCTGCCCATATTCAGGGTGGGGGTTTCTTCTCTAACGATCTTTTCCTGAAAACATCCTCCTAGACACACCCAGAAGGGTGCACTAACCTAGTGCTGTTCAGTTCAGTCAGGTTGACAAGGAAAATGAACGTTTTCCTTCCCTGTCTAGTTCCTGTCCCCTTAGATAGGCACAAAGTATGCCTCACATAGCAATCATAATTAAGCGATGCCTTGTTGGGAAAGATAATTTTAATATCATTGGGCAGCTTCCAGATGATCATTAATTAAAAAAATGAACACGGACTGGAGAAAGAGCTCAGTGGTTAAGAGTACCAGCTGTTGTTTCCGATGACCTGGGTTAAGTTCACAGCACTGTTCACAAGCATCTGCACCTCAGTTTCAGGGGATCTGATGAACTCTTTTGGCCTCCACATATACTCGAAGATACCGATACACATAAAAATAAATTGGGGTCTGGGAGATGGCTCAGCAGTTGAGAGCACTTGCTGTTTTTAGACAGCCCAAGTTTGGTTCTCAGCACCCGCCTCTGTTGGCTCACAGCTGCTGAACTCCAGCTCAGGGGTCGGATTTCCCAGCCTCTTCCCACCCTCGCTCTCATTGTGTGCACACCCATGTGCAGATACACACCCACACAATTAACATAATGAAAATAAATCTTTGAAAATGATTTATCGACCTTATGAATGTTTCGCCAGCCTGTATGTATGTGCAGTTCTATGCTTGGTGCCCAGGAAGGCAAGAAGAGGATTCTCTGGGACTAGAGTTACATCTTGTAGGTATTTTGAATGAAACCAGGATCCTCTGGAAGAGAGCAGCCAGTACTCTTAGCTGCTGAGATAACTGTCCAGTTCATAAAAATAAATCTTTTTTTTTCCTCCCAGACAGGGTTTCTCTGTATAGTCCCTGCTGTCCTGGAACTCACTCTGTAGACCAGGCTGGCCTCGAACTCAGAAATCCACTTGCCTCTGCCTCCCAAGTGCTGGGATTAAAGGCGTTCGCCACCACTGCCCAGCAAAATAAATCTTTAAAATTAAAAAAAGAAATAAGACTTGGTTTTTACAACTTTTTTTTTTTGCTTTGTTTTGTTTTGTTTTTTTTTTCAAGACAGGGTTTCTCTGTGTAGCCCTGGCTGTCCTGGAACTCACTCTGTAGCCCAGGCTGGCCTCGAACACAGAAATCCGCCTGCCTCTGCCTCCCAAGTGCTGGGATTAAAGGCGTGCGCCAGCACTGCCCGGCTTAAAACATTTTTTAATTATAAAATTAAAGAGGGTAACATGAAACTAATGGGTTATTGACATTTGTGCTTGATAAATCGGTGTGTCAAGTGGAAGTGACCCACCCTTTTAATCCCAGCACTTGGGATTCAAAGGCAGGTGGATCTCTGAGTTGAGGCCAGCCTGGTGTATACAGAGTTTGAGTTGCAGGACAGCCAGGGTTACACAGAGAAAACCTGTCTTGTAAAACAATTAAAAAAGAAAACAAAACAAAACAAAAAAAAAAACCAAAAACCAAACCAACCAAACAGGTGTGTCTGGTTTGATGGAAGTAGCAATTCTGCAAGTTCTTAATAATCTTATCAGATATTTTGGTTCTAATTTTACTCGGTTTCTTCCTTGAAATGTAGATGTTGCCAGAAATCCCATTACATGAATCAGGCATGATTACAAAGCAGAGGGTGTTTGTTCCCTGGAGATACAGAGCCTTAAAAGTTGAATGGGTCTGACCAGAGTTTTCCTCTAAGTGCAGTGTCAAGTTGCAGTTCTTCTCATTGCACTTACAGATTGGTGGGTGACATGCTCACTGAGATGGAGTTGCAAATATACCAAGCACTCTCTACTGAAATGTTGAAATCTGCTTAGGAGCTCTTGTGTCGCAGTGAAAAGGAAGGCCTCAGGATCTGTGGTGACGGCTCAGCAAGTCACACCCTCCTCCCAAGCCAGGCTGCCAGAGTTAGACCCCTGGAGCCTGTATGCTGGAATGAGAACTGCTTCTACAGGTTCTCCTGACAGTCTCAAGGTGTCTGTCTGTCTGTCTCACACAAATATACAATAAAAAATGTAAAAAAGAAAAACAAAGCTACAGATTTTTCACTGTTAATACGTTTCATAATTTGTAAACTTGTTTACCTTAATTTGAACTTTTCAGAATTTCAGGTTTTTTTTAGAATACTGCTAGTAGAAATATTGTTATTCATAAGTTGGTTTTCAGCTGGGTGGTGGTGGCGCACGCCTGTAATCCCAGCACTTGGTAGGCAGAGGCAGATGGACTTCTGAGTTCGAGGCCAGCCTGGTCTACAGAGTGAATTCCAGGACAGCCAGGGCTACACAGAGAAACCCTGTCTTGAAAAAACAAACAAACAAAAAAGTTGTTTTTCACCTCAAAGGGGCATTTTTAGCTCATTTAAATGAGAGTTAAATCCACTAAAAACACCAGTTTGTTGTTTAAGCTGCTAGTTTTTGTCAAGTTCTGGCACAAGGTTTTTGATAGCATAAAGAACCTTATAGTGTCTTATACTATACAGAATTTGAACATTGGCCTCAATTTAGCCATGCCACTGTAATTTTAAGGAATTTGTGGAATTGGTGATGATTTAGTCTCTTGACTCTGATGGAATTCAGTCTTTGATGTTATCCATTTTATGCAATCATATATGTGTTTATATGTGTATGACTTTAATGAGACAGGGTCTCTTCCTAAACTTGAGCTAAGTCTGCTAGATAGCCTGCTTGCCTAACTCAGGTTCTCCTTGTCTCTGCCTCGCATGGCCACTACTGCTGTCTGGTTTCTATGGGGGTTTTGATAGCTGAACTCCATTTCTTGTGTTTATATATACAGCAAGAGCCCTTTTTCCAGTGAGCCATCTCATTTAAAACAGATTTTATGTGTATGAGTTTTGCTTGCTTGTGCATGTGTGTAATATGTATGTTAATGTATGTGTGCATGGTAGTGTGTGTGTGTAGTAGTCTAGTATATGTGTATGTATGTGTAGTATGTGTGCATGCATTCATGTGTGCATGCATGCATAGAATGTATTCATGCACCACATACGGGCTTAGTGCTCTCAGAGGCTAGGTTTGGGCCCTTGGAACTGTAATTGCCGGTGGTTGTGAGCTGCCATGTAGGTGCTGTGAACTGAACCTGGGTCTTCTCCAACAGCAGCAGGTGCTTCTGACCTCTGAGCTGGAATTTTAAGCCCTTATAGGTTGCCTGATTTGGGTAATGGGAACTGAATTTAGGTTATTCAGCAAGAGCAATAGGCACTCTTAACCTGAATCTTCTCTCCAGCCTGAAATAGGCACCCAAGATTGAGTCTTATGACCCTTGAATAGTGTGTATCTTTTCATTGATCTCCAGGCCTGGAAGTCAGAAGACAGCTTGTGGGAATTGACTATCTCCTAACATGTGTGTTGGAGTAATTGTCTTGGAGGCACAGAACCGTACCAACTATCTTGCTGATCCTTTAAACTTTGTATGTTGTCACTCACTTACACCCCAGACCCCTTATTGCTGTGTAGTTCAGGTTGGTCTTGAACTCCAGATCCTTGTATCTCTGCATCACAAATGCTGTGGGGACAGAGTATCCTTTGCCTGGCTTTCACTTGATCACTATATAGATATCAAGGACTATTACTTTTACCTCTTCCTTGGTAATTTGAGTACCTTTTATTTCTGATCTTTTGGTATGAGTGTATTGCTCAAAACCCCGTGCAGTGCTTTGCAGTGGTGCCTGTGGATATCTGAGGCCTATTTAAAAAAACAAAAACAAACAAACAAAATGAAAAACAAAGGATGGAAGTTTTCATTTCTCTTCAGTGACTGTGTTAACTATAGCCATTCCTCAGTGTACTTTATTAGGTTGAGGAACTTCATTAGATTTCAATGCTGATTCCCCCTGCCCCCAGAAATTATCAGTGACTTTTATTTCAAGAAATTTTCCATTGAGTAGACCTCTCTCTACTCTGCCTCTGCCTTTTTAAAAAAGATACATTCTCCCTAAAACAGTGCAAACTGGCCTTTCCTTTGGGATATTCTTGCCTGTCTCCAGATTGCATAGTTTTCTTTGTATTGCATTGTTTTTCATAAATTGATTTTTAAGTTTTTTTCCCCCCCTTAACTTTGAAAAAGGGTGTTTTTGACTGAGTGCACATCTGCACACCTGATGAGTACCTCGTGCCAGGGGAAGCCAGAAGAGGGTACCAGGTCTTCTGGAACTGGGGTTATGGGTGGTAGTGATCAACCCTGTGGATGCTGGCTATATTGATCCTGAGTCCAGAAGTATTCTGAACTACAGAGCCACCTCCACAGCCCTTGGAGGTAGGATCTTAAGCCACCTCTACTTCTCAAGTGATTACAGAGGTGTGATCCAGGTGGGCCTGTTGTGGTGACTCATCTTATGCCTTTAATCCCAGCACTTTGGTGACAGAGGCCTATGGATCTCGGTAGCCAGTGTTTGCTGCTTTGTGGTCCTCCTTCCTTCCGCTCTTCTCCACCTCTTTTCTTGATCCTTTCAACCTCCAAGAACTAGATACTTTATCATTAGACTACTTTCTGCTGAGTAGGGGCAAGTTTGATCTTTGCCATCAGGATATCTTTTTTTTTTCTTCTTTGCACAAGCCTACTTAACAAACCAACAGCAACCAACCAACGACCCACCCGCATCTGGGGCCCTAGCATGTGCATAACCCCTGAGAAGTCCCCAGAATTCCAAAGGTCACACACTTGCAGAACTGTCTGCCAGAGCACGAGGCATATCATACCACACTGCTGTGGATAATCCGATAACCATCCCACACCTGAGATGAAAGTGAAGACATTACCATAATATTTATGTTTTTAAAAATGAAACCAGAATTCTCATAGATCTCAGGGAGTTGTGGGCCAGCTTGTTTTACATAGGGAATTCCAGGCTAGCCAGAGCTGTATTGTGTTACTCTGCCTCCAAAAATAAGGACGAGTCACTAAATAATGACACATTGCTGATCTAGCATGTTTCCAGGCTTGCTTCCTGGTTGGACATTGAATAGATACCATTCCTGGGCCCCAGGAACAGCAGGGCATTTGGAAGTCGAGCTTCAGGCCTCCCTTCTGCTGGGATTTGAACTCAGGACCTTCTGAAGAGCAGTTGGTGCTCTTAAGCTCTTAGCCACTCCTCCAGCCCCTAGTTTCTTCTTCTTCTTTTTTTTTTTAATGAGTTTTTACTTAGTTTGTATCCTGCTTTCTGCCCTCCTCCTGGTCAGCCCCCACGGCCCCACACCCCTTGGTTGTGATCTTTTTAAAATAGATTTATTTTATGTGTGTGGCTGTTTTGCCTGCATGAATGTAGGTGCACTACATGTACATGGTATCAGAAGAGTCGGAGGAGTTGTCAATGGTTGTCTGCAGTCCTGTGGGTCTGGGAACCTAACCTGGGGCCTCGGCATTCAAGGGCAGCAAGTATTCTTAACTGTTGAGCTATTTCCCAGTCCTAAGTGCTTTCTTCTTAAACCACAGTGTTTTGTACAGTCTGTTTTGTTTCAGAGTAGTAAAAGATAACAGGTTCCTGTGTCAACTATAATAAAGTTAGCATTTTATCTTTTTTCATTTTGAGACCGCATTCCTTGTCAAGCTAGAAAACTCAGTTTGTAGATCAAAGCTGGCCTCAAACTCCTATCTACTTGCTTCCGCTCTCTGATACAGGGATTAAAAATCAATACCACCGCAGCAGGGCGGTGGTGGTGCACACCTATAATCCCAGCACTCTGGGAGGCAGAGGCAGGCAGATTTCTAAGTTTGAGGCCAGCCTGGTCTACAGAGTGAGTTCCAGGACAGCCAGGGCTATATAGAGAAACCCTGTCTTGAACAAACCAAATCCAAAGATTAGTACCACCGCACTAGGGAAAGTTAGCCACTTTGTGTGTTCATGGTACATTTGTTAGTGTGCTATTCACACACACGTGTTGAGGGCAGCGGGCAGTTTTGTGGCATTGCTCCCTTTCCTCCCACCTTTGTGTGGGTCTGGTTATGAACCCCAGGGTGGCAAGCATCTTAATGGCTGAGCTGCCTTGTTGGCCCCACAGCGGTAATTTTAATTGAAATTATGTGGTGATAAAGAATTTGGTGCCTTGTATTACAGTTTAGAGCCACTGCTCTAATTTCTGCTGAGGTGCTAGCACTTTTGTCTCCTTGGAGATGTGAACTCAATGGAGACAAAGTCTTAGTAGCTGCATTCAGTGGTGCATGCCTTTCTTTAATCCCATTACTCAGGAAGCAGAGATGATGGATCTCTGTGAGTTCAAGACCAGCCTTTCTACATGATGCGTGCAGCCCACCAGGGTCTACATAGTGAGAACAACAACAAAGAAATCTTAGTGTATTAGGACGATGGTTTTGATCTCATAGCACAGGGAATAACACCGGTCTAAATTTTCCTTTCAAAGATACTATAGTGGATGAACTCTGAGGGCATGTGTACAGGATACACTCTAATCTTGTTTCCATGGAGTAAGCTTGGATTTTGCTTGAGGAATGCTATTGAGGTGGACACAGTGGCTCACAGTCAGAGTTGTAGCATTCGAGGGGCAGAGGCAGGGCTGCAGTGTCATCACGGCCACCCTGGGCCCCATTAGACCCTGCTGTGAGAGAGAGGAACACAGATGACTGGTTCTGAGGGTTTCGTGACACTGGATATCCCTGGACATAGCACTTAGCTTTCCAACTTAGGCAGAAAGAAAAGCCCCTCAAAAAAAAATCTTTAAAGGAAAGAAGATTTGCTTTTTATAAAACCACCTACGCCCTTTCATTATCTAAATCAACTGCTGAAGTTAAACAAGAACTGAGAGTGTGTTTTGAGAAAGAAAAGGTGGTGCTAGTGTTAGGGCATGGAGCCAGTGGTTGTAGTGGTTTTTTTGTTTTTTTGTTTTTGTTTGTTTGTTTTTAAAATTGGGACACTTCAGAAAGAAATCTTTCTCCCATAAGCATTACTGTCTTCTTCCCTTGTCATTCATTGACAAGGGTTTCCCTCTAAGGACAGAGCAGCAGGTGACTGTTTAAAAAGCCATCTTCCAGGCTTCTGGTGCTCCTTGGCTCATCTTGGAATGGAGTCTGGTTGGCTCACACAGCCCATCCTGCTCCATCTCTGTGCTCATGTTAACCATGGTTTTCTGATGTCTCTGTGGTTAGTTTTTAGTGACTTTTACACAGATATACTTCAGATAATAAGAATAAGTGGTGTGGTCAGTCTTAGACCTTTGCTTTAGCTATGTGATGGACACTAGTAACAGAACATTAGATCATACCACAGCGAACAGCCTATGTTCTTCTGCAGGCTCCTTTGACTGTGTCATACTTTCCCTTCACTAGAGCCATACAAGTTACAGCCTCTTATGTCTGACATTGTTTTGGTGGAGTAACTGAAAACAGTTCACAGCAGCTGGAGAGACGACTGAGAGTACTTCATTCTTCTAGAAGACCCAAGTTTGGTTCCCAGTACACACATGTAGTTCACAACCATCTGTATGTAAAACCGGTCCCAGAGGATCTGAACTCCTGAACTTCAAGGACACTTTTATTCACGAACACATGCCCACATGCAGACATCATACCTACACACAGTTTAAAATAAAAATAAATATTAAAAGCAAACTGAAATGTGGTTTATTTTTTAACAAAATTAATTACTTTGGTTTCTGTGTATTGCTGTTTTGCCTATATGTATATCCACCCCACATGCATGATGCTAGAAGAGAGCAGATTCTGTAGAGCAAGGGTTATAGGCAATTGTGAGTTGTCACAAGGTGTTAGGGATTGAATTTGGGTTCTAGAAGAGCAGTTTGTGCTCCTTAAGGACTAAGGTAGCTAGCTCTCCAGCCTTCTGTTGTGAACATTCTAAAGCGGACAATTTTTTAGCATTGTACATCACCCTAAAAGGAAATGGTCATTTAGCAGTCTTGCTTCTATTTAAATTTTTATTTTTATAACAGTAAACCCCTATTTGTTTTCAAATTTATTATATTTTATGTAAACAGAATCATATATGTAGACTTTTGTATTTGTCTTTTCTTGCTTGGGTTAGTGTTTTTAGGGTTTAACTTGTATGCATCATGTTTCTTATGACAAAGTAATAATATACTGTATGGAGTTGTGTTCATCTTTTTTTTAAAGATTTATTAATTATATTTCATGTATATGAGCACACTGTCACTGTCTTCAGACGCCCCAGAAGAGGACATCAGATCCCATTACAGATGGTTGTGAGCCACCATGTGGATGCTGGGAATTGAACTCAGAACCTCTGGAAGAGCAGCCAGTGTTCTTAGCTGATGAGCCAACTCTCTGGCCTGTGTTTATTTATCTTGATCAACAGTTAGCTGTTAGGACTAGTACTGCTGCTGGGAAAGCATATGTACAAGTTCCCATGTAAACACTCTCGGGTGTGCCCAGGGCTGAGATGCTGGGTAGTATGGCAGGCTTAATATCTTGAGTAATTGTCAAATTGTTTTTCTACAGTGGTCACACCATATGTCCTTCCTACTAAGACAGTTCCAAAGACACAACGACATTTATTTGAGAATGATTATGCTCTCTTGGGTGCTGGTAAACTTTGATAATACTAGGGGCTGTTGTTTTTCATGGTGTGCACACTAAGCATGTAAGGTAACTACCCCAGTGCTCTCCTAAAATTGGCATTTTCTTCTTTAGTCGATTTCTGTTCATTGTAAGCATTTATTAGATCCCCAAATTCTGAAGATGCAGATTCTGAATAGATTCTGCTAATTTTTTTTATTGCCCCATTGGAAGCACAGAATTTTATGACTTGGTCTTTATCTGATACAGGATTTTGAGATTCAGCCCATAATGTGGCGTGTGCAACTTATCTTGTGACCTTTTCTTTCTGCGAAGATGTATGCTGTAGACTTGGAGCTAATGCTTAAGTGTAGAAGACTGTGAAGGAGTGACTGACTGACTACCCAGTGTCTTCAGGAGGGCTGTTTTCTACCGAGGCCGGATGAGTAGTCCAGGCTTAGACCATGTGAAGGAGGCTGCTAGAGGGCGTTGGATCTCTTGGGACTGGAGTTACAGCTTGTTGGAAGCCACCTTAAGAGTGCTGGGAATTGGATCTGAGTGGACTAGCTGGGCAGCCAATGCTTTTAACCTCTGAGGCCTTTTCCTGCCCCTGCTGGTCTTTGTGATTGCTGAAGCAGAATTCAGCTGTTTGGAATGTTGGCCCAGTTTGAACAAAGTAGGAACTGGGGGAGTGCACATTCGAACTGCTTTAAATTATATGATCTTTTGAGAATGAAAATCATAGGAAGGGACTTGTTCTTAGGGTAATACACATTTATCAGCAGTCAGTGTTTAGCTGAGTAGCTGAGCTGGGGATGGCCTTGAATTTGTGGTTTTATGTCCACCTCTGGGATGACAGGAGTATGTTAGCTACCATTCCCTGGGGCTTTTTAGTCCACGCTCGATGAACATTGTACCAAATCATCTCAAGCCTATTATTACCATCATCATTATTATATTAACTTACGTGTATGCGGGGGCATGCTTATGTTCGTGTAGCCCAGACTGGCCTGGGATTTATAATGATCCTCCTGCCTCTTCCTCCCTGTGCTGGGATTACACATACTTGTCCTTGTATTCATTTAGTGAGACAAGGTCGCCTCTTTATATTTTCCCTTGTTCTGTATTAGTAGGGGATTCTCATTGTTGTGATGTCTGTGTGAAAGTATGTTAAATGTAATTCTTACTTGAGTGGGACTAGAAAACCGTCCCTACTGGTTTTTCCCAGTCAACTTGTCAACACATTTGTATGTAGAGGCTTCTTTTTCTCTAACACACCTTCCTCAGTTGTGTTTCTACTCTATTTTGAGTAGCTAGTTATTCCGTTGGGATCTGAGAAAAGATGTACTAGTTTCCTGGATAGCATTAGGAACAAAATTAAGTTTTTAAAAACATTTTATTTGTGTGTGTGGCTGTTTGCTTTGTGACTTTCACTGTGGGTTATGGGGACTCTCATTCAAGCTGTGAGGGTTAGGAGCAATAGTTTTTAACCTTAAGCCAGCTCACTGGATCTTTTTTCTTGATACAGGGTGCTCCTGGGGTGATTCCTCCCAGAGTTCTGGGATTGCAGGCCCAGGGCCCAGTGCCTGGCTATACAGAGATTACAGCTCATGTTCCTCAGCTGTACCAGCCACACAGATTTACTCCCACTGCCGTTGCTTAGCTTGGATCCCAGAGCTGGGTCCTGCTTGCTTAGGCCTAGCATGCCTTGAGGCGGTGACTATTAGTCCCCGGCACCGGGGCAGGGCTTAAGGACAAAGCACTTTCAGGAGCGCGCCATAGCTCTAGCCCTGTGAGTCTTCCTCTCTCACTTGGAGGATCCAGAAACTAGAAAATGGCAGTGCTTTAGACATTGCCAGGTTAAGAGTTTGCAGTTCTGTCCAGCAGGGCATCCAGCAGGCATATGCCACCTATAAAGAAGTTTTAGATGAAAGACTAGAGTGGGATGAGATCAAATCCCAGGATCAGCCCAAGCCTTTGGGGTTTTGTTCCTTGCCCCATTCCTGTTGTTGTAATTCTGGCCTATGACTTTTATGCCTTTGGTACTTGAGAGTACACGCAGACTCATGTTAGCAATCCTGGGGAATGTAAGTGAGTAAGCAGCTGGTACTTTGGTTACCAGACCCAGTGCTTTCTGTCCGACTTTAGCTTCTTGATGCATTTGACTCTTTTTCACCTTCGTCTAGTTTTAGGGCAGTTGGTCATTATTGTAGAGTTGAGGCACGCTTTGGAATTGTCTGGTTCTACTTGGGGACAGAATTTAATGATATTTTGGTATAGTTTAAAGATTGTAATTTCCCCCTTATGTTGACTTGTTATCTCTAAGATATGAGGAACTCTGAGATGATGGCATTTTTATTGATATGATATGACTTTACATCAAGCCCTGAATGTCTCTGAAAGCATATGAGGAGTCATTCTGCATTCAGCACTCAGGAAAATCAGAAGTTTGGGACATTCTTAGTTCTTCTTTTGAATTCTAGACCAGTCCTTGCTACCTAGTTAAGACTCTGTGTGTGTGTGTGTGTGTGTGTGTGTGTGTGACCAGTGCTCTTAATAGCTGTGCCATCTTCAGCCCTTAGGTGGCAGTATTTTAATGTTGTTTATCAGAAATTAGTGATGAAAACATTCAATAAAATACATAATGGAAGGAAACTATTTTATTTATTTATTTTTTTTTAAGACAGGGGTTCTTTGTATTGTTCTAGCACTGTAGACCAGGCTAGCCTTGAACTGCCCACACAGATCTGCCTGCCTCTGCCTTCCTAGTGCTGGGGTTAAAGGTGTACACCACCACTGCCTGGCAAAAGTTATTTATTTAATTTAATTAAAATAATTCATAAATGCTAATACACTTACCCCATATCATATATAAAAATTTAGGTTCAAAAAGGATAAGTCAAGTGATTTCTGGGCGAGTTTCTTAGGTATTTGGATTTTAAATAAAAGTGATTTGTGGCATTTCGTGTAGATGGGTGGTGTAATTTCCAGAGTTATCAAGTTAGCTAGGTAGCTGTGATGGGATGGGCCATCTCTGTTTCAGAATCTCAAACTGGGTATAGAGGTTAAGAGGGTAGAAAGGATAAAATGAGTTTTGTTTGTTTTGCTTTTATTGTTTAGAGGGGTTTCTGACATTTTACAAACACATGGATATTTACAATCTCAGGATGCTCCTCAGTGAAACATCTCTCTGAGAAATGTCTTTATTAGTCAAAAGTAAACCCTGTGTCTGGGACCCTATAGACAGTAGAAGACAATGAGAGAACCAGATCTTGGAGCCAGGAGGCCTGCCTTCTGAAATGTTGTCCCTGCCTTGTCTACTTTTGAACCTGTTGCTTGCCCTCTATTTCAGTTTCATGACTAGGTCTGTTACTGAGGAACAGTTATGTACCCTGGGTGATTTAAACGTAGATATTTTCTAACTGTAGAAGAATGTGAAGGGTGTGTTGTACTATGTAATCATGTGTATGAATGTGTCATACATGGAAATTTGTGCATGTGTAATAAGTTTGTGTATATGTTATATCCACATATGGTTTAATATATACCTGTGTGACAACGTGTGTGTAATATAAATGTGTATACCATTTAAAATAATAAGATTTAAGAATATTTTTGTTTTTATTAGCTCTGTTTTGGTTATGCTTTCTCCATTACTGCATCCATTTTCTTGGATATTCCTTTTCATTTTACAGTAGCAAAGACTAAATTAATTTGTAATGATTTGAAAACTGCTAATGAAATCTAACTAAAGCCAGGCAGTGGTGGTGCATGCCTTTAATCCCAGCACTTGGGAGGCAGAGGCAGAGGCAGGCGGATTTCTGAGTTCGAGGCCAGCCAGGGCTACACAGAGAAACCCTGTCTCGAAAAACAAAAAACAAACAAAAAATCTAACTAAGATGGAGATGGACACATGAGGCCTGGACAGGTGGTCCCTTAGCTCTGGGATATGCAGTCTTGCTCAGAGGAGGGCGGAGGCAGGTTTAGAAAGTGTCTTCTAGCTTTCTAAGCATTCTTGTGCCAGCTTCCAAAATTATTTTTTGGCTTATATAATTTTTCGTAAATAACTTAGCTTTGGGTTTAAATGTTGCACAAATGTGTATGCATTTAGCTGCCTGATTTTTGTTTAAAAGAATTTTATGTATATGAGTACACTGTACATGTATACACCAGAAGACCAGAAGAAGGCACTGGATCCCATTACAGATGGTGATGAGTCACCATGCAGTTGCTGGGAACCCAAGTCCTCCAGAAGAGCAGTCAGTGCTCTTAACTGTTGAGCCATCTCTCCAGCCCCTAGCTGCCTGATTTTAATGCCTACTTGAAGATGATTTAGAGGTATTTAGAAGGTTATTTTGTACTTATGTTTTATGATTTCCTCCTTTCTTCTCTTTCCTCTTCTTTCCCCTCTCAGATAGGGCTTAGGGCCTTGTGCTTGCCAGGCAAACAGTCTACCACTAAGCTATATTCTGAGCCCTGCTTAAAGAAGAGGACATGGAACCTTCGAGACAGGAGTTACAAGTGGTTTGGAGACACCATGTGGGTGCTGGGAATTGAACCCAGGTCCTATCTCAGCAAGAACAGCAGGCACTTTAACCATTGAGTCATCTCTTCAGCCCAGTGGCACATCTTCTAGAAGCTGACACTACAGACATGCCACCATGCCTACCACACCATGGCATTGACTCTGCCCACATGACAACTGCAGTAGCTGCAGGGAGCCCTCCCTTCTGGTGTACTGGTCCGGGTGTGCTTTGGCATGTCCTTTCAATCCAGGTTGAAGAGAGTGGTTGACCTCACTCTTGGCCTGTATATGACAGTCTTTTGGTTGATACTTTATTTTTTGTATACTTTTTTTTTTAAATTTTCATAGTAAAAATGTAGCTTATTCCCTTTTGTACATTCTGCACCTGTTATTTATAAGGGTGATTGGCAAAGGTTGTTTCCGCTATAGGATGTAAC